>JAQOWZ010000003.1:26080440-26693690 GCA_035578165.1 Stenolophus ochropezus | reverse complement strand
GACAGCCATGGACATAAAAAAAATATCTATTTATGTGACATTTGTGATAGTTAACGATGTGTCACTATAGGTAGGTAATGTAATCTGATATTAATTATTAAATTATGTTATACACTAAAATTATTTTAGAAATGTATGTTTCGCTCGTAAATATAATTAAAATTTGTTTTACCTGATGTACTTATCTAAATTTTTATTTAATACATTTTTAAGTTTATTTGTAATATTGGCATATAATTTAAGAAAAAAATGTAAGTTCAGCATAAATAATATAAAAATACATACAATAAGAATTATAATCAGTGATACTTCACTAAACTGACAGGTATATATTTTCTTTTATTTCCATGACTCTGATTTTTAACGAAAAATTTTATATCTCGTACTTCTGACATGCATAAAATGTAATTCTTTCGGTAAAAATTAGTCAGCCATGGAAATAAAACAAAAAATTTATGTGACTCGTATTGTCTCTATATTAATATTATTTAACTTGAATTTTGATTCTTTTCCCAATTAATATACAAATACTACAAAAATATAAAATTACCTATATCAATGTCACAATTGACATAAATTTTTTTTTTATTTCAATGGCTGACTGATTTCTAACGAAAATATAACAATTTATATTTAATAAAACTCGTACTGGAGACGTTCTGTTTCATTAATTATGATTTTATCTGATGTAGAATTTAATTTTGAATAACTTTGCACTGTTGTCATTTTGCTTTAAATCTGTCAGGAGAGAAAGTATCCCAAATTTTTTAAAATCCCATATTAAAATCTTATGTTCCACGTTTCGTTGCACACACTATATGTATATTTTGATTTCATTTTCTTATAGTTGTTGATAAATCTTCCAATAATTGTAATCGTATTCGAGCTGAAGCATTGGTAATGCAATCCATACTTGATAAACCCCAACATTATTCAATTCCCACTCACTTTCACATTCCCGAGCAGGGTTGTGCAAGTCGTAAAGTGTCCAACCCGGTCCGCGACGGATCAAGACCAAGTCCGGGTCCTCTGAGGTCTCCGGACTTGTCCAGACGTGTCATGCGGTGTAATGAATTTTCCAATAGTTGCTGTAAGTCAATTTTTATTACAACACCGTGAAGCAAAGTAAGTTATTTATGGATGGATCTTCCTTGTGCGGTGAAAGATAAATACCTATGTAAACTATGTGATGCTAGGGTTGGGATAAGCAGAAAAAGGAAGTTTGTGATGTCGCGTAGAAGAAATTTAGTTGGTAACTCTTAGAAAAATGATTTACAATATAATTATATTTATAAATGAATATATAGGAACAGTGTTATTACATTCTTGAAATGAATAAATATGAATACATTATGAATGATAAATTTACTTACGTCAAATAAAGTGATTCTTTAAGAAAATTTGCTTGGGGGGGTGGGGGACGGGTATTAGGAAAAAGTTAAAAGTAAATTAACTTACACATATCAAAACAGTGCAACTTTTAATTAAATTTGCATTATACACCAGTGATGGGC
Organism: Stenolophus ochropezus; assembly: GCA_035578165.1. Taxonomy (NCBI): domain Eukaryota; kingdom Metazoa; phylum Arthropoda; class Insecta; order Coleoptera; family Carabidae; genus Stenolophus; species Stenolophus ochropezus. The sequence continues at coordinate 26,692,176 of JAQOWZ010000003.1, read as the reverse complement.
TTCGCTTTTTCTTTTAAGTCAGTGATTTTAAGCTTATCTAGATACCAACATGCAATATACGTCATATATAAAGTAGTGTTTCCAACATATGTAATATATTTTTTGCGCTATTTCTTTCTACAATATATATATACTAATATCTTGTTGTCTCTCTTGCTATCATTAGCGAAATGACTAAACAATAAGCATGATGTTAGTCGTATGTCTATTATCATAACAGTGAAGGATTCATTCATTTGTTATAGGATGTATTTATTCGCAGGGAATGTTTCCGTAAGTATTTATATATGATTTTATTATTTGTAGTTTCTGATGAAATTAGTTGCTTTATTTAATTTGTGCAAATTTTCATAAATTTATCGATATTTGTCGTCTTCCAATATAAAATACTTGCTCACTGCGCTGATTGCGGACACGGTAAAAAATATATTAAAATTATTAGTACTTACAATATTAGTACAATTCCTTTTACAGTATTCGATAATTATAAATATTTTTAATTAAAATAATTGTCAATGTGAAATATAAAATATTTATTTCAGTAGGTAATTGTAACAAATTTAAATCATTAATTACTTCTAACTGTTGAATGGGGTTGGGTAGAAAAAAATTGAACTATAAAATTCTCAAATGTTCATAATTAATTAAGAATTTCAGAAAAACACTTCCGATCTTCATGAAAACAACACTTCTGGTTGCACGATTAACACCAAAATTTAAGCAGATCTAACCTAGAGTACCAGAATGTTATATCCAAAATTTCAACTTTTTTTGTTCACTAGTATTTGAGTAATCGTTACGAAAACATCCATCCATCCATCCATCCATCCAGCCACACACACGGACAAACATCATTGAAAAATTAATAAAATCGTGTTCTAGGGACTTCAAAACGTGTTTATCCATTGAAAACTTACTATCAGATTTTCGGCTTGATTCCAATACCTCTCTTACTGAATGGCGAGTGATAAAAGGTAAAAAAAAATCAATTACGCTATTTCTTCCCACATTTTCTTTTTAATATGCAGGTGTTTTATATAGTTGACAAGAGAAAAAATATATATTTAATAGTCTCACACCTTACTTTGTGGCCCGTATGAAAATTGAAAGATGGTATAAATTTTTTAAAAACGGTAGGTGTGAGAAGTAAAAATTTTGAGTACAGCAATTCGTCGTTAAAAAGTTCCTGGATAATGTATAAGATAAAATATTTTTGAATTGAAATAAAAAAGTTAGAAGCAAAAAACGAAAATTGAAAAATTTACATTCCCTTTATATCTAGTCACCTATGAATTTTTCGGGAGAAACAAAAAATGTATAAAATAAACCTTATATGAGGCAACTTTTGACTAATTTAAGCGACTTCGTCTCTCTTATAGTTATTACATTTTCATTTTACATCAATATTAATTTGTTTTCGTGGGAGGTGAACTTCATATCCATTTTCAAGCACATATTTTATCCACCCACTATCAATTTGCAAACATTTATATCGCCCACGTATAAGGTCTCTTCCATTAACCTATTCATATTTCTAAATGATCGTAAGTATAACTTTATTTTAAGAAAACTAAGACATCTACTTTTACAAAAAAGATATTTGTTTTTATGTAGAATACGCATCATTATTTATTATTTGAAATACAGGGAGAATAAAATATGTTTAGTGAACAAAGGTTGTATTTTATTTTACATTTTGAAAATATGTACATTTAGTGTAATTTCTCATAAAGAGAAATAATTTTTCATATTAAAATAATGACAAAATGGACCAAAGGTTTGTAATTTAAATGTTAAAACAGCAAAATATGTTATTTGTTGGTCCATTATGAATTTTAGATAAATAAACCAAGAAAAAATGAATATTCATGAAGAGAAAATGGTTAAAAATTAATGTCAGTAAAATTTTCCATTAATTTAAATTTATAATTATCTACATAATCGTTTCATATACTTTTATTTCTGTTTCATTTTAAATTGTACTTTATAATTTATGATTAATATACTAAATACCGCAATTGCAATATAAAATAATCTTAAATTTTTAATAACTCAAATAAATAAATCAATAGAAGTATTTTACGTGATAAATACGAATGAAGCATACTTTTGACAACTTATTTATTTGTATATTAAGAAACTAATGTATAATTTTTTATTAGGCATATGGAATTTGATCTATGAGACGATAACCGAGGAGAATAAACCATGTGAATAGAAAACTAAATTCTGAACTGCCAGAAACCATCAACGATGCCTTTCATATAATTGACCAATGATAAAAATTGACGACCCAAAATTGTGGCGCAATAAAAACTGTTTACCTAATAAACATAAAAGAGAACGAAAGGAGAGTACGAATTTGAAATGTAATAAGAACGGCATTGACTATACACTTTGTCTAAATTAAAGTAAAAGAGATACATTGTTTATTTATTGCAGGAATTATTTTACAGATAGTATACCATCAAATAAAAATGAAAAAATCTTATAATAAAAAATAAAAATAGTAAAAATAGTTTACATCCCTCCATGGAATATTCTTTTACCTAGAATTGTTATGAGTATGGTAACGGCGAGACTCACTGCAGATGACTCATCACGGCTGACCTGCCTGGTGAGGTAGTCGCGTTAAATGTCAAGTGGGATAAGAGCGACGCCGATATCGTTCGGGAATTTTACAGAGTCCAGAAGGCTCTGAAATGTTCAAGAAATTAATTGGCGGCATGTATATAAGGGTCGCCTCAGGTGGAACAAGGAAGTTAATACTGTACACACAGTCACTGAAGATGTGAGTGTCGGTCTGAGTATATCACCGATTTGTAAAGTAGTAGTGTAAATAAATATTGAGTAGTTTCATTTGCTTTATAAAATTTATTAATGTTTAAGTCTTTATTAATAATAATTTCTCCTAAGTTAGGGTTTATATTTGTTTATCCAACACCGTGTAATTATAACGATATAAGTATGCTGTTTTTAGATAAATAAAGTAGGTCATAAGTCACTAGTGAGCTAAATATATTAGCTCACTGTTTTTTGGTTCGTATCATAGTAACTACGTTTTAAAACCTTCTCTACACTATTTTGTTCCTAAATGTCATTTCGAAATTCCATCTGTCAAAAATCTTATATTTAATTTATATCAATGATTAATATGTGTTGGATAAAATGTTGTATGGCACACGTGTGTTAATTACCTAAGTCACTTGAAAAAATACCACACTCGGCCTAACGGCCTCGTGAGCTAAACTTTTCCCACATGACTTATCTGTAATGTAACACACTTGTACCATAAATAACTATTTATTCATAGTGTTACTGATTTTTATTATCTTTTTATAATTTATTATTAATTCATTAAACCTAGTTATATAATTATTCGTATTTCAATTATTTTTACACTTCACCGAAATAAATAATACGTTACAGTATCACAACCGCCGCAGATTGAGTTTAGATATCTAAGGACTGGTATAATTCATAACATCCGTAGTTTGTTCAATAGTTTACCGCTTTCAAAAAATAAAGACGTTACTAATAAAAATTATTTTATAAAATTCAAGTGTGCATGGGTTGATACGACACCATGGTTACAACTACAGCTGTATTAACCAATTGTCCCTTGTTATTTTGGTAAGGCAGTACAGTAATAATATTACCGTAAAGATGTAGTTATGACTTAGTTACCATCTTACTTACCTCATTTTAAACAAAGGTTTTATATTCTGAAACTGGTAAATTATTATAAATGACTAATTTTTCAAAAAGCTTATGTTTTATGTTTATAATCTCATAACATTTTAATTTTCCACTGGATAAAGTACTGTAATGAGTAAAAGAAAGAGAGAAAGGAACTCATTACATTTCTCTATTGTTAATCTAAGTCCGTGGCCAGGATGTCTAAAGACACTGTAAAACAAGCAGGCTATGACAGCACACGTGCTGTAGTCTGCAACCATTGCACGTGCATGTGTGATAAATTTCATTCAAGGATTATGTTACATTATGTGCATATGCTAAAGTTTTAGCACAGGGGCGCACTAGAGAAAAATTGAAAAGTAGGAAATATTTCGTTGAAAATGTTTTCAAAATTTACAAATCAAAAAATCAATTCTAAGGAATGCATTGTGAAGCAGTACTGCAAGAATGTGTTGTACGATTATAATGTACGAGTACTATTATCCACAATTATAACATGAAAAATATTTGTTTATTATAATCAAATATATAATCAGACTTTGACAGATTATGACTATTATTGAATATTCAATGAGCATGTATATGTTCTATTACTCATGAGAATGAAGTTTGCCAATACGAACGAAAGCGACTGTTGTAAATCATTTGAATGAGCAATAGCCATTACATACGAATAGAATACTATACTTTATCCAAAACTGTAATATGAAATATATATGTTTATTATACCCAAATACGTAATCAGACTTTGACAGATAAACAACAATACCTCACGTCACTGTTTTACAGTATACTTAATGCAAGGCAATTATTTCTAGTGTTATTTAGCTACAGTTTAAGCTTAAAAAGAAAACAAAAGTACGAAAAATGATAAAACTAGTATAACTTCGACTTTTTATGTAGAAAAAACTTACTTGAAAATAATTTGGTTTTTACTTTTTTGAAGTAAGATTTAAATTTGGCAGAACGAATGAATAACATTATTCCATCGAACTGGTAATAATGTTCAGTTAGCAAAAATAACGAAAGTCATTAATTGATAAAAAAATTGACACTAGATATATTATTTGACAGTTGTAGATAAATATCTATATTGTTTAGTTCAAATTTGTTAAGATTTACCGAATAGATTACTAATGATGGTTTTTTTTTCAGGTAAGATTCCCATGAACAACAATTCATATCAGTAATATAAGGTAAATAATACATAAAATTTTATATTATTATTTATATTTTAATTTTAAATTTAATGAACTATTTAAATTACTTTGACGAATGAAAATTGTATGTTTAGCTAATTCTAACAGAGTATCTTATTTCTAGAAAATTTATTATACAGATTAAAAAATAATGATTTACGATTCAAGTACTGACTTTAAATTCAGTCATAACAATTTTAGTATCTCTTAAATTTTTAATGCAAATTTACTATTCACAATATCCATCAGTTATAATTATGTCTAGCTCTTTGAGAGCATATAATTTTTATTTTATATCAAGATATGAATCTAAAAACATCATAAAGTGTAAAATATAATAAAAAGTTGATGAAATATTAAATAAGACATATCGTATATCTCCGTAGGTGGGTATACTCGTAAAATATAGGTACGTTTTAGTGTTTAAGCTGCTTTCTGCTCGTTCGCCTCTTCTAGATTCGTATCATGAGCGGCTCTTGTAAGTATTTTGCGAATTACGCTAAAATTTTATGTCGTATGTGAAATACCTCTTGTAGGATTTATAAAAGGAATGTTAAATTGCCAGTGACGAAGCAATGTGAAAAAGTGCCAGCAGAAATTAAAATGTACACTAATGTATAGAAATTGATACTTGAACTTGTAATTGTTTTACATTACATACACTTGTTTCATTTTTGACAAATGGGACTTGGACATTTACTTGACTTTTTCGTTTAGTTGAAGGTTTCATTTTATAGTTCACTTGATTAGTGGCTAATTTTATTAGAATTCACAGTGATATTAAAGAATAGAGTTGATTAATCCATTTTATAATAGTTATTTAATACGCATTAAATACAATTTTTCATGACATTCATAGAAAGCTCTACTTTTTTCTAGAGAGGAAAATGTACAGTATTACCAACAAGGATATTATTATAAATAAAGATATTCTATTTAAAAAATTATGGCAATTGTGCCACAAAACAGTTTACAAATTAATTCATTATTTTCAAATCCGAGATTATTTCTGAATACTGTAACATATCTAAAACTACTTTACCCACAGGTTCTGTTAGTTCAAATTTAGAAAGAATTTTTTAACATTGTCGCTTTTAGTAAAAGTATAAGAAGTAAATATTCCTAAAGGTTCTATTTTTTATGGATGTAACATGATTTTAAAATCAGTTTTAATGTAAAATAATTTCTACTTATTTTCAGATTTTATGATTTTTTAATTGTTTCCGAATTTGCTCTAAATTCCATAACTATCTACAAAAAAACATCGAACATATTTTGTTTTCTTTGGTTAAAATTTTAAATTAAAAAAAAATATTTTATAAAAACAAAATGTATATGTATAGTGATAGTGATAGTATGTTAATATTAAAATAGGCATAATTTACAATTTTGATTAAATTAGGCGAAATTAAATGTGGTTTATATGAAAGAAAAATGCATGAAACAAAAATTCCACTTTATCAATTTAATCGACCTGTACCAGAAAAACAAGACGATTCTCCTAAAAATCCGCACTTTACTCATAACAATCCTAGTTATATTAATACCTATTACATTTTTACCTCTTTCTGAATAAATCTCTGTATTTAGATTTACAGTACTTTATGTATAACGTCTTAATAATTTAATTAATACATAAATTCAAATTTAATACTTATTTGTGAATTTAAGAAAAAGAAATACATAAAAAGAAGCGTTTGTAACCCACTATATGATGTAGGTCAAGAAACAGATAAAGTTCACTTCTCAATTTAACCTACGGTCAAAACTTTTCTAGGATTGTAGCTCCACTAATGATGAAGGTATACCTTGTTCCTGTACCCATGTCATTACAAATCAATAACATGCTAGTAAGACATTAATACTTACAAAATAAATTGAAGGAATGAAATGTAAAGGAAATAAAAAATAACAACATTTAATAACGTACATGTTTTTGTGAGATTTTCTATTTTAAGATATATTTATTTTTATCATACACATATTGAAAATAAGATTTTTCTAGGTGTGCATGTGCAAGAAAGTAGACATTTGCCGGTCCAGAACTACAAAATCTCAATATTTCCTAGGGAAGAAAAAAACAGTTCGTGTTCGGGCTAACAGATAGCGTCTAATGCGTTAGCAATAATAACCAGAATAAAATACGTCAACATGCTTTTAAAATATTGTAACTTTAGATAATTTTGATCCTTAAATTAGTTTCTAGGTATTTTTATTATATAGGATAAAAATAGTGTGTGTTACATGGTAGTAAAGCTGTTTTCTGGTCCTCAAGGAACACCATATATACATACAAGTATACATATTCTTCGGACCAGAAAAAAGGAACTTTCCTACCTAACAGCATAAATAACTTTTATAATAAATAAAAATAAAAAAAATAAATTGAAAGCCAAATAGTGCCTACCTTACCCCAAGGTTATGCCTGCGATAAACATTGATTGGGCTTCTCAGAATTTGCATTAATAGACAAAAAAGGGAAGTCATTAATTTCTGTCAAATTCAAATATACTTCTGATAAAAATCTGTTGTTTTTAATTAAAATTTTATCTCGAGAAGCAAGAATTATGTCAAGCTTTTTGATAAATGCTCGCTTCCTGGGTCTTCTTTTCACTGTTTTATTTCCTTTTCTCCACTAAACATAATACGGATACGGATGAGAGTGAAATGGGAACATCTTGATTTTGGAAATAATTATATGAATATCGTAATGGACGGAAACATTACCGAATTCATTTTTAAAAACCTTTTATATGAAAATTATATTCCGTGAAATAATTTGAAAGTTTCTAGATTTAATTAATTAACAAAAAGTAAACATTTGCTGTCCAAATATAATTTTCGACTGTTGCTAACCAATTTGAATATCATAAATAAGTTTATGTCATTGACATGACAACTGTAATGATAACAACTTTTCGCTGTTTTCATAATTGTTATGGTTAAAATCAAATATACCGAGTGTTTTTCATCTTTCGCCACTCAGTAAGAGTATTGCAATCGTGCTAAAAATCGGATAGTGAGTTTTCAATGGATAAGCACGTTTTCAAGTCCTTAAAACACGATTTTAATATTTTAAAAATGATGTCTGTCCGTTTGTGTGGATGGATGGATGGACGGATTTTGTCGTAGCGACAACTCAATAACCAATGAATAAAAATACATTTTGATATAACATTCTGACACCCTAGATTAGATTTAATTACATTTTGGTGTAATTCGTGCAACCGGTAGTGGTGATTTCATGAGGATCTAAAATATTTTTTTGAAATATAGATATATATTAAGAATATATGAGGATTTTTGTAAATAATAACTTAATATTATGTCATTAGCTAAAATTTTATAGTTACAAGCAGGGCATGTAACCAAAAAAAATACTGGTTAACGGTTAACCCTTATAGAGAACGTTATAATAAAAAGGGTTTTAGTTCGAAAACCGGTTTTTGAAAATTAGAAACCGGTTTAAACCGGTTAATATATCGGTTAAAAAAATAATTAAATTAATTAAAAGAAATTAATTATAAAAATTTGATTAAAAAAAAATTACAGAATAATTAATTTAAAAAAATAATAAAAAAATACCATCTGAGAAAAATATAACAATTAAAAAAAAGCAAATTAATTAACGAATATTCACAAAAATTCCCGTAATATCTTCAGAAAAACGCAGGTCTCTTTTCAATTTTAAACTTGCCTGTGTTGACAAAGGCTGTATATATTTGGGACTTTTTAAGTAACTTAACGGCCAAAGAAACTATCTACATTTATGACTCTCCAATAAAATGTTAATTGTAAAACATGTCATGACTCATGTTCAAATACAAATAGAAAACACAGATATAAAAAAAAATATTAAATTTTTTTGTCGCTAAATGATATTAAAATAAAGGTTAAAGTTCGCTAAAACCGGTTTATTGTTTTTCTTGGTTAACGGTTACCGGTATTTTCGGCCTGAAAAATATCGGTTAAAATTACGGTTAAAGTTCGCAATTTTCGTTGAAAATATCGGTTACCGGTTTTTATTAACCGGTTACATGCTCTGATTTTAAGACTATATCTTTAACAGTTTTTGAGTTACAAGCTTATAAAACTTAATTTTATTAATTTTGCATGTTGTTTTATTTTGGTAAACGTGTTCCGTACAAGTTAAAGTAAAAATATAAAAAATGTGTCTTATAAAAAAAATCCATTAAAAAAATTCAAAAAAGCTTTTAGTTTAGTACTTAGTCAAATGTAGACGATGTCTCTGTTTCAAACTTGGAAAAGTAAGAAACGAGCTTTTTCCAAAGTTTCTACTTTTAAGCTCACATAATTCTGTATAATGTTCTTACCCATTATTGGGATAACAGTCTTCACAAATAAACCCTCCTTTTTTAAGGGGAGTGCGTCTTTAATTAAAGTTATGTCACAATTTGAACCGGTAAAACCAGCAGTACAAACACAGGAATAACCACCTTCTTTCCAAAAACAAGTTAAACCTTGTTGAACTATCTAGAACATTGTTAAACCCTGTAGAACTGTCTCATCTTACTCCCAATTATCTTGGAACAGTGTTGAACCTAGTACATTTATGTTACACCCTAAACAAGTGCCTTAACTTTGTCCCAAACAATTTGGAACAAAGTGAAACATAGTGCAAGTCTCTCTACTTATTTCAGAACACTTGGAACATCTTTCTGCCTTCTAAAACTTTCTTTTTAAGTCTTCCTAGTAATTTCCAAAAATAGACATACATGAAAAGTTACAATTTATTGTTTTTCACTCTAAAATTTTTCATATACAGCCAAAAAAATTTAAAAATGCCCATTTTTGGGTCCAAAATTTTGATTTTTGGAATTAGTCTAACTTGATAGTCGTCGATGCACTGATTTCAAATTTTCAAACCGAATTCAATTATCTCTTTCCATTCCTGAGATATTTGCTCTCAAAGTTGCACCTCAAAAAAGGGTGTTTTTTTACCATATCTCTAAAATGGGTAGAGATACATTCTCAACGATTATACCAGTCGATTCTACGCGGAAAGTTACATAAAGAAATGTTTTCTCCGCATATACGTTCTTTGGAACGATTTGGTGAAAAATGAGAAAAACGAAAAAACCGGAATTTCAGTTTTTCACTCGGAAACTTTTTGTCTCCAAAATTTTTTATATTGTGGACTTAAGTAAAGAAGAATGTGCTTATTCCAAATTTTCAAACCGATTTCAATTATCTCCTACCGTTCTTGAGATATTTGCGTTCAAAGTTGGACCTGAAAAATTCAGTTTTTCAGGAATAGTCCTGAAATGGGTTGAGATACGACCTCGGCGACCTCACCAATCGATTCTACGGACAAAATTACATTTTTGTACCAATTTTCAGATTTATATTCTAATGGATACAATTTTTACAGCGAAAAAACGAAAATGGCCAAAAATCAGAAAAAATCGTAAGGGGTTCATCAGGCGATTTTTCAATTTTTGCGATTTTCGTTTTTTCGCTCTAAAAATTGTATCCGCCTGAATAAATATCTGAAAATTGGTATACTTATGTAATTTTGCCCGCAGAATCGATTGTTGAGGTCGCCGAGGTCGTATATCGACCCATTTCAGGACTATTGCTGAAAAACAATTTTTTTCAGGTCTGACTTTGAACGCAAATATCTCCAGAACGGTAAGAGATAATTGAAGTCGGTTTGAAAATTTGGAATCAGTGCATCTGTATTTACTTAAGTCTAGAAAATGAAAAGATTTGGTGACAAAAAGTTCCCAAGCGAAAAACTGAAATTCCGGTTTTTTTCGTTTTTCTCATTTTTCAGAAAATCGTTCCAAAGAACGTATATGCGGAGAAAACATTTCTTTATGTAACTTTGCCTGTGGAATCCACTGGTATAGTCGTTGAGATTGTGTCTCTACCCGTTTTAGAGATATATCCAAAAAATCCACTTTTTTGAGGTGCAACTTTGAGGTCAAATATCTCAGGAACGGAAAGAGATAATTGAATTCGGTTTGAAAATTTGAAATCAGCGCATCGGCGACTATCAATTTGGAATTATTTCAAAAATCAAAATTTTGGACCTTTTTGGATTTTTTTGGCTGTATATGAAAAATTTTAGAGTGAAAAACTATAAATTGTAAGTTTTAATGTATAACTATTATTGTAAATTACTAGGAAGACTTAAAAAGACAGTTGTAGAAGGCAGAAAGGTGTTCCAAGTGTTCTAGAGTAAGTAGAAACAGTTGCACTATGTTTCACTTTGTTCCAAATTGTTTGGGACAAACTTAGAAACTTGTTTAGGGTGTAACATAGATGTATCAGGTTCAACACTGTTCCAAGATAATTGGGATTCAGATGAGACAGTTGTACAGGGTTTAACAATGTTCTAGATAGTTCTACAAGGTTACACATTATCCCAAATTGTATGAGATTAATTTCAGGCAGTTTTGGATGGTTTCACATTGTTCCAAATTGTTTGGGACAAAGTTACGACAATTGTTTACGGTTTAACATTGTTATATAAGGGTCAACACTGTTCCAATTTGTTTGAGATTAATTTCAGAATTCCAAATTCTTTGGGACAAAGTTAATATAATTATTTAGGGTTTAACATTGTTATATAAGGTTCAACACTGTTCCAAGTTAATTGGGATTAAGTTAAGAAAGTTATACTAATTTAACAATGTTCTACATAGTTCTATAAGGTTTAACACTGTTCCACATTGTTTGGGATTAATTTCAGAATGTTGTGGAAAGATTAACATTGTTTCAAACTGTTTGGGACAAAGTTAATATAATTATTTAGGGTTTAACATTGTTATATAAGGTTCAACACTGTTCCAAGTCAATTGGGATTAATTTCAGACAGTTGTGTAAGGTTTCACATTGTCCCAAATTGTTTTGGAATAAATTAAATCAGTTTCAATGGGTTTAACATTGTAGAATATCAATATAGACTTTTAAAAAATCAAAATTTTTGACTCAAATTGAGGTAATTTAACATTGTACTAGATCTTCTGTATTTTTTTAGTAGGTTGAACACGGCAATTTTAGTATAAAGGGGGACACTTGAATGGATTTCCAATGGCATTTCAACCCTAAAATGGGGGTTGCACCTAATTTTAAATGGAAAAGGGTGTCAAAAAAATCTAAGAAAAATATAATTAAAAAAAAGCAATTTAATTAATGAACATTCACAAAAATTCCCGTAATATCTTCAGAAAAACGCAGGTCACTTTTCAATTTTAAACTTGCCTGTGTTGACAAATGCTGTATTTATTTGGGACTTTTTAAGTAACCTTAACGGCCAAATAGACTACCTATATTTATGACTCTCCAATAAAATGTTAATTGTAAAAACTGTCATGACTCATGTTCAAATATAAATAGAAAACACAGATATAAAAAAATATTATTTTTTTTCTCGCTAAATGATATTAAATAAAGGTTAATGTTCGCTAAAACCGGTTTATTTATTTTTTGGTTAACGGTTACCGGTATTTTCGGCCTGAAAAATATCGGTTAAAATTACGGTTAAAGTTCGCAATTTTCGTTGAAAATATCGGTTACCGGTTTTTATTAACCGGTTTTTTTAACCGGTTACATGCCCTGGTTACAAGTAATAAATGATTCGGTAAATTTGTTACAATTGCTGTTAATCTGTTTACCTATGGAAATTAATGTTTTATATTTGACATTGCCAATTATAATAATTGATACCATACGAAAAATGAACTACATTAGTTTACTCCTTTGTAACACGTAGAATAACGATATAGAGAATAAAAGTGTATATAGGCATGCGAATACGACAAAGATACTAATAATTCTTGCAGTACAAATTGAAGGCAAAAGGATCAACTCGGAGAAACCGACCATAGATAAAGATGTTTTTCTCTGGTTTACTGTATTTTTTTATAAAATCCAATAACAATTATTTGTTTGTTATTGATTGGAATATGAATATTCTATAAAACAAAATCTGTATTTATTGATAAATGTACCTAATTATATAACAATGATATTTGCTACGAATATTATTTAATTTATTTACATGTTAATATCTATGCATTATACTAGCGAATATTGTAATACAACGGCAGGATATTGCCTTAGTAATGACATATTTCCTGCTTATCACAACTGTATTATAGAGAGCTAGGTGGAAACTAAACTACTCCAATAATCATAGAGAATTATAACATCCAAAACAGTGACTATGTACCAATTTCAGTCGCGTCTGTATTAAATAGTTCCCAACCAGATTACATGGAAATTAGATCCCGTGTAAGACGTTGGTCTTAGCGACACAAGATGGTATGTAGCTTGTGTTTCGCCCCTTGTCAATGACGTAACAATGCATCCACAGGTCTGTGATTCAGAGACAATCCGAGCACTAATGTAGATTAGAAAATATTTTTAATAAGTATTTAATTAAATTACTACAAAATAAACAATATTATAAAAAATATTCCAATATACAGAATGTCCGTTTTAAGAGGCTAACCATTGGGATCTCGAGAACTGTAAATGCTAGTTTAAGATGGATTTAATTTATTTATTTTAATTTAGAAATTTTAATTTAAAATTTTGATTTTTTCTTCTTGTTTATGATGGAGTTAGTTTCCTAAATTTATACAATCAGAAGGTATTACGTGATATTATACTTAGTTTTGCTGTTGATTTGACATTTCTTTGAAGTGAGGTGAATTTGTTTTAGTACAAAATGAATTTTATGTCTGATTATTTTTATTTTACCGTAAATGCAAAATAACACTCACAAACTGTAATTTGCTATTTTATATTAACTTAACTATATAAACTACAGTTCAATGCTTTTTTGTGATTGGCTGCATTTGGAATTTAGAATTTAGAATATAAAATTGATTCTATTCCAATTTTAAATTTCTAAATTTGTTAATCATTCATAAACTACCACATTTGTTTTGAGTGTGTTTATATTTTAAAATCTAAATAATAAATTGAAAATTCTTAAATAAAATCCATCATAAATTAGCCTTAAGAGATACGAAGTCGATTAAATAGGGACAAAGTTGCCGCATTTGTTGGCCATTTTAATCATGTTATTGTTTTCCTGAAAAAAATGCATAGCGCACTAGATATGAGCAAAAAACTGATTTTGGCAATTTGCTTTTTACTTAAAACTTTCTTGTTTCAATTCATACATGTTTCTAGTTTGCACATTCTATAGACACTTTTTTACGAAGAATTGACAGCGGTTCTCAAAATTTTTAAAGCTCGTACACTTTTCGAGAAATTCATACTATCTTTCAATTTTCATATGGGTCTCAAAGTTATCTTTAGTACTGGTAAATAGAGATTTATTTCTCTTTTCAACGATGCTTCATGTAAAATACACTACCGGTTAACCAACTGTACTCAAAATGGAATTAGTACACCATATTTGAATATAACTCTAAAATACCAAATATTGTATTTTTTACATGTATCGTATTAGAGTTATTGGGAACGAAAAATCGTCACAGACACACACACACCCACGGACACACGCACAGACATGCAGACCTCACTGTAAAAACAGTTAAAATATAATTTAAATTTTGGTTTTTATTGTGATTACTATGGTTACCAAGTAAATGGTAGTAAAAACAATTTCTCTTGTGAAATAAAGGTAAATAATGGTGGATATCTAGTCCAGTAATGTAAAACTAAAATTATATGTTATTTCTATAAATCTATATCTACTAATTTTTTATATTATTAGATTTGTAACTGGATTTAATTGAATTAATTGTACAGCAATACGTGTCAGAGTATTACTCCAGCTAGGTAAAATTCATTTCGGATAATCCATTTCTGGAAAATTAATTGCGGGGTTATTTAGTAACAACAATGACGTGGATTTATGCTGAAATAACTAGGAGACGGCGAAATTGTAAATAAGGCAGTGAGGCATGAAGTGATATCCACATAGAGAAGTAAAGATTCCGGAGTAAGGTAAAGATAATGGGTGGAATCATTCACTGTGAGCCCCGGCTGGATTCCTATATGAAGCGAGCTAATCCGGATTAGCTGCACAGGTCGCGAGATTCATTAGGACAACTTCGATGTGATTTACGAACACAAGGATCTCTACAAGTGTCAAAAAAGAAATATTGCTGGATTGCCTCCATGCTTCAAACGTGATTAAAATGAGTCTTTATTGGGAAAGAAATATTTGGATTTCAAATTCTTTCAAAATATTATTAAAGTATTATTCAATTTTATCTATAGGGTAGGAGAGATGTTATTATATTGTGATAAATAATTTATTACCGTGGCATTAAATGAAGTATAGTGATTTCATTTCAGTAAATAGTTACATATCAAGTGTGAGAACGTTATTTTCTCAAACAAGTATTTTATGGTGCGAGCTTGCAAGCGCTGCAATAGAACGAATCTGGGAAAAAAGTTCACAAATAATTTGTTTTTATTTTTGTACAAATATTTTAAATTATTATATACATACATCTGATGCCCTGAAGCTGATCTAGCTAAGCCGTCCAGAATTTGGAGCACGCTTCATCGTGTGCTCTAATGCTTGAAACCAGAGATCATTCTGGAGCATATTTAGCTGCTCTGGATTGTACTCTGGTTTCAGTGGATCAGGAGTTAGAGCACTTAGACGTATTTTAATTAATTCTAGGTCTCTTGAAACTAAGGCGTATTCTGGAGCAGATTTAACTGCTCTAGATTGTGCTCTAGTTTCATTAGGTCAGGAATTAGAGCAATTAGAAGTGATTGCTCTAATTATAGGTCTGTTGAAACCAGAGCACATACTGGAGCAGATGTAGCTTCTGTGTATTATTCTCCTGTTTCAGTGGATCAAGATTTAGAGCAATTAGAAGTGTTTGCTCTTATTCTAGGACTACTGAAACCAGAGCACATTCTGAAGAAGATTTAGCTGCTTTGGATTTTACACTTATTTCCATGGGTTACTCAGATGTTTTTGCTTTAATTCTAGGTCTGCTAAAACCAGAACATATTTTGAAGCAATTTTGGCTGCTCTGTATTATGCTCTGGTTTTAAGGGATCCAGAATTAAAGCATTTTAAAGCATTACAAGTTTACTTTTCGAAAAAAATTATTCCGTGATCAATAAATATATTTTTTTCATTTGACATTGTACATTTCCCGCTTTTTTTTACTTCATTTTTACAAGAAACCAATAAAATAAATTTAAAATGTTGGAATATTTGAATTGACAGACTTAGCTAATAAAAAACAGTTTTCTAGTTTCTACAAGTAATAATTTGTTATTTGTCCTAGTTTAAAGGTAGGGTAATATTAGGGTATTCTGACCTTCATTTTTAAAATATTATTCCTGTTTGTTTCTTGTATTTTTTATAACCTTTTCTTAGATAATAAAATAATACATATTACAGTATTCCCTAAATAAGAAAGCTGAAAACACTTAACATCATATGAAATAACGATTAAAAGAAAAGACCTATATAAAAAGTGTGGTCTAATAAAATTGCAAGGAAAATAGCAATAAAAATTAGTCATCGGAATGTGGAGAAGAAACACGGTTAACCGTCGTTTATTTAGTGGTTTTATTAGGCGGAACATTAATAATGCGCCTCTCGACCTGGGAGTTGTCCAAACTCACAAACAGTTTTGTATCGATTTTATGATTAGCTCATACGAGTGCAAAAAACTCTTCATTAATATATTTTGTGCGTATAAGTTTTTATGCGAGTACGGCGTACGCATCCGAGACAGTGGCGTAACTAGGGGGAGCACGCGCCTGAATGCGGGTGGGCCTCACAGGTCAGGAGGCCTCCCGGTTCTACCACAGAATAGATATAAGGTATACAGAAGCGATAATAAGACAGAAAAACGAAAGTTAGAGAGAGATGGGGAAAGCCAACAAATTTAAAGGGCTCATAATTTAAAATCGGAAAGTTTCGTCAAATCTTCGTGGCTCGGGTTTCTCTGTTTATCAATCATTAACGTGCCTAAAAAATTTCAGTAAGGGGACTATAATAAAAATACAGAAATCGATAAGAAGCAACAAATACAAGGTGGCGCAAAAGTAATCACCCTATTGAAACATGCTATAATTTTTGCAAATAGCGGCAAATGTCAAATCTGCTTTGACATTTGTGAAGTAAACAAATGCAAAATACATGTCCATAAAACATGAATCGCTATATTCCTCAAAAACGCGGTTTAATTACTTCGATTTTTTCGCGGAATAATTCGTCGTTGGTGTTGGCGCAGCGTGAATTTACGCGCAGATTTCCCGGTCGCCTGATACCAACTGGGCAAACACTGCGGCGTTCAGCCGCTCGCCTAGAAGAATATGGTACAACACGAGATGCTGCCAAGTCTGGCCGGCCCCGGAGGAGCCGTTCTGCTCAGAATATCGCGGCTGTGGCTGAAGACGACTACTGTGGACGGCGAGAGCTACAGAGTCATGCTCAACGACTTTCTTCTTCCTCAATTGCATGAATTTGAACTGGATAACATGTGGTTCGAACAGGATGGAGCAACGGCGCATACTGCACGAGCCACAATGGAAATTCTGAGGGCTACATTTCCAGTCGCCTAATCTCTCGTTTTGGTGATTTGCACTGGCCGGCAAGGTCGTCCGATTTAACCGTCCCAAACTTCTTTTTGTGGGGTTTCTTTAAGTCACGAGCCTATATCAACAAGCCTCAGACTTTTCAAGCCCTCAAAGAGAATATCCGTCAAGAATGCGAGAACCTATTGCCGGAAGTACTGGCAAGAGTAATGGAAAATGCTATAAATCGGGCCCGTATGATCATCCATTCTGGCGGCGGCCAATTGGCCGATATCATTTTCTCGACTTAATAGGAAAAAAATTAAGACATCAACTAAACATAATCAAAAACCAGAACCAAAGTTTTTCATTCATAAAAAAAATTGCAGCCAAAGAACATCGGGTGACAACTTTTGCGCCACCCAGTATGTTATCACTTTGATAAATATTAAGAAAAATAATTATCAAAAAGAAATTATTATATTTCACATACTCCAAAGAGGAAAAAGCTATATCAGCTATCCAAAATTTGTCGACGTGCATGAATACGATGAGACTGGCTGATTCTAAGTTGTACTTGGTAAATAATTGTTTAAAAATACCAAATGTTGAAGCTTGTGAGACGTTTTTTCAACAAAATTTCAAATTAGACAACAACATATTTATACATCATGAATTTAGAGAGAGGTAGGGGAAGCCAACAAATTTAAAGGTCCACACAATGCTCCAAGGTTATTGAACTGAATAAGGTAACATCAAAAATACCGACACGGAATGTCGCTTCTGTATTTTGTGGTTCTACATTATTAAACCACAATAAATAGATAAATAAGCAATAGCGCCAATGTATCGGCACCATTGTCTTTTCATGTCTTCTTCAACGTCTGCATATTGAGCGCGTTTGAAATCTGTCGCTGCCAGTAATTAGAAGATTGTTTTTTCTGGGATACCACTTTTATTATCCTGATGACGATGTGGTATGTGACCATAATCGAAATTCATTAAATAAGTCATAAATTATAAAAATTAACCTGTTTTGTAATAAATAGTCATTAGCAACTTGACGTTTCGGAGAAACGACATGTGATGTCAATATGTTAGGATCTCTCTTTTTTCACCATTCTACCATGCTGACGTTACAATACCTCTTCCCAAAAACTTTATTAATTATTTTCTCGTAAACTACAAATAATATTAAAAATTATGGCCCTTTTATTTTTTGTCTCTACTGTAGCTGAAAACTGTGACTACCACTGAGCGATCTTTCAGGATACATAAAATAAATAAAAATCAAATATTTAGCATTGTTAGATTTAAATCGTGTTGATACATTTGATTTGACTCTTAATTGCTGATTTTGCAAATATGAAAGCACGAAAAATTAAAATTCAAAAATGGTGTTAGCAGTGTCACAAATAATTTAATTATTAAATACAAATCTGCTTTAAACTTTTAGATTTTTATTAAATTTCAAATCAGGATTGTGTTTGGGGCAATGAATTCTAGTTACGCCACTGATCCGAGATCTAGCAGGCGGCGATTAATTACAGCCCTGCTTAAGATTCGACTTTGATAAAATCTGCGTCTGTAACGTCGTTTGCCAATCCGACATGGACTTTCTTCAGCAGCGCCGCTTAATTCGATTGTTAAATCGGAGTAACGGTTCCGAAGAGACATCATATTTGCGGAGTCTCATTCTGAATTTTATTGATTTTTCTAGATTTAATTTAACTTCATCTATAGAGCCTTTACTCCTTTATTAAAGTAGATAATTGAAGAACTTTGATGAAGAAATTGATTTTTTATTTGCTCTCTTCTAAAATAGATGAATTAATAATGGAATTCCGGCTTGTGTTCAAACAGTTTTCGCTTTAAAAATCTACTTTTAATTGAACCAATCATAAGTTTTCCTAGGAATATTTAATCAACTACTAATTACTCTACCTATTTTACAATGGTGATAAAGCTCTTATACCGTACATAATTTTTAATTACATTCTTTTTGTAAGAACGGTATTCTTCCAATGGTTAATGTTTTATGGATTTAATTTTATGTAAACAGTAAAAAATAAGTAATGTAAGAAAATCAAATAAAACAAATTTTAATAATATTTACGGACGAAATAACGATTTTAGACAATCAAATAAATAGTCTTTTCATGAAGTATTTGTTACTATTTTCTTAAAATAACGTTAATTTTTCTCGTAATTGTACAATAAGTCGTTGTTTGAATTCTACAAATTAAATTAATGATATCTCAGCTTGCACTTGGCACATTTCTACTAACAGTCTCGGAATAACGATAAAATATTGATAATCATATCTTCGAAAGGAAGAAAATTGAAATAACGTACAAAATAAAACTATTATCTAACAAATAAATAAAAACACAATTCAAAACTGCAGTCTCAATTAGCATTTTTGATCGAAACTGGCTAAAACAAAAAACGAAACAGAAACTTCTGTCAGACACTAATAAAAATGTATATTACAAGTAATATTAACAAAAGAGTGTGACATTACTCTTTAGATTAGGTTTTGATCCAAAAAGTGAAAATGAATTCGAAATAATTTCGATGTAAAAATGTTTATTTAATAGTCCCGATTTCTTTTATGCATATGTTTCTAAATTAAAAAAGGTACACATACTCATATACAAAGATGATACTTTTTTAATTGTGATTACATTTATTCAGTTTACAATTTTAACAAAATTTGATTGAATATCCTGTTTACATTTTGTTTCGATACTGAAGAAAAACTGATAATTTAAGTTTCATCGCTGATACTGGTGGCAAAATAAATACAACTCTCAATTTCCGCTTTAGTCTGTTGTAGTAAACTTTATATAATACAAATATATGTGTAAATATTTGTTACAAGCAACATCATATCAGTATAACGAGATTAAGGTGTAGCAGAGAAGCACTCGAATTTATCATGCACAAATTTGCATGTGTAATAAAGTAAAGTAACAGAACTAATAACATGCCACACTTTACGTAGAACACTATTAGAATAACTTTAGTAGTGCCTGGAATATTAATGCCTGGCATTAAGTTTAAGGAGACAATAATTGATCAAGCTTTACTCAAATGTTCTTTTGATCTCGCGATCTATCTTCGGCGTCTTGGATTACTAACTTACTTGAATTTGCATTCGTGAAATGTATATAATGAAGAACAGAACTAAACAGACAAATTTCTTACAAGACGGAAGCTGCTTTGCATAAAATCATTACACTTCGAACAAATTTCACATTAAATTCAAGTTTGTCTCCGAGTTTATACCAGTGGAGAAAGTAATTAATTATTTTTGTTGGAAATGTTCATAAAATTCCATAATTCCACGCATTATACAATGCTAGTTACCGGTAGAATATTTATAAAGCGAGTGTAAAGCTTCATTCATCTTTTTAATAATATAATAAAGATAGTACAAATTCTTGACAATGATTTCTATTGGAGAAATTGTACCGAGTCACTGAACCCAAAATTTTACATAATCTTTTATGTCGAGTTAAAAATGGGTTTATACATACAACACAATCATTGTCTGTTTTAAGTGATGGATCAGTAATTAAAAATTAGTATTTCGAATTAAAAATTAGAATATTTCTAATCACAGTTAAAGTTTTATATATTTAGTCTAATATTTTGGTTTTTGAAATTGGTGTATATTCATAGTCGTCTATGTGTTTATTTAAAATTTACAAACAGAAAAAATGAGTATTTTTAGAAAGATTTAGTGAAAAATGAGATAAACTAAAAAAACTGAAATCTGTTTTTCGGTTGGGAACTTTTAGTCTCCAATTTTTTTTTGTTTTCTGAATGTAAGTAAATTTCCAAATAATTCAACTATCTCTTACCGTTCCCGAGATATTTCCGATCCAAGTTAAACACAAAAAAATGGTTTTATAAGAATAGTCCTTCAATGGATCCAAAGAAAACCTCAGCAAAAAAATGAAATTCATCAAAAATCGAGAAAATATATGCCGCCATTGATAATAATCCACATAAAAAATTTCTGTAAAGTATAGGTTATTTAAAAATTATCCCAAAGATTATCTAAGGCATCAAAATTATATATTATAACTTTGGTTAAGTTTCTGGTCCGGTGGGTAAAAAAATATATCTACCGCATTCCGTAATTATTTTTTTTAGTATTTACTAGTAGTGGCTGTCACTTTAAGGTACAGAATAATTAGTTAATTGTTTTCTTATTTAAAAGCATTTTATATTCAAAACCAGTGATTTCTTTTCTACATAGCGTATATAATAAATAAAAATATTCAAGAAGAACGTAGTAATATATAATTCGTTTTCAGAATAATAACTTTAAATAAAGTAAAAAAACTAATAAAAATTTATCTCATACGCATTATTTAACAAGACAAAAACATTTTGTTCCTTATGTTCATTATAATTTTAATCCTACTTGAATTTTTCATATAAATTTTTATTTTGCATGACATTTTCGTTTTTGCTATATCCTCTTTTTAATCTTTTGTTAAGGGTATATGTAGACAGAATAATTCGTTGGTAATACAACATTCTTGTGTATAACAAAACATTAATATACTAGCTTACGCTCTAATATTAGATTTTCATCTTTGTATTGTACGGCAAAATGTTGTAATAATACATGCTTTTGTGCCAATACAGGTAATATCTGCAGGCTTATTTCTTATTGCATGTGGGATATTGGGTGCTGATAATATTAGCGCACCTGCCTCCTTTCTCCGTACATTTTGTTCAGCATGTTCCACAAAAGAAACAAAGATTCGTTATCCGTATCATCACTCATTTATATTGGATCTAATATTTTATAAGATGGATTACTAAATACATTATACTAGAATTAAATATTAATAAAGACCGTTTTAGACTAGCTTATAAATTGTACAAGATATTACACCATTTTTGGTATAACTTAAATTGGTTAGTATAAAAAAAAAATTGGTTGAAATATTGTATACGATCGTAAATATGTTGAAAATTTTATGGGATAATTCAATAACTTCTAATGGTTTAATACATTTATTAATGGATTAGCTTTAAATACATTTCTTGAACAAATTTATTAATTATATTTTGACAACTCTATTTTATACTCTCTATTCAATTGTTCATTTCATGGATAAAGGTGGATTTATAACAAACATAGAAAACACAACATAACATAGCACAGCACAGCATAGCATAGCAAAGCACAGAATTTTATTTGGGGGTTTTATAACTTGACATAAGACATAGGAAAAACACATATAGAAGAACTGTAGGAAAAAATACCTGTCAAGAACTTTAACTTTATTCTTGTTTCGTGTCTTACGCTATTAGCTTGTGTTTTTGTTATATTATTTAATAATGGATAGAAAATTAATAATCCATTGTGCTCTAACTATATGTGCTACGGCCGTGTATTTTTTACTGTAGGAGAATGTTGAAAAGAAGTCGAGAAGAAAAAGACTTTGCAAAACTTATATACTTATATATTTATATTATATATTATATTTTATAATAATGAAAAAAAGTTTCACACTTCACACATAACCCCAAAAGAAAAGAAAACAAACTATTCACATCTCTTTCAACTACTCGAACTATTCCGAAGTTTGCCGAGCATGCACGAACATACGAAAAACATAGCAAAAATTGAACTTTCGTCAATTCCCTATGCTATGCTATGCTGTGTTATGTTATGCTGTGTTTTCTATGTCAGTTATAAATGCGTATACGAAAGTCCATATGTTCAAATTCAAATATGAGCTGTGCTGTGCTATGCTATGTTATGTTGTGTTTACTATGTTTGTTATAAATCCACCTTAACTATCAATATTTTCACACGCCCCCTCGATTTATATTTTCATAAAATAATACAATCGTACTAAATAAATATTGATTGTTAAACATAATACATATTATTAATAATAATTAACAATTTTATCAATATTTAATGATAAATTTCTTAATGTAATAAATTTATCTTTGGGCAAAACTTTTGTAAATAAATCAGCAATATTGTTATTTGTATTTACATATTCTACATCAATGATTCCGTTTTGATACAATTCTTTAATAAAATGATATCTAATATCAATGTGTTTGCTTCTTTGGGAATTTTCAAAAGTTTTAACCATAGATATTGCACTACAATTATCAATTTTAATAATTGTTTTTCCATTAGAGTAATTACCAAATTCTGATAAGATACCTAATAAATTTAATATTTCTTGAGCTGCTGAGGATGCAGCGCAGTACTCAGCTTCCATGGTTGAAAGAGCAATACAACTCTGCTTCTTTGAGAACCATGCAATAGGATTTCCTCCAAAGAAAGCTATAAAACCACTGACACTCTTTCTTGTAGATTTATCCCCTGCCCAATCTGCATCAGAATAGGCTTCTAGTCTTGTCATTTCATTTTTTGTGTAATTCAAACCAAAATCTCTTGTACTACTAAGATATCTTAATACTCGCTTAGCTGCTTTCCAAGTCTGGTCAGATGGTTTATCCAATACTCGACTTAGCAATGATACTGCAAAACATAGATCTGGTCTTGTAGTTACTGCTATGTACAACAAACTGCACACTAAATGACGATAAGGAACTGTTGTATTTAAATTATTTTCTTCAATTTGAAATCCAACTTCCATTGGAGTTGCTATGCTGCGACATTGTTCCATATTAAAATTTTGTATCAATCGGTCAATAATTTTAGTCTGTTGTATTTTTATTCCAGCATCAGTTCGAGTAAATTGCATACCAAGAAAACATTTCGCATTTCCTAAATTCTTAACTTTGAATTCCTTATAGAGAATTGATATAATATTATTTACCTTTTCAGCACAACCTGTGATAAGTGCATCATCTACAAAAAGTAACAGATAAATGTCTTTAGAAAAGTATAAGCAAAAATCGTATTTCGATCGTTGAAAGCCGTTTTGTTCCATAACTTCATTGAATTTATCATTCCAACATTTTGGTGATATTCTGAGACCATACAAGGCACGATTTAATTTCATAAATTCGCTTTTTGCTTGAACCCCTTTTGGTTTCTTGATATAAACTTCATATTTTAAAGTTCCATTTAGAAAGGCAGTAGGTACATCAATTTGTTTTAATGGCCAATCATTGCGTACAACGAATGACAATAATATACGTAGAGTGGTCATTCTACATACTGGTGCATATGATAATTCATCTTCATTGAAGGGTTGCTGAAAGCCTTTGGCCACTAACCTTGCCTTATATGTTCCATCTTCTTTTTTCTTAAAAACCCATTTCGTGTCTATTGCTACTTCATCTTTAATATCTTCTACAGGAGTCCAGGTTCCTATTTTTTCTTGAGAATCTATTTCGTTTTTAATTGCCTTCCTCCATACTTCAGATTTAATGGCTTCTTCATATGTTTCGGGTTCATTATTCGTTGATAACATACAGTATGCTGTATATAATTCAAAATCTTTCAAATGATTCGGAGTTCTGATTTCTCTTCTTGATGTTGTTATGTTCTTGATTTCTTGTATCTTTTCTGTATCCTTTTCTTTATTTGCTTCTTGTTCTTTATTCTTATCTTGCAAATCTTTTTCTTCATTTAATTCTTGATTTATAATTATTCGATTCTTAAATTCCATGACGTTCTCATCAAATATTACGTCTCTTGATCGTATTATTCTTTCTTCTTCTGGTATCCACAGCCTATATCCCCCACCACAATATCCTATCATTACTCCTCGTTCGGCTCTGGATTCTAGCTTCTTTCCTTTTGGCAATCGGGTATACCATGCTCGACATCCAAATATTTTCATTTTAGAAATATCTTGTCGTCCATTCCATAACAATGATGGGGTTTTCCCGATTTCTAAAGTACTTGTCGGTGATCTATTTAGCTCATATGCTGAACATTTCAAAGCTTCACCCCATAAATACTTAGGAATACCAGAATCAATCAATTTTGTCCTCACACGACTGAGTAACGTTTGTATCATTCGTTCCGATTTACCATTCATCTGTGGAGAGTAACTCATTGTGTATTCTAATTTTATTCCTTTCTTTCTTGCAAAATTTTTAAAATTATTAGATGTAACTTCTCCTCCATTATCCAATCTTAATCTTTTCACTAGTGTTCCGTGTTGTCTTTCTAATTGTGTAATAAAGTTTACTAAATTTTCTTCTGCTTCATCTTTTGTCTTCAATAAATTAATTACTACAAATTGTGAAAAGTCGTCTACTATAACTTGAAAATATTTTTCATAATTTTGTGTAATTGGATCAACAGGTCCACAGACATCAGAATGTAATAACTCACCAATGTGGGTAGTAGATTTCTTGTGTTGATAGAAAGGTAGTCTTTTAGCTTTTCCTTCAATACATGCTTCACATTTCTCTCTTGTATACGGCAATCCTAACTGGCCTTCTCCTTCTCTTCCGAGATGACCTAAACGGCGATGCCATAAGTTATCTATTTCTAAAGATCTACTAACATTACATTCTTCATTTTTTATAATTTTAACTCTAAGTAAATAAAGATTTCTTACTCTCTCGCACAATATTTTAAATCCTTGACCATTAATTATCATCTGGTTTTTGATAATCAATACATTACTAACTTTAGAAGATAGTTTGCTTACTGATAGCAAATTGTGCTTCAGTTCAGGTACAATTAGTGCTTCTATATTTATTACTTTACCTTGGCAGAATACTCGTAAAGTACCCTTTTTCTTCGCTTTCATTGTGGCACCATTCGCTATATGAATTATTACCTCATGTTCTAAATTTTGAACATCATTCATGAACTTTTCTAATTCTTCTTTAACTAAATGATTACTTGCACTTGAGTCCATAATGAACATATCATCGTTATTTATACTTATTTGTTCTTCTTGAACATTTAAAGCAACAAACGTAATGTCGGACGATGCATTTGCCTTTTCTTCAATTTGTCTGGTACCTTGGTTCATGTAACCGCGATTATAATTTCTATAATTTCTTCTTGTTCCTCTGCTATTTCCACGAAACATTCCTTTTCTTTTTGGGCATTGTGCGACAAAGTGTCTTTTATCGCCACAGTTATAACAACCAAAACCTGAAGATTTGAAGCTTACTTCATCTTGACATTCTTTGCTATTATTGGTCCCTTTGGATCGTAATTTTGTTTCTTCATCTAACAATCTTGCCTTTACAAAATCCATTTTGATGTCTGGAAGTGTTTCTAACGCAGTTATTACAACATCATATTCTTTCGTCAATGTAAGTAATAGATGACATATTCGATCAGTTTCATCAATTTTGGAGCCAAGTTCTTCTAATTCGCGAATAATTGAGTCAAATTTTAAGAAATGATCTTCTAAATTACAATGTCGATCACATTTTAAATTTATTAATTTTCTCCAAAGTGTTAACTTTGAGAAAGCACTGGATCGGACAAAAATTCCTTGAAGCGCATTAAGCATTTCTTTAGCTGACTTGGCATCTTTAATTATGTCTAAATGTTTATCAGACACTCCTTGTATTATAAGCGCTTTAGCTTTTGCATCCTTTATTAAGTAAGATTTCTTATTAGCTTCATCTACTGGAGGCTCTTCAGTTATTACATTTTTAATTTGTTCCTTCTCTAATACAGACATTATTCGAAATTTCCAATTATTAAAATTGTTTCCTGATAATACAGGCACATTTATTGCTACGCTTGACATCCTGATTTCAGAAAATTGTCACAATAATATATATAAACTGGTTCTTATTCTTCGTAGTCTGGGCCCATAACCTTTTATGGGATAATTCAATAACTTCTAATGGTTTAATACATTTATTAATGGATTAGCTTTAAATACATTACTTGAACAAATTTATTAATTATATTTTGACAACTCTATTTTATACTCTCTATTCAATTGTTCATTTCATGGATAACTATCAATATTTTCACAGAATACGTTCTATTTTTCATACAATCTGTCAGTCAATTTAGCTGTGAGCATGCGCATATATGAATTTTGTAATCTTACGCGTTTTTAATGTTTATTGGTTTTTATTGTATGTAATGTGGTTCTGGAAAACTTAGTGTTACTACTGGTAAAGTTGCAAGTATTGGAAACATTAAATATAAATGAATTTATGGTTAATTATGCTTGTCACATTGACATATTCAGTGCGCAGAAACAAAGCCATATTATACAAGAAATTGCATTAGTATCATACAAAACTTCGTCAAAATGTGACAATTTTTGATGTAAGGTAGTGTACCATTTCTTGTTGTATATATTGTCCCATATATAGGCTAGTCTAAAACGGCCTTTACAATAGGTACTTCTTATACGTATCAAGTAGGTATATTACTTTTTTATTGTGGTACCTAATACCGATCCTTAAGTAAGTATTTATTTTTGTATTAAGTGCACAAAATACGAACATTTTATTTCTGCAACTAATTTGCATTATTAATTATATATATTATCGTTTAAAACCCTTCTACCATTTCTGGTGTAGGGTTTATTAATTATAATGTTTTTATTTATCTGTATAAATTGAGTGAAAAAATACCTACAATATGGTTTTTTATTAGAATAAAAATGGTAACATTTTTTACGTAATTCTAAAGGCTGTTTTAGACTATATATATGGGACAATGAATAGTACAAGAAATGGTACAATATCTTGTAAAAAAATTGCTGATTCTGCGCACTTTCCTTGAATATGTCAATGTGTTAAGCAAAATTAACCATAAATTCATTTTCATTTAATGTTTGCAATACTTACTCGTATAACTTTACTATAGTAGAAAGTAACTTTTCTTGTAAATTTTACTACTAACTTATAGCTTCGGAATAATACCAAACAATTATAATATATATTTAATTAAAGTTTGAAATATTTTATTATTAATAATAAATCGTAGTTTAGGATCAGAAGTAAATATATAAATTTTCAATGATTTTGTTCTATTTTTTCCATAAATTCTTAAGTCTTTTATATATTAGGACGAGCAAAGCGGGCAGGTTAGCTTAGTTTTTTTTTTTAATTTTAATAAATTCTCACTACCATTTAGCAAATAATTTAACTTCTGGTCCTAAATTACAGTCTTACCAAATTCTTATTTAAGCCAAAATTTTATTTTATATTATTACAATTAAAAAATTTAAAAGGCGCCAAATTTTGTCCGACACCCTGTCATCATTTTACCTTAGAACAGCCCTGAACATGAATAACATGAATGTAAAGTCCGTTTTAAGCAAATTCTTACTTTGTTCTTAGTGCACTATTCCAGTCCTTAGGTATTTTGAATGACAAGGCATAGGTAGCAATTGTCTGGCTGATTGGTTAAAGTCTTGCAATTGCTCTACAAAGCGTCCCCTGGCTCTTGCATTGCACGTACTGACCACACAAAGCGTCGACAATTGCGATAGTTTTGTCCTTGTGCAGACAGGAATATACAAGGTTGCTAGGAAAGGTGGATAGGGTTTCGTCTTTCGTCTACTTGGGTTACAGTCTGCGGAATACAAAACACTAATCGTGATAATCAAACTATCGAACTTAAAACTCAAAGGGTCTTATTAACACTTTGTTGCTGCCACTTCACTATTTTAATTATTATTTGAATTGAATGTCATCGAACTACAGATATCCGTAGAACATAAGCAGAAAAACACTTTGAAGGTGCTACCACTTCACTATTTTAATTATTATTTGAATTGAATGTCATCGAACTACAGATATCCGTAGAACATAAGCAGAAAAACTCTTATTATAAAGGTTTTTATATTATATTTAATATAAATAAACAAAAAATAGAATCATTTCCAATATTTGGAAAGAAATAGGTACCTATATAAATAATAGTGGAAAAAGTTTGTTTCACATGAAAAATTTCAATGATTATTTTTAATTGAACAAATGTGTAATCTATGAATCTTTGTATGGTCTATTTCAAATAGAAAATTAAAATACAAATTTAAATATTACGAGTAAATTAAAAGCATATTATCAAAAGAGATTGGAAAAATAAATTAGTATTAATAGTATAAATTGTGTTATTAACATTGACATTGTTTGATGTGCGATTATTTAAATTTAATGAAATGCGAATCACTAAATTTTATTTTAATCTGAATAAGCATACCTATTGCTTTTGTTTTCAAACAAAATAAATAGTTGCTCCTGAACAGGAAAATATAAATTGTTGAAATATTATTATGATTAAGCATCTAATCTCGATTTTTCTTTTGTTCATATATGGCATTAATTTGTCCGGTGAAACAGTATATGTAGTTAGTTAATGTCTGTAAATAAAACTGCAAATTAGCAAGAGTTACATTTTCAAAAACCAAATCATCATCTTATAAAACAAAAACAGTACTAAAAACAATACCTTTTAAGACGTTTAAAGAAAAATAAGTAAAAATATTTATTTATGATTAAGAATTTGAAACCGCATTAAATAAATATAATTTTGTTAGGTAGGTTATTGTAATGATCAAGTGATGTACATATTTTCATGAATTTTACTAAATTGTAAATACATAAAGTAGGACAATAAATTAATTAGTTTCGGTTTACCTTCTACATTTTTACGTATAAAAACTAATTTTCCTACATAGACTAAAAGTAGTTACCTAGTATTCCAAACAATACCAAAAATTAATGCTATGCTGAAACATTTAAGTTTTTGTTAAAATATCTTTACAAAAAGTAGTAAGTTTTTGAGATATTTGAATATAGTATATTACATGTGAGGTGGGAAATGTTTCATTACAGCCGAGGGCTTATTATATGACGAGAGGCGAAGCCTCGAGGCTCAGATATAGCGCAAGGCTGTAATCAAACTCCCACCGAACTATGTATACTATTTTATTCACAATTATCCAAATTAACTTCTACTCGCATATCGCCTTTTTCCAATAAACTAAATTAATATACGGTAGTAGTCTATGAAAACAAATGTTTAAATTTATTTTTTCTACTCCTGCTTTGAAAATACAATTTTCTGGTTTGTTTTTCATGTTGAAAGTGATTCTTTGCAGCACGCAGTGCTGCAAAACTTTGCAGCACTAATAAATGTTTGTTGCATTGTTGCTGCCATGGATACGCATCACTTGCGCATCACAAAAACAAAATTTGCAATAAATGTCAAATTATGTTTAAAAAATAATTTTTTATTTCCTTATTTTTTTATCTTGCAGGAGTAGAAAAAATAGTGTGTATAACACGTGTTGAAAGTCCTTTGTCGAACACAAACGATTGCAACCTTCGCTTCGCTCAGGCTGCAACTTTCGTTTTGGTTCGACAAAGATAGACTTTCAGCACTTGATATACAAATAACTATTAATATGTTTGACTGCACTGATCACCTTACTTTTAGAGATTTATGACAGTATTACTAGGCAACCATAGTAAACACTTCCCCCCCAAGGGATTTTAAAGTATTTCCCACCCGTGAGATTGTCATTGCAGTTAAAAATGACATACGTTTCCAACCTTTGACAGGTTAGGAATTGACATATTACAATAGTGGTTGTGAATAAAAAATATTTTTTAATGTAATATATAAATATAAATTATAGCATTTGAAGGAGAAAAGGTAAAGTGTATGAATTACATTTCTGATTTAATAATAGCACCTAGCTAGCTAGTTCATTGTGCAAACAATTATACGTGAATAGGGAGAATTAATTTTTAGGGCAAAGTGTAATAGTCATATAAAATATTTACGATTTCATTTTTGTAGCCAGCTTCATTTATACAAGCAACAATGTGCATAGAACAGCCGCGTAACTCGGTAACTCTTGCAACAAATTCCTGTGTTTCATTTCAGCGTAGCAGGCGCTGTGTGCTGTAGTGCTAACAAGACCAACAAAAACGCATCCCGTACCAAATTAAACCCGCGGAGAATTCTTTTTCATAAAAAGCGTATTAAATTTCAGCGCTGGAGACAGTATCTATTACCGGGCACGCGGTTAAATGCAAAGATACGCGGGTACATTGTGGCCACATAAACGCAGGCTATGGTTACACCCATCTCAGGAAAGTCTTGACCAAATCATACTTCATCAGAGTACTCCAGTGTCTTCATCTTTAACATTTGCGAAAATACGGTCATACGTATATAACAATATGGAATGTTTTCAATGTTACTGTAAACCACAGCGCTTGGACGCACAATCTTGCATCCAGAATTACTTATTGGTAATAAAGATTTGTGAGAATGTTCAAAAACAGATTAGTTTTTACAATATATGGTAAAGAGAACAGGGGATAATTTCCGCTCAGACCTCTAGAAAATGTCATATTTTATAAGAGTCGCGTTCCTTCGTCAGATGAAACCAGACACACTTAGAGTGCAGTGGCGTGCAGTCCTTGGAATCTCTGGAAGCGCTACTTTCCTTGTCTACTTAAAAATACATACATATTGTGCGGTTATTTTGTTATTTTAACGTATTTTGAATTAATAAAATTTATATTTTATTACAAGTACATAAAAATTTGTAAGAGGCATTAAATTGTATATTCGAATAGAAATTCGTATAAGCCTTCTCCTAAAGGAAGCGCTGTGCATGGTAGCTTTTCGACGAAAACAATGAAACTTGAATGATTATATGCATTCGTGCATGTGCTTTAGGGAGTACCAGCATTAAATGAAATTAAATTTAAAAAACCATGGAATAAATTGATATTAAAAATATCTGAAATTTTGAACGGGTTTTTTGGAATATAGACTATTGGAAAAACTTTACAATGTTGGCAATAATGGCCGTATAGTCAGGGAGAACTATAAGTCCACATGTAAAGCACTGTGTTACTGTGTTCATTTCTTCGCACTGTTGTTTGTTGTGTTGTTATCGTGTGTCATCATCGTGAAATATCTATTGTAATTAACGACAACATTTAAATTTAAATAATTTAAATAATTCATGTAGAATTAAAAAATATCATTATAATCAATAATATCGAGTAATTTTGCAGTAGATCATTTAAAATGAGTAAACTAAAAATCAAGCATTCATTTTCTCGATTTACATTAACCAATTTTGCAAAGACACGTTTAAAAATGTTATATATAATTATTTAAATAAAACAATTTCAACAATTTTATTGATACAACTAGAAATTTAGTTAGAAGTGTATATATCCAGAGTCAAATTTTTATTGCTATATGATATTTTAGTGTCGAGAAATTCAATAATATCGACTTATTTTAATAATCGTTTGCGGTAATGACATCTTTATAATTTTTTTGAGTTGTTAACCAATAATGATTTTTGCCGATTTACAGTAACCAATTTTACAAAGACATCTATGTATGCACATATGTTATTTATAATTGTTCAAATTGATAATAGATGTTATACTATTCATTTTTAGAAATAAAATATTCGAATAATAAAAATATAATGACAAGAATAATTGTAGTATTGTGTTGAACAAAATTGATTCTTTAATTGACAATACACTGTTGTTTTTTTATGTATACAACAAAATTTATTTCTAAAACATATTTAGAATAGGTATATAAGATTATATACTATCTCTATATTATATCTAGAGTTAATAATAATATAATCATAATAATAAAAAAGGTCCCTTCGTTAATATAAATCAAATGACCAATGGATATTTTTATATTTTTTATATATGAGGTTTTTTATATCAAGCTGTTTACACCATTTTTAATATTTAATCTGCTTTTATCGCTTATGTATCTATTTTCTAAATTGATTTCACTTTTAAATACAAATGAAAGTATTACTTATATAAAATTTTACTAGATGAGCAAATCTGCCCATCACCACCACTATAATTAACAATACAAGTGTAGTGAACCAACATGAACTTGTCAGTAACGTTTTGAAGTTCTTGATGAACGGATATATTTTTGTTTATGTGAGTGTCTAGAATCAATTTTCGCGTGTGTTATGTACTGTGGACTCAAAATTCAAAACTGTATTTTATTTATCCTCAACCAAGTGCATGTGCATCTTTATCCTGTCTTGCTGCAACTGCATAAGATTGAAACATCTTCGAGGAATTGGCGTTCAACAAAACGGTTAGTACATCTTATGTTTTACATATTTCTTCCTAACTTGTATAAATGCTGAGACAATAAAATATGTAAAATTAATATAAATGAATTTAAAGGCAACATTTTCTTGCTATTTGTTAACTAAGTGTGGACACATAGTTCTACTACTTAGTCATATAGTGGTTTATAACATTTGTATATTTTTGCACTATCGCATTTTTTTATATATTAGTTCCAAGGCAAAACGTTCCTAGAATAGTTACATTTTATTCTAGATTCCGATTCCGAAACGTTTTTATTCTCGAATGCAAAAGCCATATCGCCATCAATCGACGTTTGTTCGATAACTATACAACTGTATTAATTAAATTGTAATATAATTGCTTAAATTGCTATTAAATCAGAATTTTCTGGCAAGCTTTTGAAAACTAGTTGACATCAGAAAAGGCAGAAACCAATATAAATTTTTAATTGAAATATTCCAATAGGTCGTTGTTCAATACTATCAAAATTATATTAGAAAGCGACGAAGACAATAAAATGACAGGTTTGATTACATTATTTCCAAAAAACATACGGGATTCAAAAACCATTCATTTCGCATATTGATAGTTGTCTTGCATATACTAACTTCTCAAGGCAGTTCTCGAAGAAGACTTTTATTAAAATCTTAAGGTCTTCCAATATTAGACTTATTAACGAATTTAGAGAAAAATTGAAGGCTGACCCCAATTCACTGTGTAATAAAAATATACTACTATCTGAGAAATAATTATAGTCTGTTCATTTTAACGTGAATAAATAATCCTTGTACAAATTGTGGTATACTTTAAAATGATCTTCATTTATTGCTTGATATATATGAAAGATAAGGATTTTTTAAGTACAGCCATTTAAAAAAACAATAGAATAAATGTATATAAAGACAGTATTTTTTGTTACAAATTCGAATTTGAAGTTTAACTTTAAGTTATTAATTAATATGTTGTACTATTGTTTTCAAATATTAGAATATTATAAATACATCATCATCACAAAAGGAATGTACAAACAGAAAGTAAAAAAGTGTTATAGTATTGTTTATATAATAATAAAAACAAAAGAACAACATTTCATATATTGTTTATGATATCGCTTTTAAACATAAATATTTATTAATATGCACATTTTTAATGATACCCAAACATAAAATATGAAATAATATACATAAATTACATGTATAATATTTTTTTAAAAATATATTGTAACTTTTTATACGCGCCAGCCATGTAAATTATTATATTTGAAAAAGTTTCCATATCTTTTGTGAAATTAATAAAATATTCTTAGATGTGGTGTTTCATATATCACATTTTAATTTCAAGTTAAACCGTTCAGTAGTTCCCCGAATAGACATTATTTATAATTATGTCAAATAAACAACTATTATGATAAAATTTATAATTATAAATGAACTGTCTGAATAAAGAATAATTTAAGTAAAAATCAGTTTTTTGCCATATAGTTTAAGAATAATATTAAGTTTAATAATCTTGTAAGAAAAAAGTTGTATAAAATGCTGATCATTGTGAATATTAATTTATGTTACTAAAAATTACACTATGTAACATGCCTTTGTTTTTATACATGTTAATGTGTTAATATTTAGGCTTTAATGTGATATATGAATTTTAAAAATCGAACGCCTACTGTAAAAGTTATTGATGTTTTTTTCCGACTGAGTATAATTATTTCTCCGATAGAAACCGTGAAGATATTTGCTAATAAACTGTAACAGTTTATTGTGATGACGCAAAGTATGTTTGGAAGCGATGACAGAATTAGAATTTATGAATTTAATTTGCGAGAAACTGGCGAAAATATAGAGGGAGCGTTTATTATGCGGTAAGTAGTTAGGGTAAAAGTTTACGGGAATAGTGAAATAGAAGGTAAAAAAAGTATAACGTGTTTAATTAAGTAATGAATTTCGACAGGTATTTACTTAGGACAGAGAAAGTTCGTGGGAAATTAATCGCGAACAGCAGGTGGAATATATCCTGGCTGCCCTTTTTGGATGGCTACCGCGCGTAAATTTTAAATGACCTGTAAAAATACAGTACGTTCTCCGGTACGCAGCCAACCCAATTTAACGTTATCCAACCACAGCTGAAGCCCGTAAGAGATAGCTAAGCCTAAATTAATTTCAATACGAATAATCAAAATCATTCAGAAGCAGAATTAAGGCGCCGAATTTACATAAGAATTCATCGACGATTGAAATAAAGTACAGCTAATTAAAAACACTTTAAATTCGATTACCACCGAATGAAATTTATTATACCTCGAACCTACCATCCAATATATTCTTCACTTTGCTTTTTAGTTACTGTGCCCGTACAGGGTGTTCTTATTAAGTGGTACACTATTGCTATCTCGAGAAGTATAAGAGCTATGAAGTACGAAGTCGTTTGAATAGGCAATAAATTTCTATTTTACAAAACTATTACAAACAGTGTTATTTTTATATTTTTATGGGGCATTTTTTATTTTCTTATTCGATAGAGAATTTTATTCTGATTCCAGTGATATGTGCAAATCCTACAATTATTTTTTTTGAGAAAAATGAATAGACGTTATAAAAAAAAATATTAAAAATTTAACTCTTCTATTTGTATAAACATAAATTTATCAGGGTTGCATAAAACGCTGATTTTTTTTAATTTAAATTTGATTTTTTGATTTACTTTGGATTTTTATTTTTTTTGTATACTATAATTTCAAAAAACGTGTTTTACAAAATAGCATTTATTATGTAAAGAAAACATATTGCAAAGAATAAGTATAAATTTAACTATAAAATAAAACAATACAGTAAAATCCGTTTGTAAAGACACCACTTAAAATAAACTATGTTTATAACGTCAAAATTGTGAGAACTTGTTTGAAGGCCCACATACGTGAACGTTATTTTACTTTTATCGGTTATGTCATTATAACCGTATTTTACTGTAACACATTTTACAGTAAATTTAACAAAAAATAACACACTATTGCAAAAAGTTCTGCGTTATAGATTCAAAATAATATACGATTATAATCATTTTACTGACGAAGTTAACCAAATTCACTAATTTAATGTAATTTAAATGTGATTTAAATCACTGATTTAAATCAAGTAATTGAAATCAATGCGACCTTTTATTATATTCACCTAATCATCAATAAATTAATTGAATAGATTTTATTCCTACTGAATTAATACAATCAAAATAGTTCTGAAAATCAATTAAATTATGATTGAATTTGTTGTAATCAGATAAGTAATTTGATACTTTTAGTCCTTTTTTTTTAGAGTAGTAACAAATAAAATATTATTGACTTTGTAACAATCTTCAATTATTACGGAAATGAAATTTCAATTACCTATTTATTAGTGTTTTTGACTCAGGGGATGTAATTATAATAATATTTGATTAAATATATTTTTGAATACATGTTACAAACAGTCTCATTTAAAATATGTACTCGAAATTTACATTATGAGCAATAAAAAAATAAAATCATTGGGGTATCGAATTCCGTCTATGCAATGACTCCTATTTGAAGCCGTTAGCCTTATTATATTAATATTTCAATAAGAAAATATTATATCTCATAATATTTGATAACAGGAGATTCAAAATTAAATAATGTACCCAATCACATGCAACTCATTATATTTGGCAGGACAGATGATTATAGTAAATATATGTACATATATGTAATATACTATAAGTCTTTATTTTCTCTAAAAAGTTAAATAACAATAATTAAAGTCTAAGATGCCACGAGTTGGTCTTTCAAAAAATAGCTCTTCCTTTGAGCGTTGCAAGTAGAATGAAACTAATTTTCGGCAAAGAGCATCACGCTTGGATGGAATCAAATAACCGTTGCACGAAAGTAGTGGAAACCTTCTTGTTTTTGGTATACAAATTTCACTAATTATTCGCCACGAGACTATAAAATCAAGATTCATTTTATGAAGACAGTCTTCTGTGA
The DNA here is from genome assembly GCA_035578165.1 of Stenolophus ochropezus. Classification (NCBI taxonomy): domain Eukaryota; kingdom Metazoa; phylum Arthropoda; class Insecta; order Coleoptera; family Carabidae; genus Stenolophus; species Stenolophus ochropezus. Next base: position 26,654,742 of record JAQOWZ010000003.1, on the reverse strand, counting down.
ATAAAAGTTCAGTCATCAAACCAGAGAATAAAAGACTACGAAAAGGAGATGCATTGTTCTGCTACTTGTTTATACTCGCAGTATTTCCTACAGTATAATTCTTAACTACGTCAATTTAAGGAAAATATTCTAGAAACATTAACAGCGTCGTATAACTTAGTTATCAACCGTTGGTGCATTATTTTTTTTTGTTAAAACCATTTTATTAATACTACATGATTTTTTTATCCATGTTCCAAAATTTTTGAAGTGCGACACAATGTACCCATATGTGGTCGAATCTAATTACATAGATTCATAGCAGCATTGCACAGGATTCGAAGATTCCATTTAAACTAAAAAGCAGTAATTTATGAACCATTATTGAGGACTGAAAATGATGCATCTAAAAAATGATTGTTCAACGAATTCAAAGTTAAATTGTATGTTCATACATTTTGTTTATGAATACTTGAATTTTTTTTACTTTTGAGGTTGGATTTAATTTATTGCATATATCAAGTTTAAAAAAATAGAAAAAGAATTTGAAGAAGAAAGCTTGTAAATGTTTTTTAAAAAAGAGTATTAGTACTTAAAAAAAATATGAAAAAAACAGTGGCGTAATAAGGAAGCTGATTATATAATGAAAATTAAATAATAAACACTTTATTTAATTGAATACTAAAATATATGATATGAAACAAAAATTTTATTGTGAAAATGTCAAACAATGTTTTGTTGTAGTACTACTATTTTAATTTCGGTATATTTCAAGTCTTTTTATTATATTTTATGTTTCATTATATGGTCTTAAAACTAATAATTAAACTAAGAAAACTTAGTAAAACTAAATTGATGGTGGATATGAATACTTTCAAATACTATACAATAATTATTTCCTATTAAACATAAAATTATAAAATATTCTTTGCTACATCAAACACTAAACAAAATAAACTCCTAGTTACGAGTGACTAGGTAAGAAAAAAATATAGTTGGACATGTAATGACTCATTTTTATTAGATGTAAAAATTAGTAGAAGTTAATTATATTTCGAGTTTTTGTTAATTTTTACCTACAGTTTTTTTTTAACTTTCATTATTTCCTACTATTAGAGCTAATGATTATGCTAAATGCATCCAATCGTCCTCGTTCAACAATGAAAAATATTTAAAATCATTTTATTTTATTCATTAATCCATTGCCTCAACTTTTCCACAATTCGATACATTTTTAATAACAAATTTACAAAACATTAAAATAAATTTTAATTAATTCAAAGAACATTAAAATACGAAAATTAAGGCACAATATACATTCTAAAGCTTCCATGGACTGCATGCCATTGGAGAAAATCTTTCTGAGACGAGACGGTGAGGTAGATTTCAATGCTCCTTTCACTTGCGACTCAGTTAGTTTTTTTTTTATTTATTATTTTGTAAAATGAACACCTGTATTTGAAAACCTCCTCCAAAAGAAATATTTGTGTGTGCCTCTAATTTAAAGTGTTACTCAAACCAATCATTGTATTTCTAAATCTGGTGACATATATATGTGTAGGTTGAAAGAATAAAGTCATTAGTGATTTAATCTGTCTCGCAGGAGTTTAGTTAAACATGTAATGCGTTTGAGTTTAAACAATTAAGATATAAATTCGCCCTAGTAATGAGTTTACGTCCCCTTAGATTTGTCAGCTGAATTTGAAATAAGGTGGAAGAAAATTACATATTAATCTTGGCACTGCATTGTGATCTCCATGTTCCCTGCTCCATGCAATCACTTAAGCCAGAGCTCGGAAGCAGGAACTCCATCCTACTTAGCATTCCTATCGACGTCGGTGTCAAAGGGCGCAGTAGTCTTTCGCTGCAGTCTCATTACAAGGTTTAATTAAGCAAAGTGTCATCCAGTCACGCTGCTCACGCCTCACTGCGTGAAATAAAACGGACGAGGCAGTCACATCACACAGTGCAGGGGTCAGGACTAGGACTTCCTACTTGAAACACTAGCCTGCTCAACGCTCAACCTATTTTTAGAGATGTCTGCTTCACCTGCACACTTTCCAATCAACTCGAATTAGAATAAAGACTGCTTCAGCGACACTCAAAGCGAGATACTTCGGCACTAACGAACAAATGCTTTCGCATTAAACTACTCACAGTGTTTCATAAAATTACAAACAATAGTTATTTTTCATTCTATAAGGTTATCATACATCCTATTTTTTTCTGGACATGTCCCTTTATTGGAGTATTTTTTGAAATTTTAAAGCGTTTGGACTCTTCTCAATTTTCTAAATTTTGGTACTAAAATTTAGTGTTTCACGAAAATCTTGTATTATTCTTGTTTTTGCCTCAGTCTTGCAATAAACGCAAGACAAGAACAAGACAAGAGCTACAAATTTCATTGCAAGACAAGGCAAGAAATTGACTTGCAAGAAATGTGCAAGAATAGCAAGATTTTTGTACTCCGGCATTTTTTGCTAATTTTAAATCTAGATTCTTTTATAAGAACCTACAAATAATTAAGTATTAAAATAAAAAATAATTTTCAAAAAATATATAGGAGTAATAATTATTGACTAAATAATATAATTATTGAAAGAAGCTTTCAGAACTCATAATTAATCAAAAGACAATATTTGGGTTTAAAGTTCTATATTTTTTTTATTAATTTACAACGTTTCGACAGCTCAGTGCTAAACTACCTGAAATTTTGAATATAACATTCTGACACCCTAGATTAGATCAGATTAGATTTTGGTGCTATTCGTACAATCGGAAGTGGTTTTTTCATAATGATCAGAAGTATTATTCTGAAATATCTTAGTTAATTATGAATATATGAGAATTTTTGTAAACTATAAATACAATAATATAATATCATTTATTAGCTAAAATTTTATACTTCAAATTTGTTTCTCCCTAGTCCCATTTAATTATTACAAGTAATTGATATTTAGTTAAACATTCCTAAGGAGGGGGAGGTCGAATTATCGTGTTCTTTTTAGGTAACTATAAACAATAAAATGTATAATTTATTAATTAATAAAAAATCATCATTGAATTAGAAAAAAATTAAATTATACCTACATACAAAATAACTAAATTTCGAATAATTTTTTTCGTAGATGCGAATCAGGTAAAATTTTCTTCGGATCCAACTCCTTTTAGCATTTTCTAAATATTATCGATTTTGAATCAAATCACGAATTATATTTATTATTTATGTATGGCCGTATTTATTTAGGAAATTTTAATTCAATCCTAAACTGATCCTGAACTTACCCTTGTTGGTACCAAATAAACAATTGGTATAAAATTTTAGCGGTAAATTGAAGTTATTTATTTAAGTTTTTCATTTAAATCTATAAAATATACATAGTGTTACAAAGATAGAAAATTCAACAATCTAGCAACATAATTGGTTAGTTGGGTCAGTTCGAGATCTGTTTCAGATTACTTCAAACATACCAAGTAAACGTAATTATTCTAGTAGTTACTTTAAAAGTTCCAATTAATTTATATTAATGACTTCTTCTCTCAGTAATCGGACTCTTTTGAATGTATGCATCATTTTTGTATTTGCAAACCACTAAAGTATAAAAGTAATCTAAGAATTTGAATGTAAATATGTAGTGCACATAGTAAATACAGCATCAAATCGATAGATTCAGGCATACAGAGCTTATAGTTTTCCCATGAAGCGCTCTGTTGTTACATAAGATTTTCCGCCGAGCGAAGTGCAACAGAAGTTGGAAGAATTTCCTCAGCAGTTCCAACAAAATTAAGCTGATATTTTTCTTTCAAACATCAACAACATCAACATTTTTCTTCTAAGAAATATGTCCTCAGAAGTTGTACGAACTTAGCCGGCCTACAGTTTAGAAATTGACAGCATTTGTAATACCACTGTCGCTGCTTCCACTGTAGTGTAAAGAGGAAACTTAGTTATTTCTTTTATCTCTAGTTGGCAATGTTTAGTGAGACTTTCCAAAAGGTACTACATCATATCTTAAATTAGCAGTATTTAAGTTCATAACCTGAAGAATATATATTGAAATTACAACAAAACAATTCCACACTTGGATTATCCATATTTATAATTTATTATTATAGTAACAAATGATTATTCTTTTCATAAGAGTAGTTAGGGAGCTATTTGGGGGTGCTAAGTACCTCCAAATTTTGAATTAGCACCCCCAAACAAAATTTCTGTAAATTTTAATAAAGGTTATCTTCATCCTAATAGGAAGCAACAATATAGAATTATAAATATAGATTTTTTTTCCTGCAAACCGAAAATTGATTTAAAACGCTATATTTATTGTGAAATGTATATAGATAAAAAAATATGATTTTCTTTAGAAAAAATATGTACCATTAACTTTTGTAGTAAATAAAGATATTTTGAAAGCTGTAATGACTTTTCTGAAGAACATTATGAGCAGTCAAAAATTAAATAATATTAGAAGTCTACTTAATTTAAGTACCTACATTTGGTAATTATTAAAGCTTTATAAAATTACACTAATTCTGCATATAAACAAATTAACATTTAAAAGACCATTCTGCGAGAATAAAAAACTGGATGAGAACTTTTATGACACAATATCGCGATACTAATTGATTATTAAATAGTGAAATTGAATTTTCAATGAAAATAATACACAGGACATGTTCGAAGAATTTATTCTTTTGAATGGAACTGTTATCACAGTAATATAAGTTATTACATATGTGACATTAAAATGAGATTTTATTTTTTCATTTATTTCAAAGTCTAACTACGCCTATTCTTCCTTTCGGATAACAACCTAATGAAACGATCGTCGTTCTTTTTATTATGGGTAAAATAATATAACTTGAGTAATAGATCATAAATATATTAATGAAATTTGTAAAATAATCAATCCTTATTTTATTCGTTTATTTCAATATCAATATTAGTTTACTGTTCGTTATTGTTATAATCTTGAATACCAGAATGAATGTACCTAATTCTGTTGTACGGTTAACTTTTAAACATTTTGTTAAGTCATGTTTGACATTAAACAAAAGTTAAATGTAAAAAAATATATTAAATATAAATAAACCATTTTCAAAAGAATAATGATTTGACTTTAAAAAAGGAACCATACTACATGTCAAATCGCCGTATTTATTTATTATATTTGGTATTAAATGAAAAGTTCCAAAGCCAGAAACCTTTTTAATTTTTCTTTTTGCTTATTTCAGCCTTCGAACAAAGCATTTAAGGCTTGAAAGGAATTATCTGAAAGTAGGTTCATATATGTTCTTTGGGTCGCTGAATATGAATCTGATATAAAATTTATAAAATTCAAAATTCTTTTATTTCAATGGCTGCTTGATTTTTAACGAACGTGTTACATTTTATATGCTTGTGTATCAATTACGATCCTATTTGATGTAGAATTTAATTTTGTACAACTATATATATACAGTATCCGCAATTTTGTGAAATCCTATGTTGAAGTCCTATATTTCGCGTTTCGTAGCACACATTGTAGATTGATAACCTGCAACACTAAAGTGCAAGTAAAACATGTGATGACACAAATACCTGTGCCCTGTACCACATAGGAATTTTGTGCCGTAGATGATTGACGAGTTGCAACTATCGGTTATTAAAACAAAGAAGTTATAATGAAGAAGAGTTTAGGGTGTGAGTATATAATTACATGCATTAATGATGCGGAGGAGGAAGCCAGGGTACGCATTGCAGGGATGCGCAGTGCCTCTGGCCCTGCTGTTACAACCCCGCACAGCCTACTCACTCATTTTTAACTACCAACGTAAATATTGCTACAGTGTATCTGTTTATCTGTTTGAACTAAATTTGGAAAATGGAGAGCTATTCAAAATAAAGTTCGTATTACTCCCACATACAAAATCGCCTATGTTGAATTTAATTTGAAGAGGTCAGTTTGACATTATCATTTTGAATTTGCAGAATAAAAACATTTTGGAAAGTTTGATACACACAAAATTAGGTCATTCTTTAATAAAATTAGTATTACAGTAAAAGCAAAATAAATTATAACAAATAAAATCCATTTTTTGCTTGTCATAACCATACCACCAGGGTGACCGTACAATGACCTAGCATCTAGCATACATAACAAGTACATATTAATGATGTATATATGTAAATTTCAAATGAACAAATTGATAACCTGGTCCAATAGGTAGAATGATTGGTTATGATTTTGAACACTCCAATTTACTATGTCCCACATTATTATTAACTATTATTTAAATCTATACATCAATCCAAATTCAAAATTCTACAAAGTTATCAAGATTTATTTCGACAAAACACCATCACAAATGAAACTTCGCATCCTTTAAGACAATAAGATGCTATATTTTACAAATAAGTGAGTTTTGATAAGCGACGTTTTAAGAGTTCGTAGTAACATATGGTTTATATATCTGTCAAAGTTTACTCACTTATTTTTATTTTGGAAATAGATATCCGAATACCATTCGTACCTGTAGAATTGATAGGAAAGGTAAAGAAATCAGCGCATCAATATTTACTTTTGCCTAGAAAAGAAAGAAAAATTTTGGAGAAAAAAAGTTCATCGGAGAAATTTCGAAATTTAGGTTTTTACAATTATCTCATTTTTCACTTAATCCTCTCAAAGAACGTATATGTGGAGACAATTTTTCTTTATGTAACTTTACCCGTAGAATCGACAGGTATAATCGTTGAGATTGAATCTCTATCCATTTTAGAGATAGTCAAAAAACACATTTTTGAGGTGCAACTTTGATAGCAAAGATTTTGGGAAGGAAAGACGTAATTAAATTCCGTCTGAAAATTTAAAATCAGCGCGTCGAGATCTATTATATACTGTTTCCTAAAATCAAACATTTGGGCACAAAATAAGTACTTTTGAGATATTTTGCGTTTGTTAACACAATTTTGGTTTGTTTTATCTTTGATACGAGGTTATAGGTCTTAAAAATAAATAAAATATAAATAATAAAGCGACAGAATAAAATCGAAAAGGCGTAATAGAATTGCAGGTTGTTTACTTAAGTGTAGAAAATTGAAAAAAAGTTTCTTGGAGAAATTTTGAAATGTAGATTTTTTTCGATTTTCTCATTTTTGATCTAATCGTTGGTATATGTGGAGAAAACATTTCTTTTCAAAAGATATATTGTCTTTTTAGAGTGAGTTTAATATTTGTAAAAAGGGGCGTTATTTTATAAGTTGCGGATGGGCGCCACATGTCCTACCGCCGACCTTACCTTCGACCAATACTCCTCTATGATGGTTACATGGCCAATGAATTAAATTTTAAAACCTGCCCATCGTTTGTGAACTCCATAAGAAGTAAATAATATTATTGATGAATGAGTGTAATGTGAGGAGAAAGATTCATGAGAGCTTATGGCAGCGACAGGTCTGATTATTCGGGATCAGCCGCAGTCGCTCTGCGCGCCGCCGAATTCATTTGGCGGCCAGCCAATATCATCCTAATTCTGATTGCCCTAATAAAAATCAAGAGATACCTCGCGGAATATACCCCCCTAATTTCACAGCGGAATTATGCTAACACCCAAATCAACCGCCGAATATGTTTATGATGGAGATTTCCAGCTACATCGCAAATGGATAAGGTGACAAATGGAAAATGAAATTCCATTTCGCTTCTGTCTTTTTAAATTCAACTTCTGTAAAAGAACAAAGCTATGCACAAGTGTTACATAATTTAAACTAAAACTTTATTTCAATTAATAAGTTCTGAAATCTTTCAGCATAATAAATGTTTTTAATTTCGCTACAGATTTACATCATTTTACTAAAAGTTTGTTTAAAAGGAAAAGTATTATCTAAATCTGTGGTTTATTAATGACTTCTCTTCTTACTTATTTTTTTTTAACCTATGTACCGAAAAAGGTACCAATAATTGTAACAAATCTGGGATGGGATTCCATAACTTTGGTTGCTGTCATTTGGACTTTTTACGATATTAATTGCAAATATAAACTACAAAGTATAATTCCTATTCTATAACAGTAATGGTTATTTAAGGTTGACTCGTACTTATACATATATACTCGTACATATATAGCAGCTTATGCCACTATATATTATTATTTATAAATAAATAATTTTATATGTATTAAATATAATTTATAAATGGATTTTGGCAGAAGGGTCTAAACTTGTTTGAGCTAGTTGTTACTTGTTACCCTTTTTTTTATTGAATGGTTACGATATGTTCTTTTTTATTGGTATAACAACCTTCACAACAAATAAGTTTTTTCTTGTCGCAAGCCGACTTGAACCCTTCATCAAAACAAACCAAGCCGACTTGCTACACATATATAAAGAATACTTCACAAGTGTACATTGATAAGGGATTGTCTTCAATTCATTGCAAATTTGAATTTCCGTAATTGATAAAATAACAAGTACAATTGGTATTTGTAGTTATTATGAGTTATGGAATCCCACTACTGTATACCTATTTGATATTTTATAGTTTCTTGGCATATTAGCAAAGGGCCAATTTTTTCACCTGTGGTTAAAATGTCAGTTACCTTAACCATCGGTTAATAAAAACATATCGCATCGAAAAACTGACTTAAGTTATCAAAATTTAAGTTATTTACTAGTTTGAAACAATTTTTTTATTATTAACCTAGGGTTAAGGTAACCGACACTTTAACAGAAGGCGAAAAAATTGACCGTAAGGGCCGGATTTTCCATCTTTGGTTAAAGTGCCAGTTACCTTAACCATGGAAAAATATCGCATCGAAATTCTGATGTAAGTTGTCAAAAATATACGATATTTATTTTAAGGTAACCGGCACTATAACCAGAGGTGGAAAAAGATAAGTCACATTATTGATATAATCTGTGTTTAGGCAACCTTCACATATTTTTAAAGGGAGTCAGTTTTATTTAAATATAAAAATTATAAAAAATATTCCGTAAACAGTGAACATTTTGTAATTATAAACGGAAACTAGATACAACAAAATTAAAAATGTGTACTATGTTTTACATCGTCATTTAACAAAAAATATTTTATGCCATAACTTTTCTTTAAGAAAGAATGTTAGGAAAATGCAAGATAAAAAATCTGATGTGGACACATGACTTCATTGTGTGCCTATTAAATTATACACATTTTTTCAGTCAAGACTTTTAATCTAGACTTAGATTTAGACAAGTCTTGTCTTGAAATTTTTAGACACTACAAGATTCTGCGAAGTCTTGAAATTGTCTTGTATAGAGGGCAACATTCCAACTTTGACCGTCTTTTACGGAGAGCCCGCACCACATTAAATATTAAAACAGACATTTTTTATTTCAGTATATTCAAAATTTTTTAAGTTTACTTTATGGTGCAGGCCTATAGGCTGAAGCCTAGGTAGCCTGTGCATAAATACGACCCTGGATAGCAATGTTGAATAGTTCATTTAACATTTTATTCCGGTGTCGTATTGTCCAATTAAATGAAACTTAAAATTTAAGGAATGTTGGGGCAACCAGCCAATAAGTTTTTTTTTACAATTACAACTAATTATCTGGATCTTTCATTTTGCAGTCTATGTGAATAAATGATGATGGATTAAAACTCTGCAGTTTAATTTCTAAAAGACAGTGAAAATTGAATAAACGCTTTAAGTATACAAATACAAAAACGAAAAACTAAACAACAGGTATCATTTATAACAGAAACAGCCAAATAACCATTAAATTTACCAGCAGAAAAAACTTAAAAATAATTGGTGGGCGTGAAGCTTCATGTTATTCATTTTTCACGCGGCGGAAATACTCGTCGGTACAAGCCGGAGCTTGGCTGTTTACGTAATGATCTTGCAGGCGCAGGCACAGACTTGTCTGATGGAGGCCGGGTCAGTCAGGTGCTGATCCGGTCACATTTATAATGGAGCATTACGGCGACACTCTGAACAGTCAGCAACAACTAATTTATATCAATCCTGCACCGCCGAAGACTGACGTCACTTCATCATCAGTGCTGCCACCTGTGCGGCACAGCGCCTCATTTAACATTGCCACGTTTCATTGTTTCAGGCTGCTGTCAACGCACCCGCGCTTTATTTTCCCCTTTTTACGATGATTCATGACACGCACTTTTATTATATATCAATTTTAAAATGTCATCCACGTACTAATGGTTTTCGGCTTCATTTCCTCGTAAACATCAAGGGATTTGCTTTTAAATCAAGATTTTTTCATAGTAGTTCTTAAAATAGTCACCAATGTAGTGTTGCCACGAGACTAGACAAGACGAAATAAGATTCGAGACGTCGTTTTAGAACATAATTTGATTATATAAATGGCCGTCACATAAAAATGTTATGATTCTAGAAGTTTACTCATTTAAATGTAGGATTGGTTTTATCGACTGGATGTTAATAAAAAAAGATTTTAAATGACTGATTACAACATTAATTAAATTTTAAATTTCCCTTAAATGGACAATATCCCATCAGCATAAAATGTCAAATGAACTGTTCAACATTGCTGGTAAAATTTCGATTAGCATATTTCAAGTGTTGTTTAAAATTTAAGCATTGTTGGTGCAACAAGTGTAGTATCTTAAATTATTATTTAATGAAATTAACAATAAATGAACCGAAAAACAAGAGAAATATTTAATAGAATATTATTATACGAGTTTTATAAGACGGTATATCGTTCCATGAGCTTATGTAGTATATATGAGTTAATAAACATTTTTTATACTTTGCATAACTTATTTTATAAATATCTCAATAATTTGAATTACAAACATTAATTAAGTGTAATCTAGGGATTTATCTAAAATATGATAACCTTGAGTGAAGTTGGACATTTATAACTGTCATAATTCATAAATAATATTGTGAAAAAAAATTGAAATTAAGATTTTGGAAATTTTATATTTATCATATTTCCAAATTGTATTAAAACACTATTTAACAATATTCGTTATTATTAACCCTATTTCGATATAACAATAGAGGAGTTGTTACCGGAAATGATTTTTTTCACTACTAGTCTAGATTAACCTTATCTGACATGAAAAATTGTTTTTCACTACCGGTTACCTTGGATAAAATCAAAAGTGATGTCTTAAGACACTAGCTAGTGTTCCATCAGAACGTTTGTTGTATAAAGCAGGCCTTATAATTAGAAAACAATAAGAACAAATTAATTGCAAAATCGGCTTGATCTTCGCTATGTATGAAATAAGCATTACATAAAAACAAGTATAAAGTTCGCGATATTGGACACATCTCGTTTAGGTCATCTTGCCTTGTCTCGTCTCGATATATACACATATTTATCTCGTCTCGTTTCGTCTCGAAAATCGAGATAAAATTTTACTCAGAGTAAACCAAATCTCAGACGAGACGAGACACGAAATTTATCTCATTTAGTAGCTACGTTTAACCAATGCAGTAATGAATAGCTTATTATTTGGTGTACTGAATTCAATTAAATTATTCTTGTTCTTAGCAGTGACAAAATTAAAGGATTTTTGAGATAGAAGAAATTAAACAACCTATTGTATTTTGATCTGAAATATCTAGTTTGTAAATTTCATTTATTGATAGACAATTAACATTTGCTGACCAAATAAATTTTCAGATCGTTGTTATTAGCAACGGTCGGCAAACATTTGTAGACCAATTTTAATTAATACACGTTTATGTTACTGACATGACTATGCTCTGTGCTGGCAACAAAACCTTTTGATATTTACATTAACTATAGTGAAACAGATCAAAAATATAAATACAAGCGATTATAATAACGAAACTGTTCGATGCATGTCGCTATCAAAAATCAACAATGTGTTCTATATTTTTTGTATTTTAAACCTGGATCTAACTTTAAAAATAGTTATTTATTAACACTTTTACTGTCCCATTATTAATAATTAAAATGAGCTTTTTTCCGGTCACCATAGTATTGTCGTCTAGATCTAGACTCTTGTCTTGGCTTATCTAGATTATCAGGACATGACTGAAAAAAGTTTTATCTTGAAATTTTCTAAATATAGATTAATTAAAAAAAAATTCGAAATATAAATACAGGGTGCAAAACCAAAACCGACTACCGTCATTATTTTCTTTATTATTATAGTATAAGTATTTTTTCTGCATGCATGGTGTAAATTTTGCGGCGGATAAAATCAATCTCAAATTCACACAGTATTCGCACTTTACCGGAATCACGTGTTTATGTAAATCTATGCAAAAAAAAATCGTTTTACAGGGGAATAACTCACTTTAGTTAATTATTAGGAATTATATGCATTCAATATAATTTATTTACAGCGATAAGTGTGAACCATTACGTTTTCTGCTTGTCTCATTAGATCACTCTTCGTCATCTGATAGAATTAAAGTTTCTTCGCCCCATGATCGCCACATCGTTTTCTGTAATTTCGTTGAAATTAGCTTGGAACCACAACTGAATACGTCAACAAGTTACATTCGAATGATATTAAATCAAATTTTCACAAATTATATACACAGCACGTAGGTATAGTAATTAGCGAAAATATCTGTACATCGTTTTTACAAATTTTTGTAATCCTCCTCTGGCTATGGGTTACGGATTAAAAAGTCGTAATTTTCAAAAATCTTCGAACAAACTATACTTGCCTAAAGGAACCTTTATCGCAAATCCCATAAAACTTTACAAGGAACAATCAGCTTATTTTATAATGAGTATAAAATATCAATTTAAATACAACTATAATTAGTAGTAAAAAAATTCTGGGAATCGAACCTTCGACAATACTCAGTAACAAAAAATAATATTTACATTTAACATGTATTTAGGAATTATAAAATTGGAGTTATTTTATATTTGCATAACTTTACAATGTACTCATTGGAAGAAGATATTTAAAAACAATATTTTGATGGTAAGGGAGGTAATTCTACGAAGAGTAAATATTTCGCGCTCATGTAAAATGAAAAGCCGTTGGAGAACGCAAATAAAATTCCAAGCTCATTGGACGAGTGATGTATTTGCGTCCTACAGCTACAGCTCTTTTCCATTATTTTAAAAATGAAATTTAAATTGAACAAGCTACAATAAAATCAATTATTCCTATTAAAAATATCTGCGGATGCGTGAAAATTTAAAACTCTTCGTCGCCTCAAAACATAAAAGAGAGTTATAAAAAGAAAGAAAATTAAATACAAAACCTCAACGTAGACGGAACGAAATAAAAAGATATTTACTGAAAGATGTTTAAACGTTTACATTAAAATGAATACATTTAATTTAAATTACTTTTTTTAATTGTGTCATGAATAAAGGCAAGCCAGTTATTTGAACTAAAGACGCAAATGTAAAATTCAAATCACATTGTGCACAGTAATTTCTAAATTGAAATTGGTTGCAAAATGCAGTCTTGTGAAGCAGCGCAGCACCAGAATGCAAGGCAGGAAATTAAAAGAAAAGACCGAATGAAGACACAAAATTCCGCTGCAAAATAAAACACCGCCCAAAACCAGATTGCTGATGCACAAGCACTCTCTGTTTTTGCTGCTTTTATTATTTCAATTCGTTATTGGAGTAGCAAAAACATTACCAACAAAATTTACGTCACGTTGTAACTCTCAACTAGGAGTATACCGTATTCTAGTAACGTTGCTGGTGTCGTGATCTATATCCCGAATTTGAATATGTTTATATTGTATTAACTTAATAATTCTTGTCTTACCTAGGCTTCGAATACGTATTAGGTACTATGTTTATCATATTGAATGAGTTTATGTCGTTTTTCTTTTTTCTACAAATTTTTCCGTCTCGTCCAATAGTGTTTAAATTGAACGTCCTTCCAATTTCCTACAGTACAGTATGTACAGTATGTTCTAGGATTTCCTATTTGCTTGAATGGGGTATATGACAATAAAGGAATTTCAGTATACAGGTTGAGTCATCGAAACGTCCGTCTTCGATATTTCCGTAGTCGTTAGATATACAGGATAAATTTATTAGCAGAATTTATTCGTGTAAATATAATTTTTATTATGCTTATAGACTTTATTCTACGAGGCGATTGCCTAAGAAAATAAACCATGTAAGTAATAAAAAATACTTTTTTTCGAAATCGTGAAATTATTAATTAAAAACATAAATAATTAGCATTATGTGTTTATAAAACGTCAGCTGTAGCTATTGAAAAGAAGATGGTTGTGATAACAAACGTACTGTCAAAGTGTCAAATATTTCTTAATTTTCTTTAATGTTTACACCTACTTAGACGTCGTCTGCATGAAATCAGATAAATTATTATCAAAGGTAAATAATAAATAAATTCACCAATAATATTATAGAATGATATGTATGTTTGTTATTTTATATAAATTTAGTTCGACAGATGAGTCCGTAAATTAAATTTTAACATAAGAGTCTGTAAAGTTTAATTTTAGCACTACTTCGGCTAACTTCGCGGAGTGATATCGTGTACTTTAGCATCGATTAGGAAAAAAAATATTTTCACGGTTTTGCGAAGTTGTTATGGTGACGTATTAAGAACATAACACATGAAAAAATGTCATACTTCTAAATATTAATGCACAAATGTCAACATTTTTTAACAGTTGTAGAAAACTTTCTAGATTTAGAGTTACTGTACAAAAACTATTCCACGTTCTTTTTCAACCACAAATCGGTCAATTATTATTTCTTCAGGATAAAATTATAAAGTTATGTTATCGTTAAAAATTTCGCAGGGTGGTTTGAACCAATTTTAATACCCGTTAAAACTTGTAATCGTAATTTAAGAGAAATGAGAAATACGTGCGTGTATCAGATTCCGCATTATTAATGGGAATAATATTGCAAATTTAAAACCTACTCATTATCATGCGATACGCGATAACATGGAATCAATATCTACCTACGCATAGATATATTTTAGAAAAATATAATTTATTACGAACATTTGTAGTTATCGTGATTTATCGGTGTAAAATTTAAAAGTAACAATATCGTTGCCAGCAAAAATGAACAATAATTCAATTATGCCGCATAAAAGACACATGTTACTGCCAATTAATCAAATAATAACGTGTATTCTGTTTTATAACTTTGTTTTTCCATTAGCGATGTATGATGGAAAATTATTACCTACATTAACAAGGAAATGAGATATTTCTTCTTTTTGTTTCCTAATTAAAAACATTGAACTTTGTGTTATATTTACTGATAACTTTTAATTACACATGTAAATAATTATAAATAGGTATTAATTAACAATTATTTGTTAAATATGTTTACATTAAAAATCAAATTGTGATCAAACAATTTTAAAATTGAGTTCCCAAAGACAAATTCTCAAAACATATGAAAACAACAAACAAGACTAAACAAAAAATAAATTATTCGGAGAGAATAATTCATTTTGTCCTCTATTTAAAAAAAAGGACTTTAGATATTATTTATTTATTACTAACTTGTAAACCATAATTTATTTGAACTGTTAAATAACCTTTAAAATTTACCTTTAGAATATACTAACCTATAATACAGGAAACTAACCTCTAAAAGTACGGTAAACGATCAAATTTTACTAATCTTTTTTTTAAGTAAAAGTTGTTATGTAAATACAAAATAGTATATTGTGTATCGAGTGCAGAAAAGCATTCACAACCATGCGAATATAATTCGATAGAGAATGGATATGAGGTTTTTTTGACGAGTTACATAGGTATTATATTTTTAGGCGACAACAACTAATGTATTTGACACGTATTTCAATAATTTTCATACAAACAATCCGTTGTTATCAAACGTCAATAGTGGTAACTATAGCAACAATAAAGAGAAGAGAAAATATCGTCTTATAGTTTGTTGATTGCTATTGAACGTAATGGAAATAATTTTACTTAAACATAATTGGTTTTGGTCAAGATGAAAATATATACAAATATGTAACTATTGATGGTAAATTAGTTCCATGGAACAGCAGTTTTCTTGAGTACACACTGTAAAAGTAATAATAATGTAATAAAATGAAAGGAACACACTCATGCATGGAGTAACGTTCTTGCTATTTCTTAATTAATTTATCCAAACTTTACGTCTATATTAATCAATTCACTAATACTAACTCTGTTTTTAAATTTGTGAAAACTAATGTCCGAATGTCGTTTTTTTACAAAATTGCGTTGTTGGGTACAACAGTTAGATGTCATTGTATTAATTTAGTTATAACAAAATTGCAAATAATACGTAAAAATTATATAAGACCACCTAAAACTGTAAGACGTAACATGCAAGGCTTCCAATTTTATTCACCAGATAGAATCTCTCTTAATACTGATAAAAGAAAAAAACTAAAGGAGGTTCACTTAAAGTAAACATTTTAAGGGCCACTGGTTTGACAAGTGTTTTTAATATTTTATTTAAACATAACATTAAAGCAAATTATTTTGTTTTTATGAAAGAAATACCTATGTATTGTAAGTAATTAAAAATTTAAAAAAATGGAGATTAGAGAAGTTGGAATTTGATCTTCACCTCTCACGAGTCAAAGCATTGTCAAAGTAAGCCTGGATGTATATCTGTTACAAAATATTCGTACAAATTGTTACTTCTTCTTAACTGAATCACAAACAAATTTTAAATCTTGAAATGTCAAAACCGATAAGCATTCAATACCTCCCATATAACAAGCGAGACTCACCCTCGATGAGTCATAACTGCTGACCTGTCTAGGCAGGTAGTCGTGTTAAAGATCAAGAAGGAATTTGAAAGAGACCGAAAGGCTCTGGAATGTCCTAGAGATTAACTGACGACAGGTATATAAGGATTGCATCGGGCGACTCAGGGTTATTTAGTGACATAAATATCGTAGAAATACATACTGTATAGTTAAGTGTTCTTAGTGTATAAGTCTTTATTAATAATTATTATTCTTTAATTAGTGTATATATTTGTTTCTGCATATTCATCTAAATAAATAAACGTTACAATGTTATATTATAATTACAAAGAATAAATAATTGACAATAGTCTCAATCAATCATGTCTTCTAATTGTTGCCATATACAACCTTTGAAGTTCCTGTAATGACAGGTCGCTTTTGAGTATATCTACTTTCAGATGATTGTTGTCAAACACAGACTATAACCTCTAGCGATTTAGGTACAGTTGTGACAGTTTGCTTGTATGAACATGTCAACTAATGCTTAGTTAATTATTATAAAATACGTACTATTACAGACAGAGTAACAACTATATTGATAATAATGACTATACAACTCATCGGAAAATGGACCAATCAGATAGTTGATTTTTTCTTAGTTACGATGTATAACATCGGTTATTTATGTTGCTAAGTCGTGTTTTCGTGGAACACCACTAATGGTGTTCCGGAAATAGTTGTATCATATTTAATCGTATCATCAGTGAATATAAACAATTACAGTTTTTGACATTTCGTAAAAATGAATCGATAATTTGTTTAATATAGTTCATTTATTCGTTGTATAGTCTTAATATATACAACTCGAGCTTCGAAAATAATCTGAATATACAATTTTCGGATTCGATGTGTTACCTTTAAAACACAACTCCACCTGCGGTGTCGTTGTGTTTCCAAGGCAACACATCTCGTCCTCAACTGTATATTCGATTATTTTCGAACCTCTTGTTGTTTAACTATTGAATATATTTTTAAAGCGTTTCCATGGAAACATATACTTTATTTTATTAAAGCATATCAATTCAATATTTAGTTTCATATAGAATATTTTTAGAAATTGGGTAGTCAACTACGAAAGAGAAATTTTATTTTAAAATACGAAGGAAACAATTTTATAGAACTTTAATTATTAATAGAAAATTTTTCTAGTTCTGCACTAACGCTAAAGTTAATAAACGCTTTTATATACTTCTTGACAAATATATGTGTTAAAGTAATAAAATTTATGAAACCTTGTATCTCTCGACGAATATTAAATTTATTTGACCATTTTATGTTAGAAATAAATATCTTTTCTCTGTAGATGCAAATAAGCTTTTCATGCACTTAGAAATTTCCGATCATTTTATAATAAAAAATTTTTACTAAAAATTTTGTTCGACAAAGCACAACCAGAATTATTTCATATATTTGTATAGATTTGATCAGCCAGTAATAAAATTAAAAATGAAATATTTTGTTAAATTCGATTAAAATATTTTAAAAATAAATGATTATTTCTATAGAAACTAGTTAAATTATTAATATAAAGAATTTATTGCTGATGCATTGTTATAGTTTTTTTTAATAGGTAGTTGTATTTCAATTGTTAAATTTAATACAAATTTTAGTATTTTAGTTTTTCGCTGAGGATTCATTTACTAAACTCATTTTAACTCGTATATTATAAAAACAAACAACAAAATCATTACAACAGAGAAGCTTTTAATATATTAAAATTATTATTATATACCTATTTTTAAAATGAAATTAACATATATTCGTATACTGAAAAAAAAATATGTTTTAATTTTTTAATACTGACATATTTTTGTACTTTAAATAAAATCTATATGTGAGTTAGTACATTTAAAAAATTCGAACTTCATTATTTTTCTAATCAGTAACATACATTTATAGATAGATTCTTATAATAAATATATACCCGTATTTCAAATTAATAAAAAAGCAAGAGTACAAGAATTGTAGAAAATCTTGCTATTTTTGCACTTTTCTTGCTAGACAATTTCTTGCTTTGTCTTGCTTTGAAATTTGTAACTCTTGTTTTATTCTCAAGACCAAGAGAAATACAAGACTCTCCTGAAACACCAATAGCAATTGAAATAGATCAACTTCTATTGTTTGAGAACCGTATTGCATTTAAATAGATAAAGATTCTTATAAAAAAATAAAATAAAAATAGCGGAGGATCCTATTCTTGACGCAATGTAATAATAGTGAATTTGGCTAAAGATGTAGCAAATTATAAATACGAAATGATCTGACTGGCTACACGAGCATAAGAAAGAAGAAAGAACAAGCCAGTGTAGGAATGACGGTGCGAACTACTACTTTCAATTTAGTTGGAAAAAGCCGTGGAGAAAAACGGGTATCCTTGACGTGGATGACGGACGCTGCTACGTCTAGCGTCTAGCTTCTGGAGTGGAAGCAGTTAATTGTCTTAGCACCACGAACTCCTGAGAACTCGGAAGCTGCGAGGCACGTACACTGCAGCCTTTGATGCTGCTGTCGTCTTCCCTTGTCTACTCACGACCTCTTCCAAGTTTCTCTTTCCTCCGGATTTGTTTCTATGTGAGTGTAATATTGAATTAAACATTTGAGTGTTGGAGTTATCCGACGCGTGATTGGAATGCGCTGTGGCTTGTATGGACAAATAAAACGATCTGGGATTTACGCATTCGTTTTGGTTTCGCGCTCATTGAGATTCATGGAGATGCGTTACATATTAACAAACCTTCTTTAACAACTTTTTCCCAATTTGAAATTATCATATCAATTTCCGCGGCAAATTGGTTAATTTCATTCAGAACTCTCTTCCCGTTTTCACATTTCCAACAATCATGTTTGAATGGTTTGCTTTTTCACTTCCTGAGTTCATTCCAATCATTATTTATTCATTTTACATTCCCACTTTTTTGATATTAATGTCTAATAATTACCTTATCCAATATTTAGAGTATTACTTGATACAGGATTTGATTGTTAAAATTGAAAATTATTCAATTTAAAAAAAAATTACAAAATACCCACGGTAATCTAATTTTTTATAAAAATTGTACTAGAAAAGGACATATGTGTACTATAGATCAGTTATTCTTCAACTTTGGTAGTTACATTTAGCTTCTTATCCATTTAATTATATTTAAGATAATTATACAAATTAAGTATTTGTAATAACTGACTGATTTACTATTTTCATAATTTCAATATGTACAGTACCTAGATATGTTTTAAGACATTGTTATTCCTCTTCCTGAAAAAAGATACTTCAAATAATAAATTAATGAAAATAATATTTAAATAAAACAACTTTTTTAGTTTTAGTTCTGTATTTTTTTATTTAATAAACCCAATATTTCGCCAGCATAAACTGTTGCCTTCTTCAAACAACAAAGCACGTAAACAAGTAACTAAGAAACGAATTATAAACGTAGGGTTTAATAAACGAAAAACCATCGTTGTTATTAAGATTAATATTTGAAGTTTTAAAAATCTCAATTGCTTCTTTAATTAATCTTGTGTTAAGAAATGTAGATCTTGAAATAATTTTCGTGTATTGAAATTTTATTTCATAAAAATCCTCCAAGGTATACTGTGCGACTGACGATTTCTCAGGTTGGTTTAATCTAATCGATCGTTGATGTTCAGTTAATCTTGTAGAAATTGTTCTACCAGTCTAATAATTTAGTGAAAAAAAAAAGCATAACATTTCGAACGAGACAAAAAAGATCTAATGTGGATACCACATAACTTCTTTATAGGTCTATTAAATTATATACATTTTTGCTGCACTTCATTTAAACTTGGTTAATTTAAAAGTGAAATGGGATCCTCCAATCAATCCCACTGTCAATTCCAAAAAAATGAGAGATGCATAACTAAATGTTATATTATATACAATATTTCATCTTTTTACGGCTATTCATTTTTGAGTTTTGCGAGATACTTATGTATGTATAGATGTCATGTAGCAACTAAACAAAATGTATTCAGGGATGGTGAAAGTAAATATTTCCGTTGAAATATGAAAATTGAATTTTATTCGCGATTAGAATACTTCATTTAATTCGTATAAGGAAAAAGAACAGTCTCATAGAAAAATTGGTAACATTCTAGCAATCTTGTCATTCATGAAATACTTAAATATTAATAAGATATAAAAGAAGTAATCTATCCAAAGAAATAATTAAGAACATGAGAGAGCAAATTATTAAATTAGAAACTATGGGAAAAGCTCTTTACCGGATAACATTCGAGTAGGAGTCGATTTAAATCCATAACTTGTGGCTTAGCCCTTGAGCTCGTAAAGCATTCTTAAGGGTAGTAAACGGCTTGTTGAAACAGGGTGTATTTTTATTTTGATATTGTCCTTGCGGTAGTTATCTCCAACCGCCAGTGAACCAGCCGGGCGGTTGGAGCGCAGATCGTTCCAAATCTGCTTTTAGCAGAATAAGCGGCTGCTCCACATACGAAATCAAATATTCTAGCCGCAGTGCACACGTTCTGTGTTTGTGTGTATAGGAATTATAAAGGCTCATGTCATACACCGGCTAATCCCAGATTATTATATTCGAGATAACGTAGACGGCGTAGAAAACCCGTTGATGTAGGTCACTCTCGCACCAGCAGGGATTTTAATAAACTGATGCACATTCTCCACGAATTTACTCTCATTAGTTTTGCTTCTGTTCATTTTATCCCGCTGTGTAGAAATGCTTGAAAATAATTCACTTCACGCCAGAATCTAAATTTCTCTTACATCTGCAACTTCAAATGTCAGCAAATTACAATGAAATCCTGAAAATACCCAACACGCTTGTGTAGTAAAATTTTCAAATTAATTTCCTTTGGTGATTATTGAGTAACATACGTAAATAATATAAAGAGTGATAAAAAAGGCACATTTATATTTCGATGCCTTATAGAGGGACTATTTTTTTTAATCGAAAATTTGGTTGTAATGTTTTGAAGCAAATATTTTAAAGCCACTGCTTAGAACGAGTATAACATTTAAATGTTGATACACTGTTTAAGTTCTGTTTTATAAAGAGGTCCTAAAAAAATATGGACATACGAATTTTGAGGCATAGAAAATGTTTCTAATGTCGAAAGAATTACAAGTTTCTAAACCAGAACCTTAATAACTATAGTGAATGCACCTAATTTAATCAAACCTAATCTAACCTAACCTGATTTAATCTAACTTAATCTAACCTCACCAAACCTAAAGTTATCTATACTAATGTAATTAACCTAACCATATACAAACAGTTATCTAAACTAACCTAACCTAACCTAACCTGACCTAACCTTATTTTATTCCATCATTGAATAAATAGTTACATCAAATTTATAAATATATGGACATTTCAATTATACAGACAAAAAAATACCATTTGGTTCGCGCGAACTCAATTAATATAATAAATGTAGTAATATTTAGATTCTAAAGCTGGGTACGACACGAATAAATAAATACAATGAAAGAAATAGGTTAGTAAGCTAGCAACTAGAGAAGAAATAAAGTAGCAAGAAATTAATAAGACATGGCAGGAAATAAGGTAGAAAGAGATTAACGAAACAAGACAAGAAAAATATAAGTTAAGACAAGAAAAGAGTTAGCAAGAAATGAAAACTGCAATTGCCGCGGAATTACGAGTAAATAAGCGTTGCTAAATATAAGGTCCGTCAAAATTGAGACAAGTTATTAACTAAATATATATGTATATATTTCGAGGAATTGTCATGTCGAATGCCATTCTTAATTTCTTTTACTTGTAATTTTTCTCAAACTCATATCTGCTTGTTGTTTTGGAAAATCGTCACTCGTGCTACGTACTCGTTTCGATTTTCGTCGCAACAATCAGTGGTGACAAAATTACAAAATTCAGTAACTTATGTAATACTTTATTTTAGAGACTGAAAGTCAGATATAAAATTGACCTTCACAACCTTGAAGCAAATTCCAAATGGAATCGAAACCGTTCGAACCAGAAATAAAATCTTACATAAACAATTGACTAAATTCGAGAAACATATTACCCTATATCCTATTCAACGACCATTCATCTCATTATAAAAACTAAACCAAAAAGAAATTGGCCCTGAAGCAAGAATTTTATTGGGTGACCCCTTCCTCAGACAATGTTATGCGTGACCTCCGACTTTCCCTAGATCAAAAGTGAGTGATTTGATCCACAAGCAGCTTCAGTGTCCCCTCGATCACCCCGTTATAACTGTGTGAATTTGTCAGCTGCGCGTCATCGCACTACGTCACGATGGCTGATGTACAGCTCCCGCCGGACCAGCTTTCGATTTTTCATTTCGACCGACTTCACTGCGAGTAATTTATAAGAATAACTGCACGTGGACTGCGAGATAAAACATGCTGTCGTAAATTCTTCTACACGGAATTCCAATTTCCAATGTAAACATTATTCAGGCACATACACGATGTAATGTAGACTAATCCCAGGCAGTGAATGCTATGCTAATTTTTTAAATAACTGAAAGATCTATATGCTTGTTTTAGTGCAGAGTTTATAAACTAATTTAGAAACTGCTATACAAACTTCTGATTTATATTAAATATTTTATGAAATTATGGTGCTTATTAGTTTTACTAACTTTTATAATATGCTTCATTCATATTAATTAAAAATAATATTGACATTACTTGTTAGTGTTTTAATTTTTTTCATCATATTTTTTAACTTTAATGAATCATAAAATATCGTCCACTTTCTAGTGTAATATTATTCTATGTAAGTCCATGCTTTCCTTATTTATTAAGACGAAATTTAAGGGTATATTGTTAATGGGCAATATAGCCACTCTCAAAGTGAAGGAAAAAAGTACGAAAACTAAAAGTTACCAGCGGCGTGCGGTAACTTTTTTAAAAGGGAAGCGTTTGCAAATTAATACACAAAATTGAATTTGAAAATAAATGTCGCCAACAGATTTTTTTTTTTTGTAATTTTGCACATCGAAATTGCGAAGATATATTCTCAATACATTTATTTTTTTTGATTAACTAGTAATATATAATGTATTTCTTTAATTTTCACAATTTCTGAAACTGAAATTTTTCTTAAATAAATGTTTGATATTACAATTACATTGGCCATTATAAAAGGGCTTGAAATTAAGATAATAGAAATAAGAAACATTAAATGAAAATATCAACTTGTAGAATGTAATAAGAAAGTTAAGAATAATGAAATGGAATAAAAATACATGGTCTTTTACCCTATTGTGGTTGTATATGAAAAGTTTTGGAGTAAAAAACTAAAATTTGTTTAACTACGATTGAAAATAACTTAGAGATGTAAAAAGATCTTAATGTTTAATTGGAAATGTGAATATTTATTTTTTTAGTGACCCATCAGTTAAACAAACAATAATTGTGCTGCATATCCTAAGTACCACCTCAGTTCATATCTCTTCGAATGTTATAATATACTTACATTACTCGCAGCTTAAATAACTAATTTAAATAATAACAATACAAACAATTGCATATTCGATGTGTCCGACTTTAATTATTAATTTAAATTATTTTTCTTTAATGAAATAATCAAACCAGGGGCAATAAAAACGTATATTATAAATAAACATCACTTTTTTTTCAGAACTCATAATATAAAATTATACAACTTTTTTAATTTTAGTTCTGTAAAATTTATTAATACAAACTTTTTGGCAACATAAACTGCTGCTTTCTTCAGAGTAATAACAATAATAATAATACATTTTGCAATAATTTTGAAGCGCTCTGTATATTATTTGGATTGCAAGACCCTTAATTATCAACGAACCAAATCAATACAATGTCCGTAATGTAAATATGTAATTAAATTACACCAGACTCTATCACAAATACTGGATTTAATTAACAGTATTTAATTGGTACTTTTAAAATTTTAACTTCTAATTACATTTAATTCTGCTTTATTATTCATACAGTAATTGGAATTTAATTAGACAATATACTCGTATGTACTCAAATTATTCAACTTTATTGCAAATTACTATCTGTTAAATGAAAATGTAATGCCTTCATAGATATTTATACGGAAAGTATTTACTGCCTTGTTAAATGTAATATTATTACATTTACTTGTTATTTTTTTACAATCAGTTATTTTCATTTATTACAGATTGAATTACCAAGGCAGTAAGTAATGTTTGCGATATTCAGATTTGTAAGATGTTTAGAAAATTACTTACTGATCATCATTCGTTTAAAAAAGTGCACCGGAATATCGAGAGTTGCTATTGCTTGGAGCTTCCTCCTATGCTATATTTTCTTTCTATTTAACTCATAGGTACGTGTTTCAAGGTCAAATTTAGCTTAGTGAATATGTAGCGACAGTGATTTTGTACTTATCTAGATATATGCAATTTCTTGAAATGAAATAGAGATTATTGTGCGCATCTGGGGATAATTTTAACGGTTTTCTTGTTATAACAAAATTCTCCATAGGTCATGAGAAAATGATGGAAAACTATTTTGATCTCTTTCTTCGTCCACAAATAATTCTTCGAAAATGTTTCAAATAAAAAAATTAAATACATTTATTGTCTAGTCACTGGCGTATGCAAATTAACTTTTCAGGGGCACAATTTGGACTAACTAATCAGCATGAAACAAATGTGTATTATCACTGAAATTCATGACAATTCCCAATTATTTCAACCTAGTTGTTTTGACTGAATTGTTACCATAGAATCGTTAGAGAGAATGATTAGAAGATGTATTTATATGGAACATATAACATGAAATGCGGAGTCCCACAGGGCTCCATATTAGGTCCAATACTGTACTGTTGTATACCTCCATACTACAAGGCATTACATTGGGAGTATTTGCAGATTGCGTCACGGTCAAATTTGGCACACTTTTTCGAGGTTAATTCGAAAGGTGATAGCAAGACAGATAATAGTATTGACAATACTTTCAAGGATAACTTTGCTTTGATGAGAAATTATTGTTTAATTTAGATATTGTTAAAAATATATACTTACTTCAAAATATATCTTTCATGTCTCCTCTGACGCCACTGTTGAATATATGAAAAGAACAGTGAAAATCGGAAATCACGATTACGTTTCTGTGAACAGCAAAACAAAACAAAGCTGAGCAAAATGTAATGGAAAGTAATGTTGTGTATTTGGTGAAAGAACAAGCGATTGTGGCAGACCTGATTCAGGATTTAGGTTAGGTTAGGCTGTAAACTTCACATTTGGGACTAGTTCACGTTGAGTAAGATACTGTGACCGAGCGTGTTTCATTATTTACACACATTCAACTACGTAAATTTATTTTCTATCCCGCCATGGGAATGACGCAGGACAACGACGAGAATGTATAGTGAATGTTTTATGTGAGACCAACTTCTAGATTCGGTGGATTAGTGGCTCTTTGCTGCTGGTACATTCAAGAAAAACAACTAAAACTTACTGCACGGTACTTGTACGCAGATCAACTTCCCAAAATAGAAAACATTGTTAATAAAATAATGCATGAGATCAAATTCTCATACGAAATTTTTTACAATTTTCCTTGCCCTAATTGTAGATCACTAATTATAACAAGGACAATGGTAACGAACGCTGCCACCATTATCACTTGTGTATAAGTTTATCGTAATAGACGCAGGCAAAAGAAAATCAATACTGATATCAGACGCGGTTTCTTTATTAGTCAAATTTAAGTTACAGGGTTTAGCACTAAGAGATCAAATCTTTAACCCATATCACGGAAACAGGAGATAGAATAGATTGAAATTGAATCAATTTATCAATAAAAAAATTACATAAACTTTATTTTGAGATCAATAATATTTATATGATTGAAACGCGTGTGTTGATTCTACAAACACTAATTTATTAATCTCTAATTCATAAAGAATTTTGAATGTTTTTATACGTTAATAAGTTAAATTCCTTACCATTAACAAAACACGAATAGATTCGTGCACAACGTGAAACAGATATTTTGCTATTACGAATTTACTCTCATTTACTGGAATATATGAGAGTACTTATAATGAGGATAGTAATATTCGGGTATTCAGGCAAAAATCTTTATTATTTACAAGGCCGATGTTTCGACACCACTTGTATCTTCTTCAGAGCTAATAGATAAAGAAGACACAAGTGGTATCGAAACGTCGGTTTTGTAGATAATAACGATTTTTGACTAAATATCCGAATATTATCATCATCCTCTACAGTCGAATATTCATCTCCATTAGTATTTTTATAATGGTAGAAATATTAAAATAAATCGTATCAGAAGGCGAAAAGATAAGATTAAAAATAAACGAAGATAAAACAAAATTTATAAAAGATGAAAAAAAACCAGAGTAATTGAAATATTTTTAAGTATAATAGTGTCAAATAGCGGAGACAGAGTGACAGAGAAATGGAAATAAAAGAAAAAATAATTGAGTTGAATTGGTTGTGGAAATTAAAACTTACTGCAAAATAAACTTATTTCCAAGAAAACCCAAATTTACTCAATGAGTGAGGACAGATGGACCACCTATGCTGAGGAAAGATGAACCAGAGGATTTTTATTGTTAAAAAGACCGGTAAAGAGGAAACAAATCATTCGCTGTGTAATTTGTGGTCATTGTTTGCACGAAGAGTGTACCACATATATGACAAATGACAACAATCTGTTAACCATTTCATCTACTTATAGCCTTGGTCCATCTTTGTAGTTTTCAGAACATAGTTTACTTTTTTTTATTCTTATAAGTCTAAATTCTATACAAATTTTGTTTTTTAAATATTATTCAATATTATAGAGTAATAATTATTTTCCCAATAATTGATCCATGTCATCTATACTTACCCTACGTACGTCTTAAATCTAAATATCTAAATTGTTTCGAAGTAAGTCGTAGTCAACAGTAAGGATGAAGATAGAAATATTGGTTGGTAATATAACTGGTGATTAGCAAAGGACTACAAACTGATTATTTCTTAATTCAACAAATTGCAATAGTATAATCATCTTATTAGTCATTAATAAATGCACTGCTAGTAAAGCACTCTTTCTTATGAAGAATGATATTATTTTATCGTTATAGTGAGCGATGAACTACTGTATATTAATCAGCGTTCTGATAAAAATTTGCATAAACATGAAATTGAAATTATGTATTCACTTTATACAGCGAATATTTTTTCATACAGATATGATTTAATTGCCATTTCCAATATTGATTAGGAAGGGAATTTGTGTGGACACGAAATTGATTTGTTTCAAAGAGGATATAGTACAAAAATAACAGAAAATAATTTGGCTCAAAAGGATTACTAACTAAAAAAATAATGTTACCATCAAACCGTATATTCGTCTTTTGTGCGGAATTATCTTTAAATGTACAGCATATGAGTTGGTCTATTTTCCATATTTACAAGTATATTAGAAGGCAAAGTTTTAATAAGTTATTGATCAAAAGCTGACCTTTATACCCACGACCCGAATCTGAAGTTAGTTTAAAGTTGGAAACCGAATTCGAATTTACATGTTTTCACACACAAATTCAACTAAATTCCCAGCGTGCTGCCTTCTCTAAATTTATTACTGCACTAGTTTCTCTATAAGAAAACTTCACAAATAACGCAAATATTTATATACAATAACAAAATGGAAACAACTTTCATATTCAGAGATCTTTTCCCGTTAATACCATCAATGTAAATTTATAATTGTAAAAGTTTCGATGATTTTACAATCTTTATTTTACAATAAAACACATTCCAATGACTTCGGTTAAATTAGCAAACTATTTTTATTTTACTAGACTATTTAAATGAGCAGAAAATTATTTTTTTTCAACTAGGGTTGAGATAAATAAACAAATTAACAATAAAATATATTCAAAAAAAATTTTGGAAATGCTGCCAAGCTGTCCAGGTTATTTTTATAAAGAAAACGACCAAAAATAATTTGATATACTTTGCGTTAACAATTGTTATATCGAAAACGGTTTAATAATATCAGATATTGTAAACTGTTTTTGGTATTTTTGTTGTTGTAAGATTGGTACTTCTAACAACTGCACCGCACTTTAAATATCAAATTGACAACCTCAATATTTTAAAATGTTTTTTAATACAATTTATATTATTTCTGAGTGAACACCGAATATTCAGCACTAATTTAAAAGGATATTAAAATTTCGTAAGTCATAACCTACAGATTTGTAAATATTTTGATAGAAAATGTGCCCAACTTCATTCAACAGAGTTACCCTATTTCACATATGTATCCCTAGATAACCGTTTATTATTTTTTAATTGAAATTTTTAAGATTTTTTTTTAAATAAGTAAAGCAAAGTATAAAAATAGTACATTATACTCGTTTTATACGACGTATTGTTCCATTCGTGTTTTTGGAGCACTCCTCGCTGCTCTCGTTGAGCCCCAATCAACTCATGGAACAATATACTGCAATATGTTTCTTTGCAAGTTTCTTCAAAAAAGTAACATTCACACCTTCACGCTCTTAATGCGAATATGTATAATAAAACGATGTATATGTTTAACGTTTTATTACCAATGGAACATTTAAGATAAACCTGTGCAGATTTGATGCTATTTTAATGAAAAAACGAATATAAAACAGTATTCGGCATAATTTGAAATACATAATTTTAGAGGAAACTGTATCTTAAGTACATGAGGTTTTGCTTCACTTTAGTGATATACATTGTTAACGTACAGTTTTTACAAGGGAAGTATAGTTTATATTTCAAACTACTCGGACGCAGTAATATTTGTTGTTGGTTAATAATTTATGACGTTTAGATTCAAAACCTATACCTCAAAGCCTGAAGTGAAAACCAATTGAACCACCGTTGCCTGTAGAACATACAGAATTAATTATAATAAATAATTAATTTTCAAATACGAACTAATAAAATTTGTGCTAATTTATTATGTTAATGTTAAGATATTAACTAAATTTGATGCAGCCGCTGAAACCGTGCTTAGAATATCAAGTAGGCGAGTTATCATTGACGTAATAAACCTGTTCATGGATTCAAAACAGTAAGTAAACTTCATTCCTGCAATCAGTTATCAGGACAGTAAATCCTGCTCACCTCGCCTCCTGCTAAATATTCCAGATCACTCGTACTGCTTAATCAATTTGTAATGATTGTACTGAAGTTATGGAGCAGGAGAAGCACTAAAACTTGTAGCAATAAAACACTGTTTCTTTACAATAAACGTCGCACACATTAGATTTTACAGCAGAATTCTTCAAACTTGATAATGACATCGTAAACAAAGGTGACTAAGACTTTTTGTTACCCGACCACCCTGTAAAGTTCAGTAATATATGTTTAGAGTTTAAGTGAATTAAACTTGGTTTGCCCTGGACAATGAACTTATCGCAGGTTTTTGCAACTAGGCCACGCAACAAATTTTATTTACACCGTTCCGATTTATAACCTGCTTTAAAAAGAACAAGAGCTGTTTAAAATACCAGCAAACTAATTAATTTTAAAGAAATATGATTTCTTTCCTTATAACAGACGCAGTCAATTCTTGTCCTTAATAGTCATCAAATTAATCACAATATAAAATTGGAGCAGAATAAAATTTGCTTTATACCGTTGTCAATGTTAAAAATGTTCCAAACAAACGTGGTTTGTAAATTGAGTAATAAGACTAACAACGTAGCGTTTGATCTGGTAACACTTCATACGCGACTCTTGGAGGGGAGGTAGGTGAAAATGTTATATGATTTCAGTATGAGTTTGAACTCGCTGGAATCATTTTGTTATCCATAGTGATTTTTTTGTGAAACAGTGTTTTCTAGTGCGTTCTAATAATGAGTAACATCAATTTCAAACAACGGTGTGCTATTAGATTTTGCTTCAGACTTAGGCACAGTGTAATGGAAACTTTTACAATGCTTAAGCAGACCTATGAAGACATCATTATTTCAAGGGGCTATGTTTTTCAGTGATTTTAGGCATTTTCGGAAGAAAAAAAGTCGATTGAAGATGAAACACGCAATGGAAGATCTTCATCTTCAAATACTGATGAAAATGTCGACAAAATCTGGGATCTTGTTTCAGATCGTCGGTTGACTGTACTGAATGATCGAAGAAGAGTTAAATTTGACTCACTCCACCGTTTATAAGATTGACTAATTCATTGGGAATGAGAAAAATCTGCGCGAAAATGATTTAAAATAAAATGAGATGTTGGTCAATATAAATATTCCTGTGGCTCTTCAGTCTCCTTATTCACCTGAGTTGTGTTTTTTTGACTTTTTCCTCTTGCCGAGATTAAAAAATCACCTCAAGGGAACTTATTTTGGAATGCTCCAAAAAACTTAAACGGCTATAACTGACCAGCTGAAGGTGACATCAGTAACCGAGTTCCAGCACTGCTATGAGAGTAGGAAAAACCATGTCTTGTAATGTGTGGCTTTCCAAGGAAGTTATTTTGAGGGAGCCAATATTGAATTATAATTTTATTCGAACGATTTTATTAAAACAAATCAGTCTTATTACTTAACTTGCACAGCTCATATTATATAGATCTGTTGAATGTTGGTTCCATATATACTGAACAATCAATGTTACAGTTCTAGAGTTGTGTATTAAACAGTCTAGATTCATATACCGCTTTGTGCTCCCAATTATCTTCTGCCAATATCCTTGGGTGATGGAATCGTAATACACAATGCCTATGAGATATTGTGTAATCGTTTCATTGTTGCAATAGATGCCTTATCTAAGTAACATACCATGAGAAGAGTGACATCCCCTTAAAAATTAAATTTTGGAAAACATAACCTTTTATATTTTCCCTAACGAAGGTTTAGTTTTAAATAAATAGCATCGAAAGTGACCCTACTTAAAACAGGATTATGGATTGATATTTATTTCTCGTCTTGAATATTATTATCTCGTCTCGGACTCTAATTTCGTCAAAATTTTTTGAGTTTTCAAGATCGAATATTGCAGGCTTTGTCACGCTGTACTTAATGTTTCCATGCTTATGGAAATTTTAGTAGATCTAGGGAAATTGAACATTTTTTTGGGAAATTAGGAAAAGAATATATATTTAGGGAAAAATGTAATTATATTTTTCAGAGTATAATTATTAGTACAAATATGCAAGTACAATATAATTATTTGCTCCATCTACATTTTGTCTTTACGTAACCTTATAGTCATAAAAATGCATTAAAATGATAAAGATTAAGGTTTCTGATTTTGTTTTATAATGGTACACTATTACTATTGTTAGATTAGTTTCTTCAAACGTAGATATTTTAGAAAATAATTTGACGTTTCAATTGACAAGATATTTCAAAACGAGCGTAAATAAAGAAAAATATTTCATCTTACCTGAATCACTAATTAGCAATTTTTGTTTTCACAACAATATTTCAGCAAATACCTTAATTTTCGTTCTTGACAATTATGTTCCAAATCATGCTGTTTTATGTCTTGCACTTCAAATTTATTTATTATTATTTCCAAATTCAAAGATAATCACTCTTTCCATCAATCCCTCTCCCCCCTCTCAAATCCCCCACTAAAATAGGGATGCAGATTCGTTAGTAAGATCTAATTTTTAAAAGTTGTTATTTGTAATATATATAATCGTTATTATATTTAACCAACTTAGTAAAAACTTAAAATGAGAAAAATCGCATTTGCTTTTATTGCTGTTAGAATTTTATAAATTTTATAAAGTACAAAGGAGAAAAGTCTAAGTAGAGTTGCTTATGAAAACAAATAAAAATTTCCATGTAAATAGCTTGTGTAATGAAACATTGTGGTAGTTTATCTATTTTTCACGACAGAGAAATATCAGCAAAGAGGTAAACACTATAACAACCAGTTTAAAAGACAGTCATAAAAATGTTGAAGCGCGTAATGAAGTAAAATTTCGTCTTGTGGATTAGATACGAGCGCTGAGAGAGCAACGAAACACGTAGTAATGTTTTTTTGATGTGGAAGTCGATTCCTTTCAGTCATAACGCAGAATCCACTTTTCATTTATGAAAGAGCTCAGTGATGACGCGGAGATGTTCCTCACATTTTACAATCCCGCTGAGTTTTACCACTTCACACTCACTTACGTGGTGCACTGCATAGACAGTCCTGAGAAATCGACACTACGAAAGGTGTTACCCATTTCGTCCTGTAACGAATGTAGCAAAAGTTTTGAGAATTTTTTTGAAGCTAAAGAAATACTACAGTAAACCAGTGATTCATTAAGTGGGCGCTGAAACGGTTCAAGGAGAAGAAGGTGACGGAAGATAAGAAGATTAAAAAACGGTTCATACTTATTTCGTTTGTTTTTTATCGTAGTGTAACATAGTGATTTTGTAGTTATCTAGAAACCAAAACTACTAAAATGTTTTCAAAATAATCTCGAAAATGTATGCCGAAACAGACAGTCTCCGATGCGCTGTCTTTATTTGAGGTGTACATCTATCTATAGTGTTCTCCCACTTATAATCACCTCGAAAAATTGCGTTAAATTTAAAATTATGACATTATAATAACTTCTTAAATTTAATATTGACAGCGACGTCGTCTTTGTTCGAGGGTACTGAGGGACCTGGACTTAATATGGAGCCTTGTGAGACCTATGTTCTTTGGTTGTACGTTACATTTCTGCCCTCAAAATTACTATTATCTTATTGGCACCTTACGGACATACAGATATCTCAGAAAAACACTTACGGAAACCTTCCCTGGGAATAAACACATCCTGTAACATATTCTATAGTTTACCTGTGAAATGTAAGCAGTGAATCTTTCACTTGTGATGTTGTGGGTATCAAACAGTTTTAAACCATTTAAAATATTGTAAAGCATCAATTCGGTGAAAACACGCCATAAAACTCAAAACAGCATTAACAAAATAGTTAGGTTAGGTTGAAATAAGCTGGAATTATCATGAACTTGAGTGATAATAGACATACGAATTGCATCATGCTGATTCGTTAGTCACTAGTGATATCAAGATACTAATAAACATACTGTAGACAGAGGTGGCACAAAAAGAATATTACACATGTTGGAAACACTACGTTATATAGGACTAATGCATATTGGTATCGAGATAAGTATAAAATCACTGGTGTTACATTAGTTCAACACACGAAATGCAAGTTAGAACCGATCAAGTCTGTCGGACAGACAATTATTGCTAGGCGGTGATTTAAGAATAATGCTGACAAAAATATATCCAAGGGTTGATATATTGATAGTAAAATACCAGGATTATTTATTATCTCTACCGTTAGTGTGTTACTAACATCAATATTACCACAATTATTATCTTAAATTACTTATACAAATTGAAAAAAAAAGGTATTACCAGTTGAGTGATTATTTGAAAAGAAGAAACAAAATCGATTAAATCTTAACTAGCAGATTCATAAAAATAATGAATCACTTTCAATTTTCTTATAAAAGAACCATACTTTGGTAACAATTGTTGTTATTTGTGTACAAGAACAGAAACAAAGTAGAAAATATAGTTTTCGCTGTAAAAATCTAAGGACAAATTTTTCTAGGATCAATTCTGACTCCAGCCAGTCTGATTCTCTGTTACGCTGGCATTTACTAGATAGAAATTGTATTGGTAAACACATGGTTGCATCCATGTGCATATACGAGTAGCTGTAACAAAAATGAAACTACCACTGTACGTCAGTGTTCATTTCTTTATACGGTTTAGTTCAACCTTTTTACTGTACATTGTTTGATGTTTCATAAAATTTACCTAACATATTGAAATAAGTAAATTCAAAACAGAGTTTGTTGAAAACAAAAGTATTTCATAATAAATTCATTACAATTTTCACTTGAAAATTCAATGACTAATAATTTAAGTATAACATATCTACTGAAATAACTAGGACATTTATTTTACAACGATTGATGATTCACAAGAGGAAGTAAAGTTATTTCATCATTTTTTTCTCTGTCGTGACATTCCTAGTTGAAACAAGGCCTCAAGTATCAATGTATTTGCTTTGCAATACATTTCACTTACCTAGTCTCTGCAAGATCAACATACATAAAGCCATTGAGCGGTAACCCATCCGATTTGTCTTCTTAATTTATTAAAAAAATATTATTATTATTTCAAATTTTGTACACTATCACCCAAATTCATAAAAGGGATTAGCCATTAATTCCGATTAGTTAACCCGAAAATTATACCCGTTGTTAACATCCTGAAATATCAAACTAACTCAAATCCCAATTCATAAAAAGGAGGAATGAAATAGTCAAGCAAATAAAATTCGAGCTATAAATTTAATCTGCAAACTCGGGTTAAAAATAATTTTTAAAATAGTTCAGCTGTCATTTTATTACTACGCAACAACTTTTCGTAATTTTTACCTCCCACCTACCAATATATTGATAAGAGAGGTATTGTTTTTGGTCAAATTTCTCAAGTGTGAGTTTTCAACATATGAACACGATTTAGGGTCCCTAGAATACGATTTTACTATTTTTAGCGTGATGTCTGTATATCCGTGTGTGTGTGTGAGTGTGTCTGTGACGATTTTTCGTCCACGATAACTCCAATACGATACATAAAATACGTAAAAAAATATAATATTTGGTATTTAAGACTTATATTCAATTATGTTGAACTGATTAGATTTTGACTACAATTGGTTAACCGGAAGTAGTACTATACTTGAAGCTTTAAACCGTTTTTCCTAAAAAATACATCTAAATACCATTTTTTTGCAAATTACGTTATTATTAAATATAAAGATTTTATAATTTTCTATCGATCTGCATAATTACATTTATATATAACTTCTAGCTAGATAGAAAGAAATGTATAAATTATAATAATTTTAAGTATCGTTTAGACCAAGGAATTTTTATAAAACAGATGAGTTCTTCATATGTTCACAAAATTTGACATATGATGTCAAATATAATGTAAGTGAGATTAAAAAATAAAATAAGTAAATTTGAAGCAGTTTTGTTCTAAAATTTAAAATAGTGGAAGAAATATATAAGGAATGTATTTGCATACATGAATCAAGGTAAGTTCGGTTCCGGTTTTAGTAACGTCAAAAGTAGCTGTCATACTGCTCATGCAAATTTTATGAAGGAAATTTTAGGTACGAAATGAATTAAATTCTCAACTGCAATAACAAATTTATTTTAAGACTACAAATTAAATGTACTGAAAAACTTATATAGAATATAATTCTACAATGGCGGGAGGTAATGTGATGGACAATTTCCAATAAATTAAAGGCTTCCATTATATTACTTATGATTAAAATTGACGATACTGGGATTTGAATCCCAGATCTTGCAAATCGCTCATTTCGAATTAAATCACATTAACCAACCAAGCTACCGTTGCTTAATTTAACATATTTATTGTGTAAATTCAGTATTTTTATTATGATTATAACAATACCCTACCCTGTTGAAACAGGATTGATGGTAGAACAGTAGGAGGTTACAATGTCAAATGCGAGAGGTTATCTGCAGCGAGTGCAGCCATGCTGATCAGACGGGATGATAGCGCTGCACTGGGGAATGGAAGACAACACAATCAGCTTCAGTTTACCTTCGCTATCTCTAACACACTTTACTCGTTCTTTCACTTCTTATTCAATTAAACTTTTTCTATCACACCTTGTTTCATCATTCCGGTACTCACGGTAATTTTCTCTCACTATTATTAGTTTTTGGTTCACTTAATATAGGTAGAGAAACAAATGCAGCAAGAAAAGAAGGATGTCAAATTATAAAATAAATTAGAATAATACAAAATAAACGATTAAGAAGAACTTAAAACGATATTATTTATCCATCATAATTATTTTAGGACATCTAAGACCTTCTATGATATATAATAGTCGTGGTTTGTTCATTATTTTACCGGTTTTACTATATTAATAAATATTATTTTACAAAATTCTCTTGTGAGTAACATTTTCGTGATCAAGTCTGTATGGGTATGGGTTGGTATGATACGACAAATATCCCATGTTATTTTGACAATTATGTATGGTACATGTAACATGTTTATTACCATACTGAGTTGCCAAATTACATGGTATATAATTATAATTTCGTTACCCTGCTTACATTTGTCTATGTAAAAAAAGTTAATATTCTGAAACTGATAAAACACGTTTACAATTTTGATTGTCACTTAGTATTTTAAATGTCAATTTCAAACCAGTACAATTGTCGATGTAAGTTTTTCAAAATTGTCACCTACTATGAAATTTTTCGCTGTCACTATGTTTTGCTTAAAATCTTGATATGGCACTGGTTATTAAATTGTGAAGAGAATAGTCTTTCTAAACTACTGTTGATGTTTCTTTATAATACGAATCAGACGAATAATAGGACTAGTACAGAGTATAATCATATGGAAATGATTACTGTAAAGAAACGAATAATAGGAAGTTGCTTCTTCCTTATTGCAAAAACCTAGTGGAGTTACTAGTTTTAATATTTAAAATAATTAATTTAATGTGAATGTTTTTAATTAATGCTAAGAAATATTATTAGCTACGTCATTTATTTTATGACGAACGAGGAATCCGAAAAAGTAGTAAAGTCATTTTATTAATTATTCTTTTTCTGTGGTAAGATATTTCTAACAGAAACAAGGCTTCTTATACTAAAGTACTTGTTCCGCGATAATTTTACTTTTATTGTTCGGTAACCCATCCAAATTGAACAGCGTAGCCTATGTTGCTTCTTCTTACAATCAGATAGGACTCCCTAAAACCACATTACCGTACTGGCAGACAGCAAGTGTTATATTCATCTCAGAAATAATATTTTTTTCAATCTGAAGAAAACTAACATCTTTCCGGTGGGTTATCGAACCGTAAAATGCATTATTTCGGTATTTTAGTGTAGTTTGTTAGGTTACAAAAAATAATAGTCCCGGAAAGTTTTTCCCGGCCGGTGACAAAGCATTCACGTACAGGACCCAGTCCATTGTTTTCTTTAAATAAAAATATAATAATATTTATTTACTTAAAAAGCCAATTTTGGGGAAAATATAAAATATGGGTCTAATTTTTTCCATTATTCTATTAAAAATGAAAAATTATGCAAGACCTTATTATGATTTCAGGGCGGAAAAAGATGAGCGACGTAAAATATTCCTATTATACATTAACTGATGAGTTTGAAAACTGTTAATTTTCATATCAGGCTTTATCAAATATGTCGAGTTTAAAATATAAAATCAAGTAAATTTAGTTTTGTAACACATCCGCTGAAAAGGAAACAGTTTTGTTTGCTCATGATGTGTGAGCAAACACAATATATAGAACCCGATTAATTTCATATGACAATTGATTTTAATCTGCATGGATGTGAGTGTGACGTCAGTGGTAATGCGAGAATGGGCTACCGGCGCCATAATGCATTTTGAATGTTTTCTGACATAAATCACAACGGACAATGCCGTTTGTTCCATGCAGATAATTATCCAGATTTG
Source organism: Stenolophus ochropezus (assembly GCA_035578165.1). Classification (NCBI taxonomy): domain Eukaryota; kingdom Metazoa; phylum Arthropoda; class Insecta; order Coleoptera; family Carabidae; genus Stenolophus; species Stenolophus ochropezus. The sequence goes on along the minus strand of JAQOWZ010000003.1, from coordinate 26,616,510 downwards.
GACGCGAGCGCCATTTCTCTCCGGCGTCCACAGACGGCGCATCTGGGGCAAGAGGACTTTGTTCTACCCACCTACAAGTAGCACTAATGCCAATATCAAAAACGTTGTATATTGTAAAAATGGTGAAGAATATTTAATAGTATATTATACACTGAGGGACTAAAGTGCAAGGTTTAATCCTGAGGGTGAAGTTATAAGAAGAAATAATCACTTGAGATATTAAAGGCCCTTTAATCTTATGGTATATACTCTATTTTTTGCACTTCCGGATATACATTATTATTTTGTTATATTTATACTATTGCCAAATGTATGATGGCTTTCAAAAAATTTTCTGAGTTAGTTAGACTACGATACATAGGTACATATAACTACTTGTTTCTGTGGCAACGTATGGTTTCTTTATTAATTTAATCACCCAGAGATTAAATCCGTATTTAATCCCTCAAGGATAAAAGTGGTACTTCACTCTTTGAAAATAAATATTAAAAGTATGCTTTTATTCCAGGATATGCAAAAATCCTTTTATGAAATTAGTTTATTTTTTATTATACAAAAGAAGTGAAAAATGTTACACATATTAAGCTTTTTTTCCAAGAATTGGTAAACTATGAGCTTTTATCTAAAATGACGATTAATAAACTTTATAGTAAATTTCCAGTTCATATTCGATTTTGGATTTTCACAACTTGTAAACTACAAACCTAAATTAAGAAATATAATAGAAAAATAAATTCTGGAATTCAATCAATATGTCGAAGGCAAGGAAATAATTTTTATATTTGATTTTCTCTCTCAGATGAAGACTCATATGGAGTCGAAACCGATCGGAGCAGAAATAAAACTTCCAAATATTGACTGAATTCCAGAAATTATTTCCCAATCTTATTCATCGACCAGTTAAGAAAATCCTTCAATAATTAAAAAATAGAGGTTTCATAAAATTATTCGTGATTCTCGTAGAAAAATAATAAAGCTTTTATTTTACACCTCCAATGTTTAACGCCTACTCTACTACTATATTTATAATGCGAAGTGCCATCAACGCATTGAATAAGCAACGATGTTGTGTCGTGTCAAACATCATCAATTTTAATAAGGTTTCGTGCGATTCATGTTCTAGTTTTATAGCTAAAAGCGTTTTATTTTTTCTATACCAGATTGCTCAACGTAATCTATAACATGAAGAGTTTTTGCATAAGTAAAAATTGTAAACGCAGTACATGACACCTCATTAAAATTGATGACGTTTGTCATGTCGCAAAATTGTTGCTTATACGACGCAACTACGAGTATAGCTAATAGCGCAAAACTATTGAGGAATTATTTTATTGGTAGAATATATGTTCCTATTTGGTCGCTTTTCTCAAGATGCCTATTTCTTTATATTCAACACCCTTCTACTAACTCTAATCGCATCCAAGGTATAATTTTCTAACCAGAAAGTTCAGAAAAATAATAATCAAAAACTCTTTTTTTATTATTTCGTCTCATAATGACACCTTTTAGATTCTTATCTTAATAGTGAAATGTCTCCTTTTGCGCCCTAGTGTGCAAAAGTGAATACATTTGGGAACTTGTGTGCAAAGGTATTATTTGGTTCTTGAAGTTAGAATAATTTAAGAAATTAATAATTATTTATTTAATAAAAATATGTATGGTACATAATGTTAAATTATTTTAAATTTTCGTGCAATATTTCACTATATTTTTGAGTAGAAATGATATTTTTCACGCAACGAGTTCTCATGTGTTCCACTGAAGTGTCAAAATTTAACAGTTGCTTGAGAACTACATTCCGGTATTTCAAGATATTTTAAATCGAGAAATTTTGAAAAATATTTATTTTATTATGTTTATTACTGTAAAACTTAATTTATCTATATTTTTTGTTTTCATTTTAAACACTAAATTATTTTGAAAGTTTATTTAATGTCATGTCACATGAAATACTAGTAGTTTGCAATTATGAAATGAAATTATAAAAAAATTTGTAAGTAATACATTACAAAATGAGTGTTTTAGGCACTTGACTTGTTATACAAGTCTCACGTCGCGTGCCTAAAACTATCATTTCACAAATTATTACATAAATATCTATTATCTTTTCAGGTGTTGGAAATATTGAAGTCAATATAGTTATATTTTTTTCTATTGCTTTTCCCTGTAATTCTATGTTTAGTTAAGATTTTTTTCTTTATTTTATTCTATTCTTTGATTCTTCTTGATTTATATATTCCAGGTATTGTTTGATCTTTGATCATCCTCTTCTTTTTTCCTCTGGTTTCACCTAATAAACTTTCTTTGCTCTTCTGTCTTATCTCATCTTGTGTACATACCTAGCCAAGTGTTGTCGCTCATATTAATTACACTATTGATTTTGTTTGTTACCTAGTTTTGTAAGATTAACTTTAGGAAATTTTGCTCTTTAAATTTAATACAAAAATTTATATTATTATTTTTGAAATTTATTTGGAACCATATAAATAAATCGATATAATCGAGATGATACATTTTCGACATGGTGCTGCTGTCGATTAGGATTACGATTACTATTACTGTGACTATTAGGTAAAAAGTAGAGTGCTCGTACGCTCCTGGTTGAGGGTAGAGTAGAGTAGAACAGCCCTGATACGCATCAGATATTGTGTGCTCATTCAATTTCACGAAAAGTAATATTTCTTGTAGATCTGACAAGCTGACAGCAGCGGCGACCATGAATTTCTCAATAACTTCGAGATGAAATTTACTGTTTGTTTTTCACCGGGTGCAACTCCAGATTAAACACACACACATAAACGCCAGCTCATGTCTGTGAACGTACCCATTGGAATTAGTTCGATCCTCCAGTAGGTATTATTTCGCATACATAAATAATTCACGAGAAGACCAGAAGTGAATTATTACTTTTAAATATGTGAATCCAACCTTTCTAGTTTTCTACTCTTTAAAATTTATGATCAAACAAAAGGATATTGTTCGATCTTAGTTTAAGTTCAAACCATTTCCTTTATAAACTCGTTGAATCTTGTAGAACAAACAGAATATCAACTTATTTAATTTAGGATTTTTTGATTTAAGTGATATGTATGTTATGTACTCAATCCTGGTATAAATCGATTTCCATTGCATCCATAACTGTATCCTTAATGAAAAAAATCTCATGTGGACAGAATATTACTTGTACACTTAATAATTTTTTAATTTACCCGAAAAACATGAAACAGGAAATTGCTTTTTGTGCATTTTCTGATACATCAATATCAAGTGCAACAACAATTTTAAAAATCATTAATAACTTTAAAGGAAATGATAGAATAACAGAACAGTATGCTAGATTTCTCGATCTTAAACATCTAGATTATTTTTATGTGATCATTAAAATAAGAAGCTTGGATCAATTGAATTAAAAGTTTAAATGTAAAACATTTCTCAAAATATTACAATTGTCCAATTATCATCGTATGTAATTCAAAACTTTTATAAAAGATTTTATATTGGTTAGCTGCTAATGTATGGATTTTTGAAAACTTATTGTTAATATTGTTTAATTATTCGTTATTTTTGTAATTCCTTACTATAGTAAAATGTAATAATTCCGTCAAATTCATTCCCTACGTTTCATTTTAAATGAGACAAGCAAATATATTGCGTCAATCAAATATCAAGTCTTAACCATGGATATGCTAAATCCCCATATTTCACGTTAAAATTCAGATTAGTAACAAAGATTTCCGATTTTAACCATACAATGAACTGTGATCACAATCACACTTTCAAATCACAGTCACTGGAAGGGGCCGTTCAAGTATTACGTAAGCACTATAGGGGGGTGGGGGGTCTTTGTTTTGCTTATTTTGGATGACATGGGGGGTAGGGGAGTCTAGATGATGATTACGTCATCGGTAGCTATTAACTTTTTAACCCGATGAATGGCAACCCTCACATTGGCTAAGTTCCGAATCGTGCAAAAATCGATGACAGCGCTCACGTTATCCGTCAAATCCATATAAATCATGAATCATGTAAGATTATAATATTTTGTCCCTTACTCTATCTTGAATACTGTATCAGTCAAATCTAATCTCCATTCAAAATCTATTTTCTTATTTTTAAAATTATAATTATAACATTTTAATTATAATATTAAAAAAAAACAGGGCATGTAACCGGTTAAAAAAACCGGTTAATAAAAACCGGTAACCGATATTTTCAACGAAAATTGCGAACTTTAACCGTAATTTTAACCGATATTTTTCAGGCCGAAAATACCGGTAACCGTTAACCAAAAAAAAAAATAAACCGGTTTTAGGGAACATTAACCTTTATTTAATATCATTTAGCGAGAAAAAAATAATATTTTTTTATATCTGTGTTTTCTATTTGTATTTGAACATGAGTCATGACAGTTTTTACAATTAACATTTTATTGGAGAGTCATAAATGTAGGTAGTCTCTTTGGCCGTTAAGGTTACTTAAAAAGTCCCAAATAAATACAGCCTTTGTCAACACAGGCAAGTTTAAAATTGAAAAGTGACCTGTGATCTATTGACTATGACTGAACTAGACTACGAGAGTCCTAGGAAAAAATATGATTTAAGAGTTAGAGCAGCCAGTCCTCCTCTAAGAAGCGATGTTCATGTTGAAGTTATTGTCACAGACGTAAATGACAATGCCCCTGTTTTAAAAGACTTTCAGGTAAGAATTTGAATCCGTGTGGCGGTCGTAAAATAAAAAAAATGTTCCTGGCTATTTTTATTTACTTTTTATATATTTATATCACTTTTTGAGTATCTAAAATAGATCTGAATCCTTGTGGCGGTCAAAACATTTTTTGGAAATGAGTTTTGTCTTTACAGGCTTGTAACTCGTAAATTAGTTGAGATACAATAAAAATTCTTACACCAATCGATTCCTTGGGGTTTTTTCTATAAGATACACATTTTTTATATTTTTTTCTTGCATTTTTATGGCACAGCCGATGAAATATATAAAAAATTGTACAATTTGGCACTTACAAGTTTCAAATTTTAAGTTTATGGCCGCGTATCTCAAAAACAAGTTGAGCTATAACGAAAATTCTTACACCAATCGATTCCTTGGAGATTTCTCTATAATATTCATGTTACTTTATATTTTTTCTTGCATTTTTATGGCTCAGCCAATGCAATATATAAAGAATGGTATAATGTGTCACATAAAAATCTAATCAATTTGGAATATGGGACGACATAAGAGCTTTACTGTCGATATTAAGGAATGTTATGTCATAATATTCATTTTCTTGACATAAAGTAGTCCACAAATATTCTTTAGAGATAAAATCACCTTCTAAATTTTGTGACGAAGCGTCACGATGCAGTTTTATTTGACAGTATTTTTTGAACGTAAATTAGTTATCAAATTTACCGCAGCTCTACCTTCCAAATATTTTAAAAACTATTGCCTAGACTTTGCATTCGAATCAAGCAACCGCGCAAGGCCAGCGCGCGCATGTCTAGTAATGGCGGTTCAACATGGAGTTTTATTTGTTTACATCGTGTTTTTGTGAAGTTGTTCTACAAACCATTACTCTGATTTTCTTGATTCGAAAACCATAAGATGCAAGATAATGTTCTACGTAGTGTAGTGCCAAACACATCGCAGTGGTTTTTGTGAAAGTGTAGTTTTGAAGAACATAACCACCGAACATGTGTTTGAGTTGTAGTCAAGTTACTCGTTCAGTTAATTTCATGCGGCGAAATTAACTCGTTTAGTGACTTAAGGCAATAGTAAGTGTTTTTATTACTGTTTGTATCGTATTAATGTTAAATGTTATTTATTTATATTTATATATTGTATTTGTAATTGTTTTGTGACTATGTTCACCTCTGATGATGGGTACGAGAGGAAGGGGGTGAACATTTTTATAAAAGCTCGGTCAATGACCGACTCATGGCTTTTTTGAGTAAGTTTTTGGCCAAATAAAGACGTAACAAATAAAAGTTGTGAAGCAGAGTTTTTTATTTGAATTATTTTCAGTTGCTTTCCTATCCTTCCACTAGTGAACGTAAGGTAAGTGGAAGTGAAGTATTTAGAGGAAAATTGGAATAGTGTTTTGCCGTTTTTTACATCCTTATGTGAGCAAAACACGTGTGTGAAAAAAATAGTTCATTTTCATCCCGTGCACGAGTTGTGCGTAAGTTGCGATAGTTTGTGAATTCCAATTACTAGGGGCAGAGAAGAACTAGTGATTGCGCTACCACTATCAAGATAATTTTGGATGAATTTCGGCGTAGAAAGAATCCTCGAAACCGTCATTTTGCTTCGTGAGCCGCGGAACAGGATTCGGCTTGTCCATCGGCCACCGCCAGGACTAATCAAGGATAGTTCTGCTGAATTTGGTTTTGCGTTCGTTTTTACCTCACCCTCGCATCGCGTGCACGTGGGTGAGCGAGCAACGCAGGTTGTAAGAATAACCGATTTTTATTCGAAATTTATTTATGCTTTTATTTACGTCTTTTTACTGTCTTTTTTGGAAAGTCGCTCCGTGATATTGTGTTCAAGCGAGCGACCACAACCAATGTTGGAATCCGAACCTTGGACATTTTTCTCCATTGAGATACCCGTGGCCGTCGTCACTGGAAGCCTGCGAGTTAGACGTCTCTACCGTTACGTAGAGTGGCGCCCGAGATTTGGAAACTAGTAGTGCGACAGCGGTTGTATATTTTATTATACCGTGCCTGTCGACTAATTATTGTGTTTTTGTATGAGTTACTGTGTTATAGGCTGTGACGACGTATTTTACATTGTGTGACGCGAAGGTAACGCTGTAGTCCGTCACACGTTTTCGAGAACGATACGGACTGACGACGTAACGACGTCACATAATTTTTGGCGCCCGAGCAGGGACTTGGGTATTCCAACCAGTCGAGATAGAATTAAAAACTTACTGAAAAAAAAGAGCATCGTGCATGGAAGCAGTACGTTCCATCGGTCATGCAGGAAGAGGTGATGAGTGCCAATCCAGCCTATACAGAAGCTGACCATTTGGGTATCGTGAGGACCATAGTCAGGGTAATGGCTACTGTTCTACTGGCCAAATATGTCTCGAGACATCGCCAGTACGAGCGTAGTTATACCAGCTGTTACTGGCACGAGCCAGGGCTAGGGATTACCGGAAGAATACAGATGACAAGGATCAGGAGGCCGTGGGACACAGGTAGTGTCAAGGTATTTTTTTTGTAGGGCCGTAACCCCGTACAGAAGCTACCCCACTGGAGTGGTGGGGATCGGAGCTGCTGTAGCGAAAGTGATGCCGAGGATCATGGGGGCCCCTGGGACACGGGTTGTGTCGGGCCGTTACCCCGTACAGTAGGTGGCCAAGGGCTTCCTCGCGTGGCTCGACGACGCATTGGATTCGTCTGGATGTCGAGCACGAGGAAGGGCCACAGGGCTACTGTAGCGAGAGTGATGCCGAGGATCATGGGAGCCATGAGACACAGGTGTGTCGAGTTTTTTTTTTTCTTTTAGGGCCAGTTCCCCGGACAGCAGCTAGCTGGATACCTCTTGCGTGGCTCGACAGGTGCCTTGAGTTAGTCGGGATATCGAGCACGACGAAGAGCGTTCTAGCTGCTGGGGCGAATAAGATCCAGAAGTTAGTCATCTGTAGATAGTTCGGCAACCTCAGATGGAGGAAGATTGGCTCGTTGAAGAGGATTGGCAGTAATGAAGCTTGTCTACCGATAACTTCTTTTTTTTTTAGAGTCCGCACATGGCATTAAACAAACACACGTTTTTACGTCCCATTGAGTTTGTCGATCTGTGTTTGTGTACCATGATTGGTGAGTTCTACACCCGATGAACGGCCAAAGACGGTCCGTATCGGTGTACATTGAGTCCATACGCTGTATATCGTAACCTGGTTTTATTTCTTTTTATTTTTTTGTTACGGTTTGTTTGCAAAACCAGAGCGTAAGTATACAGCCAACGTGATCGAAACTGATGGCAAAAGTTGATTAAATTTTTGTGTGTTTCATAGTAATGGACTATAGGAATAGTGCCAGCCAGTCTGTACCTGGGAACGCGACCCAGAGAGTCAAAGAATGGAACGTCGAGAGACGAGGGCGTCGGGAGTAACGCAGCGACAGTAGGTGCCGTCAACACTGCTGCAGAAGTGGCGACACGCACCGCTGTTCGTCATGCAGGACCACCTACGGCAAACTCGTCGAAGTCACCATCGTCTCCACGCGAGTAACTCGACGACATCACCGACTGGATACCGGAGAACGCGTAGGACCTGGTGCCACTGCACCAGCGGAAAAGTTCGCGTCCGGATACACTTTCTTACGCTGGGCGACGATTACGAATTCCGGAGCGGATTCGTCGACTACTCTCGCTCAGGCGCTGATGGCTCACCAGGCGGACAAGAAGAAGACCGAATAAGTATTACCGTTTTTTTTGATTGAGTTTTTTTTACGGTTTTGCGTGGGAAGGTAGACGCATTTTTTTACTGTTTTTTTTTTGTGAAGAAAAGGGGATGTGTGACGAAGCGTCACGATGCAGTTTTATTTGACAGTATTTTTTGAACGTAAATTAGTTATCAAATTTACCGCAGCTCTACCTTCCAAATATTTTAAAAACTATTGCCTAGACTTTGCATTCGAATCAAGCAACCGCGCAAGGCCAGCGCGCGCATGTCTAGTAATGGCGGTTCAACATGGAGTTTTATTTGTTTACATCGTGTTTTTGTGAAGTTGTTCTACAAACCATTACTCTGATTTTCTTGATTCGAAAACCATAAGATGCAAGATAATGTTCTACGTAGTGTAGTGCCAAACACATCGCAGTGGTTTTTGTGAAAGTGTAGTTTTGAAGAACATAACCACCGAACATGTGTTTGAGTTGTAGTCAAGTTACTCGTTCAGTTAATTTCATGCGGCGAAATTAACTCGTTTAGTGACTTAAGGCAATAGTAAGTGTTTTTATTACTGTTTGTATCGTATTAATGTTAAATGTTATTTATTTATATTTATATATTGTATTTGTAATTGTTTTGTGACTATGTTCACCTCTGATGATGGGTACGAGAGGAAGGGGGTGAACATTTTTATAAAAGCTCGGTCAATGACCGACTCATGGCTTTTTTGAGTAAGTTTTTGGCCAAATAAAGACGTAACAAATAAAAGTTGTGAAGCAGAGTTTTTTATTTGAATTATTTTCAGTTGCTTTCCTATCCTTCCACTAGTGAACGTAAGGTAAGTGGAAGTGAAGTATTTAGAGGAAAATTGGAATAGTGTTTTGCCGTTTTTTACATCCTTATGTGAGCAAAACACGTGTGTGAAAAAAATAGTTCATTTTCATCCCGTGCACGAGTTGTGCGTAAGTTGCGATAGTTTGTGAATTCCAATTACTAGGGGCAGAGAAGAACTAGTGATTGCGCTACCACTATCAAGATAATTTTGGATGAATTTCGGCGTAGAAAGAATCCTCGAAACCGTCATTTTGCTTCGTGAGCCGCGGAACAGGATTCGGCTTGTCCATCGGCCACCGCCAGGACTAATCAAGGATAGTTCTGCTGAATTTGGTTTTGCGTTCGTTTTTACCTCACCCTCGCATCGCGTGCACGTGGGTGAGCGAGCAACGCAGGTTGTAAGAATAACCGATTTTTATTCGAAATTTATTTATGCTTTTATTTACGTCTTTTTACTGTCTTTTTTGGAAAGTCGCTCCGTGATATTGTGTTCAAGCGAGCGACCACAACCAATGTTGGAATCCGAACCTTGGACATTTTTCTCCATTGAGATACCCGTGGCCGTCGTCACTGGAAGCCTGCGAGTTAGACGTCTCTACCGTTACGTAGAGTGGCGCCCGAGATTTGGAAACTAGTAGTGCGACAGCGGTTGTATATTTTATTATACCGTGCCTGTCGACTAATTATTGTGTTTTTGTATGAGTTACTGTGTTATAGGCTGTGACGACGTATTTTACATTGTGTGACGCGAAGGTAACGCTGTAGTCCGTCACACGTTTTCGAGAACGATACGGACTGACGACGTAACGACGTCACAATTTTGTTTCTGAAATATTTTAACACTTAAAATATTTTTTTCGTAAATTGACAACTATTTGAGTCGGTCTGTAAGTCTGTGATTAAAAGATTTAAATCTGATAAGATAATTTTTCAATTAGTTTGACAAATTATGAATTATAAACCTACTAAAAAAATACAGAAGATCTAGTACAATGTTAAATTACCTCAATTTGAGTCAAAAATTTTGATTTTTTAAAAGTCTATATTGATATTCCACAATGTTAAACCCAATGAAACTGATTTAATTTATTCCAAAACAATTTGGGACAATGTGTAACCTTACACAACTGTCTAAAATTAATCCCAATTGACTAGGAACAGTGTTGACCCTTATATAACGATGTTAAACCCTAAATAATTATATTAACTTTGTCCCAAACAGTTTGAAACAATGTTAAACCTTCCACAACATTCTGAAATTAATCCCAAACAATGTGGAACAGTGTTAAACCTTATAGAACTATGTAGAACATTGTTAAATTAGTATAACTTTCTTAACTTAATCCCAATTAACTTGGAACAGTGTTGAACCTTATATAACAATGTGAAACCCTATATAATTATATTAACTTTGTCCCAAACAATTTGGAATTCTGAAATTAATCTCAAACAAATTGGAACAGTGTTGACCCTTATATAACAATGTTAAACCGTAAACAATTGTCGTAACTTTGTCCCAAACAATTTGGAACAATGTTAAACCTTCCAAAACTGCCTGAAATTAATTTCATACAATTTGGGATAATGTGTAACCTTGTAGAACTATCTAGAACATTTTTAAACCCTGTACAACTGTCTCATCTGAATCCCAATTATCTTGGAACAGTGTTGAACCTGAGACATCTATGTTACACCCTAAAAAAGTTTCTAACTTTGTCCCAAACAATTTGGAACAAAGTGAAACATAGTGCAACTGTTTCTACTTACTCTAGAACACTTGGAACATCTTTCTGCCTTCTACAACTGTCTTTTTAAGTCTTCCTAGTAATTTCCATTAATAGTTATACATTAAAACTTACAATTTATAGTTTTTCACTCTAAAATTTTTCATATACAGCCAAAAAAATCCAAAAAGACTCATTTTTAGGTCCAAAATTTTGATTTTTGAAATAATTCCAAATTGATAGTAGCCGATGCGCTGATTTCAAATTTTCAAACCGAATTCAATTATCTCTTTCCGTTCCTGAGATATTTGACCTCAAAGTTGAACCTCAAAAAAGTGAGTTTTTTGGATATATCTGTAAAATGGGTAGAGACACAATCTCAACGACTATACCAGTGGATTCTACAGGCAAAGTTACATAAAGAAATGTTTTCTCCGCATATACGTTCTTTGGAACGATTTTGTGAAAAATGAGAAAAACGAAAAAAACCGGAATTTCAGTTTTTCACTTGGGAACTTTTTGACACCAAATCTTTTCATTTTCTATATTTAAGTAAATACTGATGCACTGATTCCAAATTTTCAAACCGATTTCAATTATCTCTTACCGTTCTGGAGATATTTGCGTTCAAAGTCAGACCTGAAAAAAAATGTTTTTCAGGAATAGTCCTGAAATGGGTCGAGATACGACCTCGGCGACCTCAATAATCGATTCTGCGGGCAAAATTACATAAGTATACTAATTTTCAGATATTTATTCAGGCGGATACAATTTTTAGAGCGAAAAAACAAAAATCGCAAAAATTGAAAAATCGCCTGATGAACCCCTTACGATTTTTTCCGATTTTTGGCCATTTTCGTTTTTTCGCTGTAAAAATTGTATCCACTAGAATATAAATCTGAAAATTGGTACAAAAATGTAATTTTATCCGTAGAATCGATTGGTAAGGTCGCCGAGGTCGTATCTAAACCCATTTCAGGACTATTCCTGAAAAACTGAATTTTTCAGGTCCAACTTTGAACGCAAATATCTCGAGAACGGTAAGAGATAATTGAAATCGGTTTGAAAATTTGGAATCAGCACATTCTTCTTTACTTAAGTACAGAATATAAAAAATTTTGGAGACAAAAAGTTTCCGAGCGAAAAACTGAAATTCCGGTTTTTTCGTTTTTCTCATTTTTCACCAAATCGTTCCAAAGAACGTATATGCGGAGAAAACATTTCTTTATGTAACTTTCCGCGTAGAATCGACTGGTATAATCGTTGAGAATGTATCTCTACCCATTTTAGAGATATGGTCAAAAAACACCCTTTTTTGAGGTCCAACTTTGAGAGCAAATATCTCAGGAATGGAAAGAGATAATTGAATTCGGTTTGAAAATTTGAAATCAGCGCATCGACGACTATCAAGTTAGACTAATTCCAAAAATCAAAATTTTGGACCCAAAAATGGGCATTTTTAAATTTTTTTGGCTATATATGAAAAATTTTAAAGTGAAAAACAATAAATTGTAACTTTTCATGTATGTCTATTATTGGAAATTACTAGGAAGACTTAAAAAGAAAGTTTTAGAAGGCAGAAAGATGTTCCAAGTGTTCTAAAATAAGTAGAGAGACTTGCACTATGTTTCACTTTGTTCCAAATTGTTTGGGACAAAGTTAAGGCACTTGTTTAGGGTGTAACATAAATGTACTAGGTTCAATACTGTTCCAAGATAATTGGGAGTAAGATGAGACAGTTCTACAGGGTTTAACAATGTTCTAGATAGTTCAACAAAGTTTAACTTGTTTTCGGAAAGAAGGTGGTTATTCCTGTGTTTGTACTGCTGGTTTTACTGGTTCAAATTGTGACATAACTTTAATTAAAGACGCATGTAAAAGAAATATTTGTAAGAGTGGTTCAACTTGCACTCCCCTTAAAAAAGGAGGGTTTATTTGTGAAGACTGTTATCCCAATAACGGGTAAAAACATTATACAGAATTATGTGAGCTTAAAAGTAGAAGCTTTGGAAAAAGCTCGTTTCTTACTTTTCCAAGTTTGAAACAGAGACATCGTCTACATTTGACTAAGTACTAAACTAAAAGCTTTTTTGAATTTTTTTAATGGATTTCTCTAAGTTTTTTTTATAAGACACATTTTTTATATTTTTACTTTAACTTGTACGGAACAGGTTTACCAAAATAAAACAACATGCAAAATTAATAAAATTAAGTTTTATAAGCTTGTAACTCAAAAACTATTAAAGATATAGTCTTAAAATCAGAGCATGTAACCGGTTAATAAAAACCGGTAACCGATATTTTCAACGAAAATTGCGAACTTTAACCGTAATTTTAACCGATATTTTTCAGGCCGAAAATACCGGTAACCGTTAACCAAAAAAAAAGTAAACCGGTTTTAGCGAACTTTAACCTTTATTTCAATATCATATAGCGACAAAAAATTTTAATATATTTTTTTTATATCTGTGTTTGAACATGAGTCATGACATGTTTTACAATTAACATTTTATTGGAGAGTCATAAATGTAAGTAGTTTCTTTGGTCGTTAAGGTTACTTAAAGAGTCCCAAATATATACGGCCTTTGTCAACACAGGCAAGTTTAAAATTGAAAAGTGACCTGCGTTTTTCTGAAGATATTACGGGAATTTTTGTGAATATTCATTAATTAATTTGTTTTTTTTTAATTGTTATATTTTTCTCAGATGGTATTTTTTTATTATTTTTTTAAATTAATTATTCTGTATTTTTTTTAATCAAATTTTTATAATTAATTTCTTTTAATTAATTTAATTATTTTTTTAACCGATATATTAACCGGTTTAAACCGGTTTCTAATTTTCAAAAACCGGTTTTCGAACTGAAACCGTTATTATTATAACGTTCTCTATAAGGGTTAACCGTTAACCAGTATTTTTTTCGGTTACATGCCCTGAAAAAAAATTAATTGAAAAATGTTTACGTAAGCATGGGGGGAGGGGGTGAAAGCTTTGCTTACTTTTGCTGACAAGGGGGATGGGGGGGTAAATAATTGTAATAAATCTACTTACTTAATATTTGAACGGCCCCAAAGTAGTAGTCACAAATCACACTTACATTCAAAAGTAGCAGTTTCGCTCATCACTAGTACTTGCATTCCTTGTAGCTTAAATAACTATTAATAAAATTTTATATTTAAGCACGAGTTGATATACTTTGGGTCTAATCTAGTCGACCGATAGTAACAGTTTATTATCGTTATTTTTTCTTGCGAACAAAAAAAGTTTTCAAAAAAATATATTCGAAGAATGTTACAGAATATGCAAGCAATAATAAAACAATAATTTTGAATTAAAATATATATTCAATATATTATTATTATTTAGTAGAGCATACCTATTCAGTAATTGCTGTTGATTATATGTTGACAACAGTTTTTTTTAAGATATATTAAATATTAACAAATCGTTTACCTAATTGATATTCTACGGTGAAATTGTTTTAATGCTAGTAATCGAAAAACAACAGATTTAGCTTCCACTTAACTATGTTGTGTAACAAAACTTTGCAAAAGCTGAAGGCTAAAGAGTTATATGCAAATGAAGATATAAACTCCTTTGATACAGTTTCTGAGAATGGGATTTTCTTATTAAACTACGACCTCATTTTTATAATTAACGGAAAGTTTCGTATTAATAAATGCCAGACCATCGTCTATACGATAATTACAGTATTCGTTCATCAAAGATCAAACTCTTTGTTCCAAGTTTTCCAGTTAAGTTAATTTAATAGAAAATGTACACGGTTTTTGCTGATATAATTTTCTGTTATCTTTTAATTTAACTAAACATTAACTTCCACTTCTTTGTATAAGAGTTGTTTATGTCTGACATCTTTGTTCATGCAAAAAACAAAACACGAAAAGTATTCTTTGTTATTAGCTATATTATTAATATAGTTATTTACATATACACTAAAAAGTGCACATTATAATTGAAGTTGAGTTTATTAGCAAATAAACAAGGATATTAAAATCACTTTTTACTACTAAACAGATCTAAAAAAACGCACATAACAACACAGGCAAATAATATACTGGGTTGCGTTCAGTATTCCTCAGTGCTGACAACTATACAATATTACTAATTTGAAAAATAAAACTATCGTACAAATTTCACACATTTAAAATATATTGTACAAAATCTAAATGTACGATAATTTGTAGTATATTTTTCTACGGTACAGTATCGTTAGTTGTACTGACGGGTGTTGTACATGACCATTGTGTCAAAACATGTTTGTCATTTGTTAACAGAAATCGTTTAATAATGAAAGTGCCATTTAATTTACATTGTTCTTTTACACGTGATTAGGTTTGTTTAACTTTTTTCATTAATGACACACATCACATACAATAACTTGCATATTAATGAGTTCATTATAGTGTGATAGTATATAAAATATTTTACATTCGGCCATATTCGGACCATATTCGTACATTAATCCAACTGGAAAAATTTTATCGCCAGCATAAAGTAATTATTTATCCTCCTGTCATCTTAGATTTATCCTCTTGGCTACATAATATTGAAAAACCGAAATTCGTGGTTACCATGAGGATTCATTTAATACAGACATTTAATCAGACACTTATGAAGACATTGAAAAACCGGCCGTTAGAGATTTGAAATCGAAGCCTATTTTATAAATATTATATCTACTGAAGTAGTGTTTGTATCACTAGTTCAGAAACTAAACTTTTGCGAAAGCTAGCTTATTTTGTCAGGCCGAACTATAAGCTAGAGAACTCGCAAAAGACTTTCTGGGCTTATGATACACAAGATGACACTTTTAATTTAACAAGGAATATTATTATTACTTAAAATTTTTATATACTCTAGGTTTTTATGTCAGAAACATTTTCGGTTCACATGGATATACAATTCACCTGTTTTATTAAAATAAAATATAGTGACATTTTTTTAACTTAAAAAATAAAACAAATGTGAATTCATATTTTTCAACAATTAACATAATTATAATCATACAAGACGAGTATAATATAGAGAATAAATCAAAAATAGTTGTCTTAATTAATGCTTTACATTTCCAATAAAATAAAATTAAAAATTTTGTCAGAATGTAATACTAAAATATTTAAATTGGCATCTCTAGAAACATAGAGTCTCTAGACGATTTTTAGTTCTGTAAAAGTAGTCATAATGGGACGGAGGCGCAAAAAATAACTATGTATTTTATAAATGAATGGAAAAATAATTATTTGATTGATATGAAATATATTTTATAAATACATTAATAAGAGCAATTGAGTGAATCTTTTATGTAACAACCATTTTGTCACTTAAAAGTCTTGGCTAATATATACGGATTTTAATTTACGCTAAAAGGTCTTTCATCTGGAGTTACATAAAGTTTAAACTAGCTCTAATGGAATGCTTTATAATTTATTTTAAAAAGAGTAACAAATAAAACGTAAAACTTTATCTATACGGAGCTAAAAGTACGGAAAAGTCCAGGATTCCGTGTCCCACAATGTCAATAAATCCAGAAAGTCATTCAAATGAAATTGGCACAATCTCAAATATAATCTTGCACTCGAATTGGAGAAGAAGTGAAAGACACCGGTCTTTATATAAGGAAGCGACGTTGTGGTGGGATCTGAAGCTGATGAATAATGGAAACAAATTTACAAGCTACTAGTTACAGCAGTGCTTATTGTCAACCAAAGGAAATCACAAACAATGACGCAAACAAACATCACCATGACTACCGTCACCTCGCTTATTATATCAACACTTTTATTTGTTTACCCAACACCGTGCAACAATAATATAATTATAGTGATTTTATAGTATTTTACATTATTAGCAAGATAAAATAGTTTTTACTGCTGATAGGATGAAATGACTGGAAATTTATATGATAATAACAAAACACAACTTTCAATAACGTAAACATTGCAACTACCAACCTAGAAAACTGTTAGCACTTTTAAATGTTTTATAGATTAGAATCTCCTCTTTTTGTTGTTCCCAATTACTTTCTAAGATAGATCTATTCTTTCTGTCTCCCATATTTTTTTTTGTATATTAAACTTTGAACTTGTATTGAACTGTTAAACACATATCACATTACTAGATTCGCTTTTAATAAGCAACGTGTTGCGTCATGTCAAATGACGTTCATTTTAATGAGATGTCATAAATTATTTTAGTTGCAATTATTAATAAAATGTACGTATCTCAAAACGATTTATTTTTTGGTAATCTATAACAGGCAGACACCTTGTTTAAGTGAAAACTATAAAGTCAGAACAAGCAATCTCATTAAAATTGTAACAGTACGTATCTCCAACGTACACATAGTAGCCATTGATCGTCGAGTGAAAAGTTTAAATTACTCTACGTTGTATTTATTTAAATAAGTATCCCTTCATCGTCGTAATACAGAGTAGTTATTAAAAGTGGAGGAATCAGGATAGGTATTTGATAAAATACAAAAATGATATTCACTTTAAAAGACAGACAAAATATCTAGTCTTATGCATTTATTTGTAATAAATGTAAATCGTAATAAAATGTAAAAAGTTCTGTGAAAAATCAAGCTCTCCGGTAATCACATAATGAACCAGAGGGAAAGCACAACTAAAATCTCAGGTAGAGACCAAATTAATATAAAAATAAAATAATTATATAAAAATTCCATTCTATTCACAAAGTTTGTCCCAATAATTTATCATAATTACAACTGGTAAAATTATATAATTGAGACAAAGACTGAGATTGTTGATCACAACTACTATTGGGTGTATGCCGATTTTCATGAGTTATATTTTTTGGTTCTGATTTTTTATTTTTAGGGCGCTCTGTTTTGTCAGAGGACCATATTTTATATTTTATAGGGTCTGAATCGCAGTGACCGGCCTTTGAGCTCATAGTTCTCCCGGCCCCATGAGCACTCGGGTACGAATCGGCCACGGCGGGTCACAGTCAGAGCGATCAGAAATAAGTGTTGGTAGTTTGATTTGGCGTAGACTCCTAGATGTCAAATTGTTAGTCAGTCAATATCAGATTGGTTATGTTTAATTGAGAAGCGATATCATTGCGACAACCATAAAACAACACATAAAGCACAAACCTGGCTTATCCGGGCGGCGACGTAGTTGGTGGAAATTTAATAAGATTTTGAAATAGACACGGAAGCGGTTTCAGAGGATACACTAGGTCATCCTGGTGCCAGACATCAGCCTAGAGCTACACATGACGGTTCCAATGTGTAGGAAAATCTATCGTGGTGCTAGACTCTAGACAGCGGGTTCAGAGGGTGCACTAAATTGAGTAGGTGCCAGACATCAGCGTAGAGCTCCACATAGACGGTCCTAACGTGGAGGAGAGAAAAAGTGAAGACCAGGAGAACATACTGCGGACAAGTGACGTCCTGGATCTAACTCCCGAACACTCGGGTTATATACAAATATATCCCTCTTTATTCTTTTAGAACTATGGTGTTTCGAGGATAGTCCACGACCCGAGCATATGATCGTAGAAGCTTCTAAAATATTTTGAATATTCCATCTCACTTGGCTGCACGTTAACTTCTTTTTCTTAATCCTTTCCCAAAGATGATGTTTTGTAAACAGTTCACGTATGCCGACCCACCTTGACCTAGGATAGACTAAACAATAAACAAATACAGTCACACAAAAATTCATTATACAAAACAGATATTCTACGTAAAACAGTTTGTTCTTAAAATATTGAATACATAGTAAAGATTGTTAATATTATTAATAACAAAATTATACATTCAGACATGGTTTAACACCATTGCTTATTCACAAATCACAGCCTTTTTTAAATCACCTAATAGTCACTAGTTAGTACACTGCTAGTAAAGCGTTCATACTATCAGTCTTTGCGATTAAGACTTATAAATATTCATGTCCATATCCGATAGAAAAGAAGGAATAAATTATTTTATAGAGAAACTAAGTCTTGTGATATAAAGGAATAAAAGAGACTTACTTGTTTCCTTTTTGCGCGAATTACTTAGCGATTCTTATAGTGAATAAATTGACGTTTGTTTATAAAAGAGGAAAGTACGGTTCGCGACCTATTATTCATGACCTGTGAGAAATCGCGTTTCCTTAATTTCCCTGGAACTCAGGAAATCGGCTGTAAAGAGATTCAAATCCTCTCCTTTCATGTACTTAAGTTTTACAAGTTACCGTCGGAGCGATTTGTCATCAGGGAATTTTGATGCGCTAGAAAAACGAAAGACACTCCAAAGCAAACGTATAAAAAGGCGTTGAGCAGCTGGATTGCATGTATAAATAACAGAAGAAAAACGTTGCAGAGCTGTCTGGGATGTTTAACTTTCTGATTAAATGTGCACAGTCGCAGAAACTCCACTTCTCTTTCTCGGATATATATTCTCATCGACCTTGGACGAAATCTACAGCGTAAAGAATCATCTCCAATATTTTAAATTAGGTGATATCAGTTCTTTCTCTTCCAAACTCCAGGGTCCATAGTATCTCAAACAAAGTGTTAAATTAAATGGAACTTGTTCCATTTTCACCATAGCTGCTTTATGCTTTTGTTTTCCTAGAAAAGTAAATAGCAAAAATAAGAAAGTTTGAATGTTTTATTTTGTAGTATTCATAGTTATGATATGTAATATGTTGTACAATATTTGGAACTTAAATTGTCAGTACATACTGAACCATTGTACTTAAAGCTATCCAATTATTTTGAAATGTCATTCTCTTTCTAATATTGGTAAAAACAAGTCTACCCGTTTACTAAACAGGTGTATACAGGAACAAAACCTACAGATTATTTAGAATGGTCAATTTGTTCAGCATGTATTAGAAATAATAAATAATATTTTATACAATTTTGGAGCATAAGTTGTCAGTACATACCGTACCGTTGTATTTATACCTACCCAATTATTTAAAAATATTATTCTCTTCCTTGTGTTGGTTAGACAAATTTTGTCTTGGTAAATACAAGTATATTCGTTTACTAAACAAGTGCATACAGGAACAAACTGTAGATTATATCGAAAGGTCATTTTCTTCAGCGTTGATCAGACAAGTCTTTTATTGTATTCACAAAAATACCCGCTATAACTAAACAGGAATATACAGGATTAAAATCTATAGACAGACTAAAAAGGGTAAAGACAATACGGATTTAGATCAACCTTAGTGAAAGTGATGGCCTGTCCTACATATTTGTGCATGTGCTGCATCAAAGAAAAAAGGAAATAAAATATTATTCAAAGGAATTTAATACGTTTTTCTTTGTCTTTGGAAAACTTATCTATTAATTTTTCGTTTTAGTTTTGTGGCAATAAATTTCCGGGTTTCAAAATTTCTCAATTATCTGCAACAAATCTCTCATCTTAGTTTCAGTTCTTATTTTTTCACCATGATCGTCCGCAAACAGCAAGCAAGGAAGACAAAACAAAGCACTCTATACTCTACTCATTACAATCACAAATCCAGTTGTTTCTTAAATATGTTTTTTTTTATTTTCTTTTATATGGTTTATCGCAACTTTTACTCGAAATTCCTCAGTTTGGACGACCTTGCTGTTTAACTGCCAATAAATCCTGATAAGTTTCAAAAATAATTTTTATGTAATTTGAATGTACTTATATTTTACCTATAGTAAAAATCACAAGAGGAACATATGACGTACAACATTTTATTTCGTACTGTATCACGTTTTCAATATATTTTCTACGATCACTATGAAAAGTGGCAATTTTCGCAGACCGTATAAAGATTGAAAGTTGCATATTGCCCACAATCGTTAGTTAAAGTGAGAGAAATCATGTCTCACAGTATTTGCCAACACTGTGCATGTACAGTGTGAGAAATAAAATTTCTTACAGTAATTACTAGTAGTGCTCGTGCAGAATCACCTATTTCCTACCTTGTGTGATTCTTGTAGTCGATTTCGTCTTGTGTATTCACACCTCGTAGGAAATAGGCGACTTTCTGCACTTTACTCGAAATTCCTCTGTTTACCTCTAGAATTAATATTCCATGTAATTAAAAATTGTTCTCTCGGCAAACTCCATTGTAGACGAAATTCGAAGCAATAAAGCGAGTAAAATTAAGTAATGTGAAACTGAATCCTATACTAATTTCGCCAAGTCAATTTCAATAACGAATCTTAAACTAATTAGTGTAATCCCTTTTATATCTTCATCTAATTCCATTTTCTGAAACAGATTTCTTGCTAAATTAATTACAGACTTGCGCCTTAAACGAAGTAAATACTACTTTATAAATAAATCTCGGATGGAATTGCTGTACAATACTTATATTTCATGTTAATCAGGATTTATTTGCTATAGATATGCCGTTGTTTACAATTAGCTTCTTTTAATGCAATGACGAGTTTGCACGGACAATTACACCGAGAAATTTAATTACACAAGCCGAACTTCAGCGCTGCTGAACCAAGCTAGAATCGCTAGAACAGAATAATTCAATTTAAGTTATTTAATTTTGTAATGAGAGTTAGTCTTGCCCTCTGCTATAACCATTTCTATTTGTTCCAGGTAAGAGACGTCACTATTTGACATGCTATCTTCAACCTGTAGTACCTATACGAATATCTCAACATACTTTTTAGAAAAGGTAACATAACCATATTTTTAACTTTCCTATTAAACTTCATTGAGCTAATAATAAACTAACAGTTATAAATTAATGTAGGAAAATATGAATGGAAAATAAAAGTTAAATATAAAAAAAAATTTCGCTGCTTTATTATAACTATGAATTTTATCCATATCTAGGAGATATGTAAGAGACTTGTAATATTGGTTTGTAAATCTTTCTTAACGACAGAACTGGTTAATTTCTCATTCATTCCTAGGAAATTAATATCATAAAATTATGTCCGGTTGCAGAAAATTTAATAAAAAAATCAACTGATTAACTTAACGTTGTTACCATGGCCACGTATTAAAAATACATAGCTGTCAAAAAATTAATCAATGGTTAAAATTGATGTGCAACCCGAGCTTAGAGTAACAGAACAAATTTAGGTACCTAAGATTGAAATAATTTTGGAAGAAATTAATAATAATTTCACTTCCAGCATTAAAATTCCAATCCTACTAAAAATATTATATTGACAATAACAAACATTTTACCATGAACATTAACTTGTCTCTTAATATTTACAAAAATAAAGTAGGGTTTTGATTTTAACTTGGTTTTATTTGATTTACTTTTTTTAAACTGTGAATCAATATTTTACTATTTTCTTGAGTTAAATGATTCAACAATATTGGGATTTGGAGACATAAGTTTCTTTAAAAAGTGACAGTTTTAATTATCGACCATGGTTAATAATAATTTATTATTGACCTAGGTGACCGTATTTACCAAGAAAGCAGTAGTGAAAAACAATTTCTCATGTCAAATAAAGGTTAGTAATAGAGGGTGTATAGGCTAAAAGTGAAAAAAATTTAATTTGGTTGTTAAAAACACTATGTTTATATTTTATTTCAATATTCGTTATAAATATACGAGATCATAAAAAATAATATTCGTACATTATGGTATATTATATCATATTTTGATATTCTTACTTAAATTTTATTTATTGTTAAAATAATTCATAAGTACTTGTATTATTCAGTTTATCTTCACAATCGTCAAATACCTAACTTCAATGGCATACTGTGCTAATTTTATTAAGTAATACTAATAACTTCAATACAATATAAATGTTATTTTAATATTGTCTTCGGATCGTAAGACGCAGCCTAATTTTAAATAGATTTTTCGATTCCTTTTTTTCTGATAATGCAGAACATATTCAGCAATTAACAGAAGTGCTCAATTTGCAAATTACAATATCTATAGAAAACCTTTCCTTGATTACATTCATGAAATAAAGAATAAGTTCTGTTATATAGTGAAATAGAGATCAATTCGTTAATTGGGTATTTCATACGTACCAGACATTTGATTCTAATTTATGCAATATACAATTTAAACCTTTTACAATTGCAATTAAAAAATAGTAGTTAAATTCAATTTGAAATGATTCCTCATGAAAAGAGACTATGGACAAAATATTCATTTAATAAATCCTATGAGCGTAATAAGTTCCCAAACTTTCCTTGAAATCACCTTCCATAAAACAGATTTATTCAATTTTTATTTCAGTCCTGCACCATTTCTTCAATGTTCAGCAGTTGAAACTAAATTACAAGGAAATGTGATACTTTAAACTGAATTCGAAAAATATAAATGCCTGGTCCAATGCGGCGTTTGAATAGAGAGGAGAATCGTTTGCCGGCGCCGACTTATAATTATTTTAAATTGCCGGGGTTGTTAGATTTTATTGCACGTGTAGTATCAGCCAAGACGAGTACAGAGACGGTCCGGTTCGAAGTTTGCCATAGATTATCGCGCGTCACAGATTGCAGTCAGCGCGCTCAAATTACGTCATTACAAAGAATGAAATTCTCACAATTGAATTACTTTTATCATTGTTCTCGCGCGCAAAGTCATTATGAATATACATCTAGCAGAATTATATGCTTTTTAACTTTTTATTGCACTACCAACGTAATATTTCATTTATGATTTAATGGCCAACGACTTAAATACTAAAACTTTCATCTTTATAAACACTTGCCATCACTTTTATTCAAATATTTTCATACTGTGATTAATTCTTTTTATAATCATCTCGATTTGAATATTGATTCAAAGTGTGTCGTTGCTATGACGATAACAGACATTTTAGTAGTGTTGGT
This sequence comes from Stenolophus ochropezus, assembly GCA_035578165.1. Taxonomy (NCBI): domain Eukaryota; kingdom Metazoa; phylum Arthropoda; class Insecta; order Coleoptera; family Carabidae; genus Stenolophus; species Stenolophus ochropezus. The sequence continues at coordinate 26,592,752 of JAQOWZ010000003.1, read as the reverse complement.
AACTCAATAACGTCTGGTTTTTACGAAGTACGAATCAAAATAAAATATATTTGTCAAGTAAACTTTAATACAGTGTGTCCAATACACTGTAATATTAAATAATCGCAGTGGCGGATTCAGGATAATGTTCTAGGGGGGGGCGATTTCCTTTTGAATGTATATATAAAAAAATCTTTCTGTTCATTTTGTTAATAAATTTATAAAATTTTATGTGTATTAAGTAACATACTTAATCCTGGGGGGGGGGGGCGATCGCCCCTGTCGCCCCCCCCCCGTAAAACCGCCACTGAATAATCGTAGAATATGTAGCTTTATCTGACAGATAAGTTATTGGGAAGTTGAACTTTGACTGATTCGGATTTTGAATAGTGACCGAATTATGCCAAAAGGCCACGAGTTCTTTCTTTTTACTTATAATTGTCAATTGTAACTTAAACACATTAATATTTCAGAAGAGATATTTTCAATGATTTCAAAATACTCAAGGACCAAGAGTTATATGAAATAAATGAATTTTTAAATCCAGGACGTCGGCCTTATAGAGTCAGAGAACGAGTGAACTATTTTGAAAAATATAATGACGAAGAATTAATATTTCTTGTGAATATAACGATAACTTGCAATGTTTTGCCTTATTAATCATTTAATTAAAATATTAGTCATCTGACTTCAATAAATAAAATACGTCTAATAAAATGAAGATTTAAACATATCAATTTTCATTAACGTATTTATCCAATTTTTTCTTTCTATTGCTAGAGGAATTATTATTCCTCTATTTTCTTTTACATTGGGAAATGTATACAAGGGGAAATAATCACCACTACTACTTTATTTGGTACGTCCAAACTGCGCTGCAAAATTGAGGCATCTTTCACTACAAATCTATATATGAAAATTTGACATTTTTAAATGCCCGTGATATTCTAAATATAGTTCTTATCCCTCTCTTACGTGTACAATTTGTGTATCACATTCACCTTGTCTATGCATCTATAAAGTGACTTCGAAATACACTTACACAAGTTAGTTAGTCACTTTATTCATACTTGGAAAGACCGGTCCTAAATAAAAATCACTGGGTTAAGAGAAACATAAAATTTACCTTAAATTGTTCCGAAACAATTCCATTTTTGGTAGGAAAAAATCTCTATTTTTTGGGTTTCCAGTTTAGGCTTTGATTTAATTATATTAATTATTCATTCTCAGTAAGCTTAAATTATTGTAATCTAAAACTGTTTATTTTGGAATAAAAAAATGTAAAAACTGTACTTAGGTGACGATAGTTTTGTTCTAATGGACATAATCTGACGAAATGGATATCATGATAAAGCAACTACTACGTAGCATAGACTAGAATACATTTAACCAAATGTAACTATATGTACATGAAATCCAGTTGCTTGCCTTAGCAGTTTACGACATGACATACCATACATCCGTACATTTCCCCGTTAATTTGCAGCGTACTACCTGTCAAATATTTTAACACCAGGTACAATTTAACCAAAAATACAATGAAATAGTGACATTAGTGCGTAATTTCGACCATTACATGTTTACAGCGCTCTCATCAGCGGCGCCCGCCTGCTGCCTAATATGTAAACACTATAATTTACTATGCGGCATATGCCGGGGCGTCGCGACGCTCACCCTCGCGGACTAATAACCGGGACGGCCCCAGTGGCCTACCTCCTTACTTACACCCCTGAATTTAATAACAACACATAGGCGGGACGCGAACATTCATTACATTTTATTACGTACTGTTATATTGTGTGATTGGATACATGACGTTTAGGGGACGAATTAAAAGATGTATTAGTTTATGGATGTTTATGGTATTTCCAAAATTAATTCATTTCATGGACTGTAATAAATATAAATCATAATATAAATGAGACGATTTTATTAAATTTGTAAATATATTGCATACTATTCCATCGTGCTTGGCATTATGTGATCACAGGATTTCACTCGACAATATGATGTCATCAATCCCCCGTTCCTCTTTACGATTTGACTCACATGGTTATAAGTGATTACTATGGGATCAACTGCGAAAAATAGTGTGTACATTTACCTAAAATAAAAATGAAAATAGACATTTTTTTTAAATAGCTTTTAACGTGTCAAATTCTTATTAGTTATACAGGTTTTTCGTTTTAAGAGGCTAAATTTTGGAAGCTCGAGAATCGTAAGAGATAGTTGGTTAAATTGGGGCAAAGTTGCCGCATTAGTTGGCCATTTTAATGATGTATTTGTTTTCTCGAAAAATTTCATAGCTCACTAGATTTGAGCAAGAAACTGATTTTAGCAAATGCACTTTTGACTTATAACTTTCTTGTTTCAATTTATACAAATTTCAAGTTTGTCCATTATACATACACCTTTATTTGCTTGAAACAAAAGATTTTTGATTTTGTTTTCAAAGTACACATGACCAAAATGAATAAATGATTTGTTAGTTTATTTTCCTTTCAATATAGGTACATATGTTTTACATCGTTGGAAAGAGCAAAAAATCCCTATTAAACAGTACTAAAGTCAACTTTGAGTGTTCGAGGTACAAAAATTTAAAAAAAGTGTCTATATAATGTGCAAACTAGAACCTTGTATGAACTTAAATAAAAAAAAAGTAAATTTGCCAAACTCAATTTTTTGCTCATATTTAAAAAGCTATGCATTTTTCGGGAAAACAAAACATTATAAAAACGAACAACTAATGCGGCAACTTTGCCCTATTTTAACTGACTTCGTATCTCTTACGGTTCTCGAGATCTCAATGGTTACACTCATCTGAACAGTAAATTTCCATTAAGGAAAAAATGCATTCCACATTGGTATTGTGGCCCAGAATAGAAAAAATATGCACATATTTTTAATATATCTAAATATTGTTCTGCAAATTCTTTGTCTATTTTGATCATGTACGAAGTACTGCGAGCGGTCGAAATAAAACACAAAATATCACTATTAACAATGATTTTATAAAAGCCATTTAAGTAGTGAGCGAATGACAATATACAAATTCGGGATAAATAGACATCCCAAGACCTTGTTTGGGTATACCGGGAAGTACATTTTAAAATCGGGACAATCATAATTTTCCGGGACGTCTGAGAGCCTTATATTATGCGGTAACCCATCCAATTGGACAGGCAGGGATATTTTGCTTCTCCAAACGATCAGACAACGACACAATCGTATTGCATGTTCCCTCTAACAGTAGTAAAAATGTTCGATAAATCTAAAATTATGCTTTTATAAATAAACATTATCCATGTTATATACTGAACACATTTTTGAAGAGGCTAATTATAATGAAATGAAAATCAATCTCCAGCAAATAATTTCCATTGAAGAAGATTAATTAACATCGGTAATTTTAAATTCATTAGATGATTTGGGCTGCAGATACAAAAACTTTGGACATCTGACAGCAGATGCGCAAGTGTCGACGTCTCGACGCCTCGACGCCTCGACGCCTGGATGACGAGAAGACGCCGCGTCGACGGCGAGCAGACGCTGCTGACAGACAGCTGGCAGGCGGGCGTAATTCTGCTATTGGGTTTAATATCGGAGAGTAAATTGAATTAAGCGTGCACGGTACACGTTATTTAATATACAAAGGAATTATGCTGGCCGCGGCTTTATCTCGTGCTAGTTAATCCTAATACGCGCGGAGGGATAGCGATACTAAGCTGCAAGATGTCCATTGGTGTTCGTGAATAGTTTCATTAGGTCTGTGTCTTAGGCCTATGAGCTAGAACGTTGTATAATCATTTAGAACAGTGATACGCAACGTTTTTGTACCCACGATTAATGATGCAAATTCCAGAAACAGTAAAATGCGTAATTAGTAGGAAAATGGTAAAGTGATAATATTTCTGGACGATAGTGGACAATTTTAGGTGCTAACCAAGTTTAGCAACCACTGGAATGCTAATATTTCCTACTAATTACCCATTCTATTTTTTCATCGATCAAAAGATTAATTCTTTTCTATTTAATTATATAAACATCTAAATTAATAAAATTGTTCGAGTAGTTGTTAGGCCACTAGAAATAACTAGGACATAACGAGATTGTATATATAGACGGGTATAAATTCTTCCAAACGCTTCGAGCTTTATCCGCGTGCGGCAATTTTGAACTCTTGGTACATAAATTACTATCCGTACGAGTGGAGACAAATGTATTTTCAGGAAATCCTAGAAACATTCCCGGGTATAAACCGTTGCTTAGATATAACGTTTGTAATTTTTTTCGTGTGACAAGTAATTAATTGATATGTTCAATTTTACCCGTAATTTTTTGTGTAGGTCACGACAAACAGTCGTGATCATGACTGCAAAAATTGTCCTAGTAGTATTATATATGAAATTCATAGCCACGTGTCGGCGTTTTAACCAATCTTGTCATTATCATAATGAAAATAATGCTCTAGGAATGATTCCCAGGAACTCTTTTGGAAGGTTTTTATTTTCCATAATACCAAGCCTACTGACTAAAATTATTGGTCATATTGTTGTTCGAGGATACCAGAACTATAGAATTGTTTATTTCATTATTCTCTGTCAGATTGTATATCTATTAAATTGTAAATGTTGCCTTGGTACCGATAAAAAGTGCTGCAACATTAGAATGAGGTATGTGACCATAATCGAATTTCATGACATTAGTCATAAAGTATAAAAAACTAACCACTATAGCTTATTATAATAATAAAAACTAAACATTTGCTTGTACTGGAGATAGGTTCAAAAGGAAATTTGTTATGCGGTATTCATACTATCCATCAATTTGATTTAAGCGAATGGTATCATCATATTTTTATCGAAAAATTTATAAGGTGTTTATTTGACATCTTTTATTTCAAAATGATTGATACACGCGTCGTACAACACCATTAGGAAATAAAATATTATTTTATGTTCGAAAAATTGTATAGCAGGAGAAAAATATATTGAATACATGAAATAAAAGTTTAATTTAAAAAAAAAATGCAATTAATTTCTTATAAATTTTGTGGAACAATTAACTAAGGAAGGAAATATTTCCTCATATTGTAGTACATGGAAGATTCCCTTAATTCATTAAATTGGGATAGAAACATAAGGGTCCCGTTAATAGCAGTATATTATTTTCAGACAAGAAAATTTATTGAGATGTCTTGGAAGAGATGAGATCGGATTGAGACGAATTGTTACATCAGAAACAAAGTCAAGTGCAAAATTGCTTTGGGGTAAATTGACCAAAAATCTGCTGAAAACAACTTTAGATCTAATAAAAAATCATTGATAAATGTGTCACATTAACTGCGTTTTTATTAAGTCTCTAAAATTTTTTTTGTGAGCGATTTTGTTTTCAAAACTGCAACGTTATTTTGTCCATTAACTTATTTTTGCTAATAGTTATAATTTCTTCTGTTCAGCAGACGTGAGTCCCAAAAATTTGACTTTCAATAAAATAACGCTAAATAACTACATTCACAAAATGTTTGTGTCAAAATTCACATTATTAACGTTTTCAATGCTTTTGTTCCCTGTTTTGCTTTAAATCAGAAACTAACCTAATAATTAATGAAATATGTATCATGTGTTCTGTTGTATGCTGGTAATTGGCAATCCATTATGAGCAACATTATTTTTTATAAAGTTGTTGTTTAGCATTTGGTTCCTGTGTACATCAAGTTAATACGTGTTTGATACATGAATGTAAATGCATGTTTTGTGTATTACCAAATTAAAATACATGATTTTTTTGCTGAAATGAGAATAGCTGCCAAAATCAGGAATTAATACAAAAATTGGTAGTACAGCTACATAAAAATTTTAAATGGACCTTTCATTTATGGTCGTTAGAACCAATAGACGTTATAAGGGCAGTACGTACTCCTTACTGGTTGAGTATGTTTTTCAAGATCGAGACAAAGTCTTAATACATAAAACTTTACATTACGGATAAATTATAAATGACACTAATGGGAAGTATGGCATTCAGATTTCTAAACAGTTTTATTAATTTTTGGTGTGTATTTTATAACTCCCATTCGAATGCAGTTCTGTGCAAGTAATAGTATATTATACATAGAAGGACTAAAGTGCATGATTGAATTCTGAGAGTGGGGTTTATTTCACGAACCGTAGGCGAGGGAAATAATCCCTTGAGGGATTAAAGGCACTTTAGTCCAGTGGTATATACACTATTATTTTGTGTTTCCACATTTTAAAATAATAATTATTTGGTTATATTTAAATGACTGTCTTTTTCTAGTAACCTGGCTAGGTTGCATACATATACTTGTTTCTATGGTAACATAATGCTTTTTTATTAATTTAATCACATGTGTTAGCAGTGCAACTTCAGTCTTCGGAAATGAAGAGTAAAGTAGGCTTTTACTCCCGAAAGTGTAAAAAAAACTTATTATAAAACTGTAGATACTTGAGGTCCAGAACAGTGACTCATAATTCCATCTTTTTGGCCAAGCACAGAACCCTAAATCAATTATTCACATTTATTTTATATGTGAATCACCTTTCCTATGACCGTCTAATAGCTGACGGTATAGTTATTTGTCAAAGTGTATTTTCATGTTGTCATTTTCTAAAATATTTATGCGTTTTTCCGAATTTATAAGAGTATAGAAAAAGTATAGTATTACATTCTGCAATTATTATAATTGACAGGATTGACAGTGAAAATATTAATAGATATCGAATACTCTAAAAGGAATTGTACTAATACCGTAAGTACTAAATATTGTAATAATTCATGTTATCGTGTCTGTAGTCAACGCACGGAAACTATAAATATTAATAAAAAGTGTAAAGAGAACAGGCGAGAGGTTATGTGCTGGCCACATCAGATTTTTTTTACTTCGTGATCCATGTTTTTATATACAAGTTGTCCACACGTTTTTTTTTCTAACCCTGAAGAAGACTACTGAGTAATCGTAACGTTTCTTTGTTTTAAATAAATTTTTGTAACGTTCGATTTTTATCTTCCTCAACATCAGTAATCGGAATATTTAAAATTTTGGTATAACCATAATGTCTGAAAAACCAAATATTTGTATATAGGGCAGGGTTGAGAGTCGCGCTATTAAACTTGCGGTTTACTAGCTCGTCAACAACGTGTAGTATGTGCGTTAACACGTTTAGGCTCGCACGTGCAATTATTTCATGCAGTAAATTATAATGACAGACATTATGTGTGTCACGTTATCCTTGACACATGTGTTACGCTGTGTTAGTTCACCTACCGGGTGGTAGGAAAGCGCATGAAACAGCGGATCGCAATCAGAAAAAGAAAAATATGACGCGCGAGTCATGACAGGTTATCATAGCTTAGCACAGGATGTTAGGACAAAGCGCGCAGTAGTAAGGACCCAGGCATTCACTCGCCCGCTCGTCTGTGAAATATGCCGCCATTTTAAACGCGATCACGTTCAAATTGAATACGGGACGAACATTTCCATAATAAATTTGCCGGAAGACGTGTCCAGACTTCTGTTCGCCGGAATTTGCCTAGTCCGCACTTTGATTATTTTAAGTATCCGATCTTGGCGAATGGACGGCTTATTGTGGCCGATTGCTCTCGTTCTCTGATTTCGCTCACAATGAGACAGACAGATGTGGATCTTAACGCGATTCAAATAAATTTAATAAGAATTTTATATAAGATATTTTATCCACAACTGTAAAGTCCTAGAATTCAATCGTTTTTTTTATCAATTAATGACCTTCGTGTTGCTAATAATAATAATATTATTATTCAATCGTTATGTCAAATTCAAATATTATCTGGCAAAAGAGTAAAAACCAAATTACTATTAAGTAAGTTTTTCTACATAAAAAGCCAAAGTTACACCAGTTTTGTCATTTATCATACTTTCCTTTTCTATATAAGCTTAAACAGTAGGTAAATAACACTAAAAATAATTGTCTTGCGTTAACTATTCTGTGAAATAGTGACGTGAGCCATTGTTATTTATTTGTCAAAGTGTGATGACATATTTGGTTATAATAAACATACATTTTCCTGTTATAGTTGTAGATAAAGTAAAGTATTCTAATCGCATGTAATGGCTATTACACATTCGAATGATTTACAACACTCGCTTTCGCTCGTGTTGCCAAACTTCATTATCGTGAGTAATAGCCCACATTACATGCTCATTGAATAATGTACTATATAATACATAACTTTTTTTAAATATACAAACAGTTATTGATAGATAAAAAATATAAGACCAAAGACCACATATAAAATGTGGTAGTACTTTGACAACTCACGTACGCGTCCAAACATAACCGATTACATAGCGTATCCATAAAGAAATAAAATTTGGTCATTTCCTTACATTATTTATGTTGTTATTTAAACTCTGGATCCAGCTTTCTGAACTATATATTTTGTGGATCATATATACAGTTATAAGTTTAGTCAGAGGCAAATCAGAAAGTTATAAATTTAGCTTAGGCGTCCACTATTCTCCGACAACATTTTATCCATCAAAAATTTCCTAATCCAGAAATTTTTAGGTAAAATATTATATCATGCAGCTGGAAAATAATTAAGTATTTTTGTTAAAAACAACCAATTTTTAACAGTTTGTAACCATGTGTTTAAAAATAATTATTTTATAATAAAATATTTTTTGAAAACTTAGGACATTCTCTTGTTAAGTTGTAACATTGTATAATGATGTAAACCATAAACTACTTTATTTTAAGTATTCGATCTTGGCTAATGGACGGCTTATTGTGGCCGATTATTACTCTTATATGTTCTCTGATTTCGCTCACAATGAGAGCAGCATAACGACAGATGTGGATCTTAACGCGATTCAAATAAATTTAATAAGTTTCGTTTCTTCGCAGATATTGAGAACATGAATTGTCACTGCTTGTCTTCCAGAACGTTCACTCCTTCGCTCCTATTTACAAATGTAAAATATGTCTGGCTTCATTGTCCTCTGAAATTCATGGTTTACCTTATTAAACATCCGGAAGTACCTATCTTGTTATCTCCCGTATTTTACAGTTCACGAAACGTACAAATAAGACTACCACAACCTACTTCCAAATTGAATAACTTCGTATCTATTTAATCTAGGACTTGGAATTTAATACTACGACTATTTCTTGTACGAACTAAATACGAAATAGTAAATTGAAAATCGAAATAGTTTTATTTGGGGAAACATGCTTTTAATCCATTTAATACTTTTTGCTATAATGCGATTCAATTATTTTTGTAAATACTTTACAAATTGTTTTCTCAAGTTTATAACATTTGGAACTACATGACGATTCAACACCAAATATTGAAGATGGTAAAATATCATATAAAATGTATTATAAATCTCTTGTAATTAATATATTTACATATTTACGGGCACTGGTGATTTAGTTTACTAGTGGGATTCGACTCGTTGAACGAAGTGTGAGATCAGTGACGATTAACCTGTAAACAAAATTAAATACAACTTTGTCCGAGTGGTTCGGAATCCTCATAAGCTGTAGGTGTAGATAGACTTCAGTCTGTTGTACAATGTAAATTAAATAAATAAATATTATATTGATGTCATTATAACTACAATCATATTTTTACTTATGCTTCGTGATTTATGTATTATTCTGCTTGGTACTATGTGTTGTATTCTGTAAAATCAAGGAATTTACTTTATGTTTATAACGATGAGCTGACCTATTTTCTTTAATGATGATAATGATGACTTACGATTCATGTTGATGATGATACAAATAACTCACAGGAATACAGTAGAAACACACACTTAACTTAAACTAAACTTTATTTATATTTTTACAAAACACTTATTAAACCTTACTCGAACAAAAAAAATTACTAAACAAAATTAACTACTTTGTGGATCAGTGCAACTAATATCAGACGCCTAAACTAATAAAGTAATAACTGTCTGATTTGCATCTGTCGTTGTCAGTTCTAACTGACTGCATATTATAACAGAACTCAAGTAATTGTAAGACTAAATTAAGATTGAACGTAACGGACTATATTATGAAGTACTGACTACGACCCTACGACAGAGAAACGAAAATTACAGAGAGATGGGAAAAGGCAACAAATTTAAAGGACTCATTGTTTAAAATTGAAAAGTTTCGTCATGTCTTAGGGAGAAATAGGGGAAGACAACAAATTTAAAGGTCTACAAAATGCTCAGAACTGAATAGGGTTACATGAAAGGTACCGACACAGAGTGTCGCTTCTGTATGTAACTACATATTTTGTGACCGTACTACGACTTATATCCAGTTGCAGAATTGTTAATCAAAAAAAATCAACTGACTAATTTGACGTTGTTACCTTGGCCACGTATTAAAAATATATTGCTGTTAAAAAATTATTCAATGATTAAAATTGAGAAAGCTTTGTAAAACCCGAGCTAAGACTGAAGTAAAGGGTGTAAAACTCGAATGAGAGGCAGAAATATACCCTCGCAAACCTTATCTAAACATACATAGTTGTCTGTGAACTGTCAGCTTTGTTCGTTGAAAATTGGTGTCCTTGCAGTGTAGAACGCAGTAGATAGATGTAAATAGTACGTAGTTTTCAAGAAACATGAAAGTACAGTACAATGCACATCTATTAAATCAATATTTCTGGGAAATTTAAACGAAAAGCCATTAGGCGATGCTATAATTAAATAGAGCCTGGATTAAAATTTATCTGACCCATATTTTTAGATGCTTCCTTTTCGCAGAATTTATCACATCACTATATTTAAACATTTAAAGTGAAGATAAAGGAATTGACAGTTCTAGGAAGCCAAAAGAATGACAATTTGTTGAACAAAAGTGCCGACTGATGACGCTGATGTAATGGAATGTATTAAAACATTATTTTTAATTCAACGTTCTTCAAACAAACATGAAATATAATAAAAATAATTTTTGTAATATTATTGGTCATTTTTTCACAAATTTCAATTTAACAGGAAATGATTTTTGTTGATTGTCAGTCAAACATATAAAGCAATTCTTTATATGATAATTTAAAATTCAAACATCAGTAAGCTCAACATATTTTATCATTTCATCATAGTTGATTTCTGACGCAAAGAAGGGTCACAATAAGTGAAATAGTCAAAGTATGTGATTTTGCGAAAAGAAGCACCTATTATTTGTAGTTTTTTTGATCTTGCCATTTATTTTTTTTTATCTTGTTTTTTATTTTGTTAATTCAATAAGTAAAATTTTATACAAAGGAACAAAATTAATTTTCCCTAAAATTTAAAATGTTTGAAAAAAAAATATTATATTACCATTTTTGTCCCCACTCTAGTACCCTGCATTTTATACACTACCTCAAAGTCAGTATAAATAAGTTTCTCTGGTTCAGAAATGGTTATCAACGAACATGTTATACAACACAGCTCAATTCGTCAAAAAAACGTGTTAGTGCATATAAGTTAACACTAGGATAAAGGATAACCTAGTACATGTCAACGAAGAGAGCTATTATCTCATCGATGTCTAGCCCCACAACTTTTAATTTTTATGTCAAAGTTGTCATCGTCTAGTCCAATCCACAGAAGACATGCAGAATTACAAGAAGATGAAAATCATAATTTCCGTCTTATTTCAATAAATTCCAAAAATATGACTAACTATTTTTCAATGTTACATCAAGTACGTATCCTTTACTTCTTAAAATTAGAAATTAAATATTTGTCTGACATTTAATGGAAAATTATTCATATATAAATATAATTACTTTGCCATTATAACTTTCAATTTATTATTTACTGGATATTTTGCAAAACTTTTCCTTTAATTTATGAAAAACCTTTTTCGCTTTGACATTTATAGCTAATTATATATTTAATGACAAGAATTTAAAGAATGCTTTAAGGATACTACTGTGAAACTCTGAAATATTTTCTCTTTCACTTAATTAGCTTTACTTCTCTTGTCACTTTTAGTCCATATCGCAAATTTGTTCCAAAAGATAAATGTGTGGAACTAAATTTTAGTTACCCATAAAAGATTCTGCAGCTTGTGAAAAAGTTTGGTGGTAAAGTTGTGGGAAATTATCTGGGTTTGTAAGTAATAGATGTCATAAGTTTTTATGGCATATATAAAATAAGCTTTACTACATGTACACCTCTTCTATAAACCTACGGGTCGGACCGGATTAATTGTGCACGTAAATCACGTCGGATCTAATCGCGTTTTTCTTTCATTGGGCTGTAAAATACAATAAATTCATATTTCACTTAGGAAAATCCTTTTATCGCCAATATTTAATCAATACTGCATATGTAGCTGCCAGGAAGTATTTACATACTGAGTATAATAGCAATATTACACCAATTTTTACTATTATCGTTTTTTCCAAATCTGTTGTGAATTTCAATTTCTAAAGTAACTAATTTTTGTCAGCTGTTTGGTTTAATGTAAATTAATTATATTAGACTCTTTTCTCGAACTTTGAAAATGAATATAAAACAAATGTGCGAACCAAATAAACAATAATAGTAACAAAAATTCAATTTTTAATGCTTGTTTTTATATAATGTTAGTATAAGAACAAAACAAGAATTCAAAATGGTACTAAACACGCGCCATCTACTCGTGAAATCACTAGCCAGATCGCGCATTAAAAAAAAATCACCTTTAAAATATTGTTTTGTGTCGCGGTGTTGAGTATTATTACAGAACTCAAAATCGTCCAGAAATTCTCTGTTTGCCGGTCTTGGCTGACGAAATTTAGGAATGCTAACTTAAATATTTTAATATTATATTTTGTCAAAATTTTTAATTTTATTTTATTGGAAATGTAATACTTTAATTAAACCTACTATATTTGATTTATTATTTACCTATATTATACTTACGTCGTACGAATAGAATTATGTTAATTGTTGAAAAATATCAATTCACATTCGTTTTATATTTTAGGTTCGAACAAATGTCACTAATTTTTTTTATATCCATGTGTATCGAAAATGTTACTAACATTAAAACCTATAGTATATAAAATAAAAGTAGTAATAATTGTAATACCGCTTATTATTTATAGCACGTGTTTCAATAACTACCAACTTGTGAGATTCTTACAAGATCAGTGCTACCAATTTGTGACCTGCTCCTCGAAAGGATAGGCGTTACAAAATATTATAAATGGGTTCTTTGTCAGACAGGCTATGGAACAATTATTAGGAGATGGATATTGAAGTTAAAGTATTTGTAATATGTTGGTAACTTGATAGTTCATATTTATTTATTTACAACTTTTTATAGTAAACTTTTCTCGTTGCCAGACGACCAAATATTTTCATAATTACCCTACTTGTTGGACTGTTATATTTTACAACACCCCGTTGACAATGGTAATCAAATAATAATGCGTAAAATATATAATGCTAAATAGATTATTTGATCCCTTTATCAAATATGTATTAAATAATTTATTGTATATAGGATTTACTTTTTCATATGAAGCTTTATACATTTAGTTTCACATATTACAAATTAATTTACCATTTTGTTCAATTCCCATTATGGTGATATTTTAACTAAATGGTGCATTAAAATATTATCTTTAATTATTAACGTTACATTTCATCATCAGTATTATTTTATATCTCCATGTAGTATGTTGTTAAAATGCAATTCGTCATTAAATTCCCTACTGCCTAAGTATACACCGTAAGCCGATTATGAATTTGACAACAGATAATTTTACAAATGCAGAACGGAGTCATGGGCGCCGATTACATGGGGGCATTGGGGTTTATTATATTTAGCGCAGCATTTTTTACAAAGCTCTGAATTGTTATTATTTTAAAGAATTAGGGTACCTCCTTCCATTTTTTAGTAACTGACTACTACCCTAAAATCGGTGTGTGTTACACCCTTAAAAATATTACCAATGAATCAGCCAATAGGAATCCATATGACCAGTAATAATGCGCGTCTCAGGATATACCGGTGATCCTGAGATGCTAGCACTCAGTCCAGATTTACGGGGAGCCGAGTAGGCAGTAGGTCTCTGGGCCAAATCCCCGCCTGGTAGTTTGGCTAGGCCGCCTTCCGGGGCTCGTAGTGCCCTGAAGGTGATCTAGTTCAGTCGGCCGAGAGTTGGACCACGCTTCAACTTATGCTCGAATTCTTGGCCTACTGAAACTAGAGAACATTCTGGAGAAAATTTAGCTGCTCTGGATTGTGCTCTGATTTCAGTGGGTCAGGAATTAGAGTAGACACAGGTGTATGCTCTAATTTCTGGCCTACTGAAACCAGAGCACATTCTGAGACAGATTTGGTTGTCTTGGGTTTTGTTCTGTTTTCAGTAGTTTAGGAATTAGAGCATTTTAAATCGTTTGCTCCAATTCTTGGTCTACTGGAAACAAAGTATATTCTGGAGAAAATTTGGCTGCTCTGGATTGTGCTCTGGTTTCATTGGAACAAGAATTAACACATTCTGAAGCAGTGAAGCTCTTTATTAGTAGACCTAAAATCAGAGTAAGTATTTGGAATGTTCTAATTCTTGACCTAGGTACTTATGTAGAAAAGTAAAGAAAATAAAAATAATTTTTATTTTGCCTTCAATTCCTTTCTAGTTTTTTTTTGCAGTTTTTTTGTTTTAATTTTGGTCATTATAAGAAATGTTGCCCCCAATGAAATTTTGAATAGTCGGCGCCCGTGAACTGAGTCATAGCTTGGATGGAAAATTATATTGGTATCATTACAAAAACTATTGGAAAATAATAAAGCTATATTTATTAATCCTATTTAGTGGAAATGTGATTATAATAATATCAAAAATATTATGATAGTGTCAAGGGCCTTACAAATCGATGAACACATATTTTAACTAATTATATATAATTTGTAGTAATTATAATAATATGAAAATAATAATAAATAATAGTAAATGGTGTCCGTGGTCTAATGATCAGAAAATCTGAATTTAAATCCAAATCAAAATCTGCAGCAGTATATTGACAATAATGGCCACTCAAATTATTTTTGAAAGTAGGTGATTGAAAAATTTCCAAGCCGTAGTTGATGAAACTAAAATTAAAATTTTTATACGGCTACAATTTTTTTTTAATTCACCTTCAAAACTTGGGAACTGTTTTGCCTTACCTTGTAAAATGTGAAATTCCAATAAAATTCAATGGCATTATTTCTGGATATTATTAACGAAATCTATGAAACGCCACCGGAAAATCCTTTAGTAAAATATACTATAAAGTAGCCAGCTATAAAGTTTGCGTGGAAAGATAAAAGTAACAAAAATTTGCAGTATAAAAATATGACGCCAGATGATGGATGAAACTCTTAAATGGTGATCGACTTGATGTATTACAGGGCTTAGTAATCATTGATGTCTTCGCGTTAAAGAAACAAAATAAAATCCTGGTTTTACCCTGCGGTCTATATAATGAAATCATAACAGAATTTCATTACTTCGTGTTTCGAAAGAGAAACATTTGGCAGTGAAAATAATAAAAATAATACACATTATAACAAGCTATTCATTTATTTATTTATGAAATAAAAAATGTTAATTACAAATATTATATACCTACCTATTGAATTATTGAATGTATTAAGAAAGAAAAATAGTATATTAAAATAGTACTATTATTCGTAGTACTTTCTACAGTACAACAAAACAGGTGCAGAACAAGACAAGTGTTACACTTAAGATAAAGTGGCTGCTGTACCACAAGGAGTTTAGTTGTCCAGTACACGTTCTGTAAATCATTTATAAAGATATAAAATACTAATAACAATAATATAATAATTGTCAACACCAGTGTGCTAGTGATTAGCGATCAGGATTCACAAGCCAGATGTTACGGGTTCGAATCCCGGGGTGGCATTCGGCATTAGGGGTAAATGTAATTACATAACATAAATTTCAATTAATAATACAACAAAAGCATTAAAAAAAACATATTTAAAAGGTACATTCGTTAAAAAAAGAACAAGAAAGACGAAATTATTCAGAATTTACAAAGTTTTTTTTTTACTTTTTGGCTTTCTAATAAATTTGTGATCATCATCTACCTTTGTTCACAATATACAAGTACGTAAGTTATATGTTTAGAGACAAGTTTTACTTGAATTTTAATGGTACAAGTTATCTACATACAGTGACATTTTAAAATTTATTCCTTGCAACACAATTTTCAGGTGTTGTTTATAAGTTATTTATGATAATACAGATATTAAATGTGACATTTTATTTTGTAAGAATATAATAATTCTCAAGCTCAAGAATATTGAAACATAGGTGTAGTTTCAGGAAGTATTAATTTTTATTTTTTAAACCGTAATAATTTTTTAAATTGTTCTCTGACGTACATAGATGTTAAGGTAACTCGGTTCCTATACAGTGGGGTTCACTAAAAATTTCAATTACATAAATTAATCTATTTCAATTGTTATAAAACATGCAATATGTTTTAAAGAAGTATTGTGTTCCTTACTTGGAAATATGCGTAAATTACCAATATTTTAGTGCGAGTTTCGATAGCCACTGGAAAGATTTTGCTGTTGCTGCCATGTCTTTCAACATATCTTTCATTCCCATATCGTAAATAATTTTTTTCACAAATTTTCCTGATCGCACTATATTTAACAACATTTTTTTTTTCTAAATTTTAATTAGCTCTGTTATATATTGTATTTAATTATCAGTTATAGTAGCAAGAATTTGAAATTGGGTAGATGTGTGAGAGAAAAAGGGTTAATAGTGTGATGTAGAACAGAACTCGAAGAACTTAAAAACGAATAACTTTCTTTAAACTTTGATAGTTCTTATCATACAGAATTAAGGTCTGGATTGACTATAAGTGATGAATTTCCTAATTTAATGCTATATGGCGGACGACACAATTTCATTTATGTTTTTCTTAAAAAATTAATTGTTATCATTTATTGTATTTTCTAATGTATGTATGGTATTTATTAGTCTTATAACTCTTATCCTACACATATTTGACTTTGAATTTCGAATGAGGACAATCTTTGAGTTAAAACAAATCTACCTATTTATAATTTTACATTCTGGACATATTACAACGTGTAGTGCATATACAAGTAATTATATAGGTGAAGAACGGCTCACTAATTGAAAAACAAAGTAGTGATGAGATGGCCAGTTAGTATTGAATCAACCCGACCTCGTGATAATACTCATTGTATATCACAGAATCACATAATATAATTCATTAGTTGAATAGCTTGTCTGGTCGCTTGGACTAGAGCTGCACCGTTTGTTAATTAATTAATAGACTACAGTCATTTAGGTTCATCAATTAGACCACTGCTCATCGCGGAACCCTGATCCTATCGCTGCTGTTGCCGCGATAATACTATCTAGTTTATTGATTTTAGATTTTCAAATTCGAATATATATTGAAACGTCGGACATTATCCAAATATGTATAAGGTTTAAATTATACTCTGTGCTATCTGACTCATATTAGATTATATTAATAATATATGGAACGTTACAGTGAAATATGGACCACAGGCCGTTCTGGAATTTGAATATTCCGGCTTGGATTGCACGCAAAATAGATAAGGCAGCGTTGTAATTATAATAATGTGAGGTTTACTTTACTCTTCGCACATTTACACGTGTTTTTATTACGCATAAATAATCAAAAACAAACACATTCTATAAAATTGCTATATTAAATTATAGTTTAAATTAAAAACATGCTATTAAATACATTTTCATTGTTCAAATGTTATTCTTATTTACGATAATTAAACAACATTATAACTACTAATAGGACATAATGATAAAGATTCTGAATTACTTATGTTTTATACTTACCACGGGCGCCGACTAAATGAAAGCAGCGGGGCTCATACCCCCAAGGAAAAATTTCCTTTAACTTACCATTTTTACATCCGTAATAAAGTTATTATTTTAAAGAATTATTGTACCTCTTTCTATTTTTTAGTAATTGACTACTACCCTTTAAAATATTACCTGTAAAATCCTCACATCAAAGTATCTATGTATAAAAAATTTTCATTTTAAATTTCTTTACTAGTACAGATACAATAACAGATTGAATATCAGCCAATAGGAATCTACATGACCGGTAATATTGCGCATCTCACAATATACCAAGGATCCACACTCCCAGGGCGCCGGGAAGCAGTGGGTCTTCGGGTCTCCTCTCCGCTTGGTGGTCTGGTTAGATAGCGTGTTCAAATTCTTGGCCTTCTGAAACTAGAGCACATTCTGGACTGCTTTGGGTTGTACTCTGATTTCATTGAGTCAGTAATTAGAGAATTTAGAAGTGTTTGCTCTAATTTTAGGTTTGCTGTAACCAAAGCACATTCTGGAGCAAATTTGGCTGCTCTGGATTGTGCTCTGGTTTCAGTGGATCAGGCATGTAGGTATGTTTATCTGATTTTATCAACACCCTGATGAAGACTGAATTACAGTCGAAACGTTAGTGTATCAGTGGATTTTATTAAATGTCTGCAACTCCAAAAAAACTTTCTTTTTAAGAACATGCAAGTGTGATATTGTTCCTACTAGTTTTTTTTTACTTTTAATCTTACTCTTTAGTCACAAATAATGAAAAGGTAGCTGTTCCTTCACCCCTGCAAGTAAAAATAATTTACACCACCAATGTAAACACCAAGCAGCTTAATCTTGCCTCTAATAATGAAGAAGAAGCCACCCCTGCAAGTGAAAACACCTTACACCACTCGTACAAACAGTCAGCAAGCAAACACAATGCAAGGAACGAGAACATGCAAGCTTGATCTTGTTCCTGATGGCTTTTAATCTTACTCTTTAGCATCTAATAATGAAAGAGAACCTATCTTGTCGTTCTTGCAAGTAAACATAACTTACACTTCCAATGTAAACAGCAAGCAAGCAAAGATAAAGCAAGGAACAAGAACATTGAACCTTAATCTTGTTCCTACTAGGTTTTTACTTTTAATTTTATTCTTTAATCTCAAATAATGAGGTGAAACCTGTTCCTTCACCCCTTCACGTAAAAATAACATACACCACTAATGCAAACACCCAGCAAGCTTGATCTTGCCTCTAATAATAAAGACACCCCTTCACGTAAAAACACCTCACACCACCCTACACCCACCACGCAAAGATAAGCAAGGAACAGCAACCAGCTTGGTCCTGTTCCTGCCGGCCCATCACGCTGCATCCCGCGTGACGGGCTGTCACGGCCGATCTCGCCGCCGCGCGCCACACACCGCAGGTAATCGAGTTGCCTGCAGCCAGCGCCTCTACCCCGGTATGAGTTATTACATTATACACCGCCCCAAGTTTACATACCGCTACCTGCACGAGTTCATAGGGAGGATATTGTTTTAAGGTTATATACTATAGTAAGGGTGGAAATTTTTGGGATAGCTAAACTACTCGTTTACTGTTTTAGCACAGAATAGGTTTATAGGTTTATACAGAAGCGACAGTAAGACAGAGAAACAAAAATTAGAGAGAGATGGGGAAAGGCAACAAATTTAAAGGGCGCATTGTTTAAAATCGGAAAGTTTTGTCACATCTTAGGGAGAGATAATAGAAATCAACAAATTTAAAGGCCTTCACAATGCTCCAAGGTCATAGAACTGAATAGGGTAACAAGAAAGGTACCGACACGGAGTGTCGCTTCTGTATGTAACTATTCTATGTTATTACATTATACACAGCCCTACGTTTACATACCGCTACCTGCTCTGAAGTTCATAAGAGAATATTGTTTTAAGGTTAGACAAGGCAAGGGTGGAAATTTTTGGGATAGCTATCTAAACTAGTCGTTTACTGGTTTATGACAAAAATCTTTTAATTTATTTCATTTGGAGTTCAATTGTTATTATAATTTGACGTAAATATAGTGCCTTTATCGGTGCTATGAATTATTACATTATACACAGCCTTACGTTTACATACCGCTACCTGCTCTGGAGTTCATAAGGAAAATATTGTTTTAAGGTTATACACTACGGCAAGGGTGTAAATTTTCGGCATAGCTATCTAAACTACTGTTTTACTGTTTATGACAAAAACTATTATTTATTACATTTGGAGTTCAATTGTTATTATAATTTGACGTAGATATAGTAGGCCTGTTCGTTGAAAATTTGTGCCAGTGCAGTGTAGAACAGAACAGGGCCTTATTAGGATCTGTAGACTCCTAGGCTGAACGTACAGTGCGGACCCTAGGGGAAACGGGGCATTTTATAATTTTAAGCATTTTACGAAAATATCGAGTTGCCTGCAGCCAGCGCCTCTAACGGTGCTGTGAATTATTACATTATATAGTGCCCTACGTTTACATACCGCTACCTGCTCTGGAGTTCATAGGAGAATATTGTTTGTAGGTTATACAAGGCAAGGGTGTAAATTTTCCGAATAGCTAAACTACTCGTTTACTGTTTATGACAAAAACCTTCTAATTTATTTTTTTGGACTTCAATTTTTTTTATAGTTTGACGTAGGTGTAATAGGTCTTTTCGTTGAAAAGTGCCAGTGCAGTGTAGAACAGTACAGGGCCGTATTTAGAATTTGTAGGCCCCTAGGCTGAAACTGTGATGCGTGCCCTATGGGGGAGGGGGATTTTATAATTTTAAGCATATTAGGAATATGCAAGATAGAAAATTTGATGTGGACACCACATGACATGCCTATTAAATTATACACATTTTTTGTTGCACTTTTTTTTAATTTATTTTATTTGAAAGTGAGATTATTCTCCTACAAATTGTTAGCACTTACAATAAAAATGAGGTGTGTACAACTAAATATTGGAGCAGTTCCAAAATCAAAATTTCAACATTCGACGGCTATTCTTTTTTGAGTTAATACGCGAAAAATTCAAAAAACACATTTGAGTAAAGTGCCGTTTTGGCAAAGCCGATTGCATTAAAAAAGAGATATATACAATTAGATGTTATAGCTATCCCACAAACAAAATTTCTATATGGTACGGTGAATCATTTTTGAGTTATGCGAAAAATTCAGGAAAGGGTAGAAGAAGACTTAAAAATAGTAGGAGTAATAAATTGAATATATATCTACAGGAAGATATGGAGAAGAATCAGCAACCTAACCTAAAGCAACGGGGCCGATCCACCCCAATAAAAGGATCTAGAGAGCTTCAATGAAGCTAGGGGTGTCTTGCGCCACTATACAAGTTTCTGATAATATTTATAATTTTTTAAATTTACTAGAAGAATTTGTTAAGAAAGAGAGCTGGGTTTTTTTGTGTTTTCTATAATACAAATTTTTCGTAATTCGAATTTTTTTCCTGTCCCTTGTGATTCTAGATAGGGAAGTTCCACTGTATATTATTTCTGATTTTGTATTTTTCACATATAAATAATTCTTATGAAATCTGTATAGCAAACTCAATTCACATTGGCAAATTAATCATTTTATGGCTTTTATTATTTGCCATAAAATTTTATTGAGAAGTAAAGTTTATTTTATGCGATGCATTTCCTGTCGCATAAATTCTTCATAATTTCAAGTATGAACAAAAATGAGTAGGTGTGATTTTTAATATGCCATTAAAAAATATCCTTTCATCTTAAATTATGTTTATGTATTTTCTGATATTTTAAAATCTATAAATTTATGCCAAAGCGAAGGGTATTGTGATTAAAAAAAATTTGATAATTTTAATATATGAACAGAGCTTTGTAAACAGGGTCGTTTTTCAAGATTATTATTTCTTTTCTCCAATGTTGAATCCAGAAGGTTGTGAATTCGAAATGATTTAAAAATTCGACTCTTCTATTTGTATAAAGGTAGATCATATTCACTTCATTATCAATAATTAATTTAAGTATTATTTTGACTCAAAGAATTGCTACAATCAAAATATTTGAGCAAATCAACGAAGAACGAATTTGTTGTAATCAACGAAATGATTTGGATACTTTTGTGAGTTTTTTCCACAATAATAAAAAAATTAAATATTTTTCCCTTTGTGATAATCAACTGCAATTATTGGTGCAACGAAATTATGATTATATTAGTGATTTTGGCACATGGTGTATATACAATTAACATTATTCGTTTGTAGTAATCAAGGAAAATATTTTGAATCAATGTTACAAGAGTCAACAGAATGTAATTTATGTTTTAAATGAAAAAATATATAGTTATTGAGGTATCGACTATGCAATGTTTCTATTTATGAAGCCATTGCTTTTTCCATTCACTATGGAGCATTTTGTTTGATATTTTGTTATTACATAAATATCAATAACAACTGTTAGAATTCAATTTATTTCATCCAATATTTTTATTTAAAAGGTCTTATTCTTTAATAATTTATGTCAATAGATGCAAAATTAAATAATCTAACCAATGGTACCACAAAAACCCCATCGTATTTGGCGGGACAGACGAAAATAGCAAAAAGCTGTGCCCATCTTAATTCCTTGTGCCAAGATTTCTAGTATTTACCCCGAATTGTATAAAAACGTTAATAAACCTAATAAGAGTATTAAAGTACTAGCCGTAATATTAAATTGCAGAAACGAAGTAAATAAATAATTGAACTCTTGTGCAGATTGGTTGTATTTGAAGAGTAAATACCCCGTGAAATGAGTTCGCTTTTGATGTGTGCCTGGTTTGAGTGAATATCGTTTTATTTTAATAACCTGAACCTGTATAATCCCGCACTACTCTTGCCACCATGTTCAAGTAAACACGTTCAATTAATGGTTTTCTCGTGCACTTGTAAAGGCATACCTGCATAAAATGGATTTAACCTTATCATTCAACAGATGGAAATGTACCGCTTGCATTACGAATGCTGCGTTATTAAGGTGCAGGAATTTATAACACTCATTATTTAACACTACAATGGGATGAAGATGGATATTTTACGTTGTCGCCTCTGGGAAAAATTATATTAAATTTCGCTTGTTTTTAAAACAATATATTACTCGATGCATGGGAAAATATATTCTTGTTATTTTACATTATGATTTTTACTTTTATTTATTTTCCATAAAAAAATGGTAGTAACTTGCAATGGTTCTCTATAGTAAAATAATTTCATTATTAGAAACTAAAATATATGGGGTGTTCAAAAGTAACCAATTATGTGGTTTTATTTTGATGTCGTAAATTTATATTAAAAATATTTTCCCAATAATTCATAAAATTAGGGGTAGTTTATTGAAGGATTGAAAGTTTATATATTTTGAAAATAGCGTAATATCTAATACTTTATAACTATTATTATATTACAAATAATAATAAAAATAAACAAACGCAGCTAATTTGACAGGTAAACCTTTAAACATTTGTTATTTTTGTCTCAATTCCATGGCTACTGCTATTTTATGGGGATTTACGTCATTTTCATACCTAATTTCTAAGCTTACAAGGCACGTAAAATTAATTTTGCTTATTGATAAAGATGCAGAATTTTATGCCCTATAACTATTATTTAATGATTTTTTAATTAAAATAATTAGGGGAGCAGGAAATTACGAAAATTTGATTTTACATGTTAAGCTATTCGAGTCATCTTCTGTATATACAATCATGATTTATGTTATTCTATTATTATTTATTTAAAAAAATGTAATTTGTTTATATTTAAAATTTATCAAATTATCCACGACAAATTTTAAAATATTAAATTATTATCAAAGGTTTGTTTCCACGAGTTGATCCTCACGTCCTCAACCGTAACCATGTGATTTAAAATGTCAAAACTAACAGTATTAATTGATAAATGAAATACATATATAAAAAGTTGTAGATCGGAGCAACGGAATCACCTTAATAAATGACATTATTTTTTTATTACATTCTGTGTCGCATTTCCATTTTTACAGTTGTGATTTCAGTCCGGTAAATAATTTTAAAATATATGTACATTCGTACATTTTATAGTACTAAATTTAAATTCTTTAAATCTGATCTTATTTTAAAATAATTCCATTGAAAGTTTGTGATTGACGTCAAAAGTAACAGATGATAGCGTTTTTCATCTTAATTTTTTCAATGATATCGTTCGCCTTCAAAATAAGAAAATCAAACCTTTGATTTAATTCGAAAAATATTATACAGTGTGAAATAAAATGTTGTACGTCATTCGTCCGTCAATGGTTAATGATTTTCACGTTACTCATTTTGGTTACTTCGTCTCCTCGTCCGGAAACATCTTATTCGCAACGTAAAAACTCATTTACCGGACTTATAACATAAATTACTCTATAAATATTTGAAAATATTTGATACATTTGTCGCACTGCATAAAAATTTACTAAACAATAAATAATGTCTCATCAAATAGTAATACTTGGTATTCCAAAATATGTTGGTAAATATTTTTGGTCATAATTCCTTATAAGGTATTTACTGAAGAATTTTGTAAACAGGTAAACATTTCTAAACAGTCTCCAATTCACCTCCGTGTTTAATTGTAAAGAATAAATTCATAATCGTTCTGAATGTCTGAAACTGTCGTTAATGAATATTTCGAACATTGATCTATAATTATAAAATTGAAAGATTTATATTAAAATTAAAAATTTGTAAGTACTTTTACATTAACTTTTATGAAAATGTTTGTAGATGTATCTCATTGTAATACGAAATTACAAATAGTTGTCCCTATCTTGGTATTTACTACTTGGCATTCTCGTTTACAGCTATCTACACGATGTTGTAGATTGTTTCATGGTTATTTTATAGAGCAGGAAAGCTCTGACAATTTTAATCACACCGGTGTGAGATTTTGACAGCGCATTCATAAATTATAGCTGCAGCATGAATGCACCAGCAGCGGTTTGTTATGTAGCTGTTAGTTTTCCAAACTAAAAGCACAACGAATGAAAATTTAATTAATAGCTTTAAATATGCACTGCAGACATAACAAGGATAATAACCAAGCAGGGCCGGATTGATGTGCTCATTCGCCACTTTGCCGAGCTTTACAAATAAATAAGCACAGCTTTTATTGTTCCTTAGCTCGCAGACCACCGTCTTATTTTTAATAAACAATTATTATTTTTCGTACATTTAAATCTCAGTAAACTAACAGTCTGCAAATATTTTAAATAGAATATCATATATTATACGGCCCAATCAAAATTATCAGCGCAATTTTTGGCCACTTAACCTCAATTTTGCAAAAACGCTCGAACACGTCATTTTTAGTAAAAAGAGGGACACCTGTATGGATTATTACCAATGGCATAACTTCAACCCTAAAATGGGGGTGGAGTGCACCTCAAAAATTTTAAATGGAAAAGGGTGTCAAACAAGACACAGTTCGAAAGGCCTTTCAATTCTCTTTTCAACAGTTTTTTTTTTTTCAAATCCTATCATTAGTTCCAGAGATATATCGTTTAAAACAAATTTTATCAGGTGTACAAAACTGCAATCAAGTAGGCTTAAACAAATGACAATGAAAAAATTGCGCTAATAATTTTCATTGGGCCACCCTGTATATAACAAATTACATAGGCGCCGACTACATTGGGGCATATGGGAGCTCGTCCCCCTAGTACATATTTTCCTTAGCGTAGCATTTTTTTAATCAGTACTAAAGTCTTTAGTTGTTATAGTTTTATGATGAGCTCAAATCATTTACAAATCAATGCCCACCCTGAAAGCACCTGTTGGCATTAATTTTGTATACTTTTACCTGGAAACAGCAGTTGCCATGAATAATAAAAAACAAACCTCAACTTCTGCGTTCTTATCACGCTAATTCTATCTTTAAATTTAAAAAATCAAGTTGAATAGTCTTTTAAAATAGAAATTGTTTGTTAATTTAACCGACCTCATAGCTGTTATAATTTCTGAGATAACAATAGTGAAAAAAATGAACATCCTACACAAATATTTGATTCGTCCTTATTTTGGCAAAAGATAAATTAAAAAGCTACAAAAGTTAAGATTCCCGATTTGTCAGTAATATTAACACGTGATTGTAGAGGGCTCAAAATTGGAATGTAGTTAAAATGGAAAATCGTCTTTTTAGATACTTTTTTTTTTTGGTTTACATTAAAAAAATTTTAAGGTAAAATATATGGTTTTTAGGCAGGTCCACTGGTAACTCGTGAATTAAAATTTTGGTGTAACAGGCGATAGAAACTTATTGAAATGATATTCGTTTATCAGAAACATCATCAATGCTTCGAACGTCATTTATTATCTGCATATCAGAAGAAACTGCTACCATTTTTTAAAAGTAAACTAAACCTGCAAGTGCAGCCGCCAAAATTTTCAGTTCGATCGCATGTTCGCTTAGCCCATGTGCAATCAGAATGCACTTGAGGTATGCCTCAAAACTCCCTTTTCTGAAGCATGTATTGCAGCAAGAGAAAAATCAATATACGCTATACGTAAAAACAATACAGTCGTACAGACCATAGTCGAAGTTTGAGGCAGGAGAATTTTTGCCTCTGCATTTTTTTAGTCGGTACAGCATTGGGCTTTATTCGATAGCATATTATATAAGGATAGGAAAACAATATGAATTTAAAAACTAGATTTTATGAACATATTGCCAGCTAAATTTAAATTTCTAGAAGAATAAAATGGTAAAATACAATGCAAAATTCTTCTCTTCTCATTTTGTATGGTGAGGCATTGCCTCACTTGCCTCACTTGACGAGCTGCCACTGCGGAGGTAACCTTTGATCCATGGCAATAATTAGAGTACTTCACAGTGAGTGAACACTTGTATTACATGTAATAAACTTTAATGTGACTGGTTATAACGGACGCTGATTTTGATCTAATTACATTAGAGCAATAATTGAAGTTCTTCACAGTGATTGACCACCCGTCTCTCAGGTAGTATAAATTATGAAAATTGATTGTTACGCTCATTGCATGAGTACCCTTTTTTTGATATTTTGATAATTATTGATGCAATTGATTGTAAATAATAGGTATTATTCCCAAAGGTAAATATTTAGTAACGTTATTACTTAAAACCTTTCAGTAAGTCATTTCCCTGAATTTTCATTACTCAACACTGTTAGAGCCAATCACATTTGGAATTTACTTACTTAACACTAGAGACAATTTCCTTGTGTCAAGTGTGCTGTGAAGAAGACATGTGTGCTATTGTTAATTATCTGTCAAAATTTGTTGAAATATTAACATATTTCCTTTCATAGTACTAGAAAAAGTAGTCGCATGTAATGGCTATTACTGACTTGAATGATTTACAACATTTGCTTTCGCTCCTGCTATACAAACTTCATTCTCACAATTAGTAGCACACATTATATGTTCATTGAATAGTATTTATGTTGTTTATAAGTTTTTTTTTAAATACCGCTGTTAGTTGTTATATAATTGGTTATTAAACTGTACATTTATATTGAAAAGTTAAACTTCTCAGCTTCTATAAATAATAATAATAACAAAATGGACTAGTTTTTTGCTATTATCATAAGCCCCGCTACAGTTATTACATACTCTGTGTATTTGATTACAACAAACAAATCATATTTTTTGTTAATTCCAAATTCCATCCCTTGAGTTAAAATCACTGATAAGTAGGTAATTGAATTTTATTTCTGCAATAATTGTAGTTGATTTTATTTTAATTTATTATTACTTTGAAAAACTCTTTTAAAAGCAATCAAATTATTTCTTTGATTACAATAAATTTAGTCATATTTTTAGTTGATTAGCTCAATTATTTTGGTTGTAATATTTTTTTATGGGAAAAATAACATTCGATTTAATTTATTGATGATTTTTTCATTAATCACGGGTTTATAAAAGTTTGTATTATTGGTAGATAGAACTAATACAGCCCGGGGTTTCTTGCATAACTGTGCCTCGCAAAATTCTTCCCGAAACCATAATTTCTTCTTTGATGTAGGGTACCTACATGATTGCTGCTAAACAGTTTGCGACTTTTCAATATACTTTTCTTACGAAATGTAGTTAAGTCGACAGTTTGGAATCCACAGTATGTAATAACTGATATTATGAAAGGATAAATTGAATGTTTTCCCTTTGAAACTCTGACGCCAGATGGCAATGTGTTCGCAAAACAGAGGTGCTTACATAACTTATACATAAAAAGTCATATCTGGGAATGGGATTCTATAAATTCAGGTGCTATCATTTGGTCTTGTTATGATATCAATTGCAAATATCAACTCCAAAGTATACTTGCTATTCTATAACAGTAATGGTTATCTATGGATGATACGTACTTACATATATTCATACATGTATATATAGAACACTCTACAAGTCTACACTTATGTGGTAATGTCTTAAATTCATTGCTAATTTGAATTTCCACCATGATGACATTTGACATTTGACGATTGTAATTGATATTTTAACAAGTGCAATTGTTATGAGTTATTGAATTCCACCCCTCTGATCCTTCTATATAAACTACATAAATCAGAGTATAGAAATAAATAGAAATAATAGATTTATTCCAAGAAGATGATATTCACAAAAAATGATTAGCACTATTACCAAAAAACAAAACAAGCTCAAGCTAATAAAGTTTCACTTTCCACCACTCATCCACAAAACAATAACCAACCATATAACATATAATTCCTCCTCTCGTCCTCTCGTCCTCTCGTCCGTTCTCCGTCACTTCCTCTAGCGCCCGACAACTTGCACTTGCATTTGGCCTGCCTGTCCCCGCGCAGAACTCGTTCGTGTGTTGCACCTGTCCCAAGTCACTACCTGTTGTGCGGGCCCTGTTCCAGTAGAGCGGAACGCGAAGCGTGCACCGGACAGGTGAACGGAAGGATCACCTGCTCTGAGATACAGGGAAATGTGCATGTGGAAGAGTTGGGAGATTGGTGAACGCTGAATATGTAGATGCAATGTATTTTGTTAGTAAGAGCTGTAAGTGATGATGGTTTTAGAAATCAATGCAGAAACAAGTACTTGGTGCATGTGTAAGATTTTGTAGATTGGTGAACGCTAAATGTGTAGATGCAATGTATTTATTTTGTTAGTAAAGTATGGTGATTATGGGAATCAATGCACAAAAAATAGTTGCTCCTTTTTCTTAACTTATTTTATCTTTAGTGGTGGATACCTCATCATAGCTGTATCCGATCTTGAATTTTACAGATCAGATGCATAATTACTTGGCAAACAATATGTTCTGATTATGTTCCGCCTTTTAATTATCATCTAATATACACTCAAACCAACTAGTCTCCGTACACACATCTTTGCGTTTTGTTTTTTAAATATATAAACCACCCAAAACTAAAATAAACCTTTTAGATGGAATGAACTAATTATTTTTTGGAAAAGGAAAAATGGACAAATGAAAACTAAAATAATATGCCAAACAGGAGGAAGATCTGTGCTTGTATGGGTCTGTATGAGTGCAGAAGGGATGGGAAATTAATTTTGACCTCGGTTAGAAAAAAATTTGATTGTGATTTTTCAATGGATAAGCACGTTTTAAAGTCTTTAGAACACGAATTTAATATTTTTACGATGATGTCCGGCCGTGTATGTGTGAATAGATGGATAGATGGATGTTTTCGTAACGATTACTCAAATACTAGTTAATACTAGATTAGATCTGATAAGATTTTGGTATTAATCGTGCAATCGGAAGTGGTGTTTTCATAAAGATCTGAAGTGTTTTTCTGAAATATCTTAATTAATGATAAATATATAATAATTTGTTTAAATAATAATTTAATATTAAGTGCACAATATTTTGATAGTTCAGATGGTATGATGGTACACAAAACAAAAATCTTTGATTATCTAAAGGTTTGTAGTACAAGACCAAGACTGCAAATGAAATAATTTTAAATAAAGCATAAGTAGGCTAAGAGATGTCCTAGTTTCACAGGACATGTTATTTTAAGGTGTCCTGCCATGTTCTGGCTAGTTTGTAAATGTTTGCTTTCTTTGTCGTAGTATCTTTTTATAATAAGAAAAATGTTGTTGAAGAATAGAATTGGAATTGAATTTTGAATAATTAAAAATTGACTTATAATGCAAATATGAAATGTATATTTACTTCATTGAAGTTGAAGATAAGAAAATGTCATTTACCATAAGAGGACTGGTTTATAGACAGGATGATTTTTTTCTAATTGCATTTGGGTTTCACAGAGTGTGCATCCCTCTATCAGGTAATAAATATAATGGTTTTTAAGGAGTTTTGTACCTCATAGTGAGTAAGCTCCCCTTTCTGAGTTGGTAAACATTACAGTGACTGGCTTTTACGAATAGTGACATCGGTTTCATTACATTAGGGCAATAGTACTTCACATTGATTGAGTAAACCTCTCACAGGTAGAAAACATTATGGTGTCTTGTTTTGACGAAGGGTGATATTCATCTAATTATATTAGGGCAAAAATTACAGTACTTGGCATTTTTCCTCTCAGGTTGCAAACATTATGGTTGTTAGTTTTACGGAGGGTGATTTTGATTTCATTACGACAAGAATATGCCCGGTTGCAGAAAGGCTACTCAAAAAAAATCACTGATTAATTTGACGTTGTTACCATGGTCACGTATTAAAAATACATTGCTGTCAAAAAATTAATCATTAATCAAAATTGATGAAGCTTTGTGCAACCTGGGCTTATTTAGAGTACTGCACAGTTTTATTTTACAACTTATTCTTACTTCGTTTAATTAGCCAGCTGCTTAATTGTACCAAATAGGATTCGTCTAAACGTGTTCCAATGAAGAGGAATCAACTGTATATTTTCATATTTTTAAATGTTATTACTTGATATTTGTCCAATTGATTACAGATTACCTGGTTGAAATTTTCTCGAAGAGTGTACTTGTTTACGTATTCGTACGTGACCTCAATTAGAATATAGCGGCACATGGAACATCTACACCTTGCGTGAACTTGGAAAGTAAAAGTGTTCCGTTTCTGATAATACTTAAGATTTCACGTACTCGTACTACATTCACTGTTTATGTTCTTTAAATTGCACATTTACCTTTCGCTAAAATTAGCTCATTATATTTTTCTTTTTAATTTCATCTTAAACGAGAAATAAATAAGCTAAGTATTTAAAATTAAATTAGTAGGTGATTCTCATTATTTACATTCGCACAAATATAAAAAAATGTTGCAATATATTTAAAAAAATGAAAGAAATATATTGCAATTGGCAACCTATAATTGCGTTTTACCTGTAAGATTACATCTGTAATGACCATTTTTGCAGAATGTTCCCTGTATTTTTTTTAAGTTTTATTACAGCATCCGTATATGGATACGTGAATGCGTGCGAACTTAAAAAAATGTAAATAAACGCTTTTCAAGTTAATTTCTGTACAACCATAGGCGGAATAGTCAATTTCCACTTAATTACAAGCAATAAACGACATTAAACTAATCCAGTAAACTTCCTCCTTTCAAGCAATCAGCGAACAGCAGAAAATAATGCAATAAGAATATTGTTTCCTGTGGCAGAGTCTCCTCTACGATGTTGGCTTACTAGATAAAGGAGTACTTGCTAGTATACGGAGCAAATATCGACAAACTTCATATCGACAAAGAAACACTGAGATAAATTGTCATAAAACCGATTTTAAATTATGATTGAATTTATTTCATATGAATTTTTAATAATATAGTAACGTGGCGTTCATTAGTTAGTGAAAAAATATTAGTGAAAATAATATTTCATGATAAGGACTAGGACTTAGTGGGTACATTAACCGGTTGTAATTCTGATAACCCAAGTTCGAACCCCTCAGATGTCAAATTTTTAATACCTTAACAAGCCTTAATATACTAATAATAACTATTGCTGCAGAATGAAAAAAATTGATGTCGGCACCACATGACTTCCTTGTACGCTAAATTATACACATTTCTTGTTGCACTTCATTCAAAACTTATTTCACTTGAAACTGAGATCATTTTACAACTAATCGTTCTTCAACTTCCATTCATTTCATATCTTCGTACTGCCCGTCGAAATGGATTATCGTTTGAAAATATTATTAAAATGTTTATTACTATTCTTTATGGTGTTACACACTCAATTTAAAGAATTACCACTTCGTTCACTATTGGGAAGTAGTCAGTGGCGGCTCGTCCAGGGTGGCAGAGTGGGCAGTGCCTCCTCAAATTAAAATAAAATATTTTTTTCTAATTCACATGAATATATTTTTATTATTAATTATTATAACAATATAAACTTCATCTTATACTACATAACATTTAACAATATACTATGTTAGTGGTCTATTTAAATAGAAATTAGCGCGGCGCCGCTGTGCAACACAATATTATATGCATCAAATTCGACTAGCGGGGGCACGCATCCGCCAGACGAAACTTGTATGGTATACTACTCAACGATACGTTCCAAACACAAATGGGAACAAGATGACTGTACAAGTGAGACAGCGCTATGTACGTGAGTGATTTCGTGCAATTCATGTGCGACTGGGCTCGTATACAGCGGTTGTCAGCCCCCTCTCGCCATCTCGAACGGTGTTGTACTTGTATGACTTAAAATTCTTAAAATAAATTCTATAATATGAATGATAAATAAAGAGATGCACAGATTTAATTTTTTTATAATAAAATAATAATTTAAAGTAAATATTCAGTAAAATTGATAAAACAAAAATAATGCGTATTGTGATTAAAAAACTTATTTAAGAATAAAAATAAATATGTATATGTAAAACATCATTGAAGAGTTTTTAAATATTATTAATATTTTAATTTTGAAACAAATGCTTTGCTTATTTTTAAAGTTTGTAAATTTATCATAGAAATAATACGAATAGCCGAGTGTTGAACCAGAGGAGGCATGCATACCCTGAGATTCGGAAACAATCGGACGTGATCGGTGAAATATACTCCTTGCATGTTATATTTCTAAAATAGCCAGATCGTCAGTCATGTATAAATTGTATCTGTAAGCGTGTAAGTTATGATTAAACATTTACGAAAATCTCCAGATTTTCTTTATAAAATAATTGATCATTTTGCTAAAACTAAAGACAGAAGAATTGATATAATATATAAACAACTGTAATTAACAATTAGTGTATTCTGCTTCTAGCTCATTAGAATGTTTTAGTTCATGGGATAAGAATTTCTTTTTAGTTATTCTTAACCGAATAGAAATGAGATTTGTTTTCTTTTTATTTATATAATATTTCAAATTTATTCTAGTACCTATATCATTTTTAATTTGTTTTTTTACTTTCTTCATTACCCCTACCCACTTTTTTTTACTATCATTGACCTTTCCGTTGGGTTGTGCTGAACATTGATAGCTATTAATATTTATTATTAATAATATTAAAATTATTTGTGACGAAATCGGAGTTCTAAACATCGTTTCATGACCACGTTTTTCTCACCAAAATTTTTGACACTAACAAAATAATTTGCCCCCTCGCTCAAAAATACCACGAGCCGCCACTGGAAGTAGTCAAACATAATGGCGCTTAAAAATACCTAACTTTAAGGACAAGACTTTTAACTGAAGTTTTACCAAAATTATTTTAATCGCAAAAAGCTTGTAAAGAAAGAGATATTGTTTTCATTGATTTCGAACACATTTCTCAGAAATATACAGGTGTCCGTTTTAAGAGAGTAACCATTGGGATCTCGAGAACTGTAAGAGATACGAAGTCAGTTAATTGGGGCAAAATTATTAAATTACAAAAAAAATGGCTTCCGAACATTTAGTTGTCAGTAAACTTTTAAGTTGTTTTGTTAAAAATTAGTTTTTAATTTAATTATGTCAGTAAATATTTTATTTTTTCTCTCAAATAGCTTCATTATAAACCTATGTGACAACAATTGATAGTAAAAATGACATTATAAATATAAACAGTTATTTATAAACAAGAACGTTTCTTTAACACCTAGTGAAAAAAATATCTTATATCTCATGAAACTACATAATACACAAACACACTAATTCATATCATCCAGGGGTGGGATTCCATATCACATAATAACTACAAATAACAATTGTACTAGTTATTATATCAATTACAAACGCCAAACTATATACTGTCATAGAATAGCAAGTATACTTTGTAGTTGATATTTGCAACTGATATAACAAGTCCAAATGATAGCAACCGTAGTTACAGAAACCCACCCCTGAATTGTCGATATATTAATCCACCTTTATACAACCCAAGTCGACATTACAACATGTCTATCCCACAACCAGCACCGGTAGACTATTTCTTCTTGTAATTGCGTAACAGCGGAACATATCGCACGAAGAACAGTGTCAGACACCGTCCACCTACACACCACCCACGGTCACGTCACGTCACCTGTCCACCACCTGTACAGCTGCTGTGCTGGAGTAAATACAACTACCTGATGCTCAAGACTAATAACCGTGAATTAAGTGACAGGCACTTGACACGTGTCGCTATCGTATAAAGGTGATGATATGTGGGAAGCGGAATCGATATGTCTTTATTATCTTTATTCTTTCATTAGGAATTAGGATAATAAATATGATATAAATTACTCATGAAAGAGTTCATAATTGGAACGATTATTGCATTAAATTTAAATATGCCAGGTAATGAAGGTTGTGGAAATTTAACCCGACTCAAAAAAAAAACACTTTTTTTTCTAAAAACCCAATAAAGCTCACATAAAAAACCCAGTTGTATAAAAACTGTTATTCTAATAATAGAAATAGAATATAAAATGAAGGACTACTGTAGGAATTAAATTAAGAAATTTTGATGGTACGAGATTTCTAAGGAATTTTCACGAATTATGGACTTTTTTAAACATGATGTCTGGATATATATTTTTAAAATAAGATCATATTCGGTTGAATGCATTTTAATGAAACTTCATATTTAAGCTTCTGCCATAATTGACATGAGATCAATTTTTATAGAAATCTTTCAACTTAAAGAACCAGTGGTAGAACCAGTGATAGAACGCCATATTGACATTGACAATTACTTCATCATAGATTAAGGAAATTTATTTGTAACAGATTGGATATCTCCCATATTATCTATGAAAACATTAGCGCCCCTTAGGATCGGCTGCGGCTACTAAATTTGACAAGAAGTATGTTAATGTCTGGTAATATCGATCTTCACATTTCAAATGATTATTTTTTATGTTTGACATTAATTTTATTTTTATATTGTAATTCTTACTACTCGTATATATCTATCATGAAGAAATATTTTAGTCACGTCAATATTAATGAATAATCATTAGGTGAAATATTCATTAATGAACATAATAAAAAATATGAGTATAAAATTTATTTTAAAATATACGTGTTTTTGAGGGTGTGTTTAATAATTATATATTTTGTACTTTTACCTTGTTTTCTAGTATTTTTCAAATTTCAAATATGCAAGTAACAAACCTTATTTAAAAAAAAAATAATATAGTGACATTTTTAACAATCATTATAGTTTTTAGTTTTTAGTTTTTAGTTTAATACATTATTTAATATTTTTACTATTTATTTCTCACTTAAATGAATCGCAACAGATAGGTATAATACCTGCCAGTTGATTTGTCTAGTACACACTGTTTACTGTAGAAATATAGTTTCTTGACTTGAGTTTCGCTGAAGAAGTGTTAAAATTATTAAAAAAATATTTCATCTCACACCTGTTTCGGTCTCACGTAAGCCTTCCTCAGGGAGTGAAAGTCAGAGTGTTAAAAATATAAATGTAATGTAGGTTAAAAAATATGGATATCAATAACATATTAAAATAAAAATTAATGATATACTAGACATTAGTCAAAAATGAAAAAATTCTTCATATTGAAACATTGATGATGATAAATTAAAAATTATTTAAAAGTATACGTTCATCGAGCACCAAGGATCTCAATCTTGTTTCTTAATTTGTATTTACAAGTTATATTACTATTACATGTCAGCCAGTACGGTTGTGTGGTCGTGGCGTGTCTTGTCTGATCGTGTAGATAAGCAACATAGCCCGCCCTGTCCATTTGGATGGGTTGCCGCACAACGGCTCGGTGTGTGCTGGCCTTGCAGAGACTGCAGGCTGACAACCTGCATCGCTAAAATGCAAGTAAAACATGTCACGAAACAAGTACTTCAGGTACTTGAGGCCTTGTTCCATATAGGAATGTCGTGCCATTGATGATTACTATTACATATCGGAAGATATAAATAATATCAATAATTTAAAGGATTGTTTTTGTACGGCTTTTGATTTACTCCTTTCTTATAACAAGAAATAAGAGCAATATAAATACCCTATTAAAAAATAGAGTTAGATTTCCTCAATAAATTGAGCCTGAGAACAAGTGTACTAGCACACAGGTATAGTTATTACAGCTCATGAAAAAATGAGGGAAGAAGTAATGACACTTGGTTCGGTTTGGATTCACACGCTTGTTGACATTCGATCCTGCTCGAGCGAGTCTAGCGCGCCTGTTCGATACGGCTGATCAAATTGCTTCGCGGATACTATAAATAAACCAATTGGTATTAATTAATTGCGGGATCTCCTCGTGAGAAAGAGTGCATGTATGATTAACGGGAACTTGCAAACGCCAACTGCTTATTATTGGACAAATCGGTTTGTAAAACTTATTATTAGTCTTTTTCTGATTAACCAGATACGTAATTTGATAACCACACTGCTATTTATTTTTTTAGCGTATTATCTTTGATGCTTCATTAAATAGATATTTATCTGCTTTTAATTTGTTTCCGACAATGAGTTTTCTAATGTTCAATAAAGGAATATTATGTTGTAGAAATTTTCTTCCTGCAGTATTATTTATGGGACAAGTTTCGTCAAGAATATAGACATCCAGTGGCGGCTCGTGCCTTTAAATCATGAGGAGCTGCAACTTACGAAATTTTCAGATACTGTAAAGGTGTGTTTCGATAAAATATTAAAATTATCGTAAAAATAAAAAAAAATTACATAAAAGTATATATTGTTTTGT
The DNA here is from genome assembly GCA_035578165.1 of Stenolophus ochropezus. Taxonomy (NCBI): domain Eukaryota; kingdom Metazoa; phylum Arthropoda; class Insecta; order Coleoptera; family Carabidae; genus Stenolophus; species Stenolophus ochropezus. The sequence goes on along the minus strand of JAQOWZ010000003.1, from coordinate 26,555,791 downwards.
TTTGTTATTTCTTGAGGTTACATTGTGGTCATAATGAGGAATATGGCCATATTTTTTTCTTACATTTTATAATTCTGTACAAAAAAATACCCATAATTTTTTAAATCGATTAATTGTTGATAATTCCGGAGAAAAACAATAATAAAGTTTTAGAGAAGGGACATGTGACGTCAAGCAGGAGAATTAGATAGATAATTTGAAATACTTTGATAAAAATCATCTATCGTACAATAATCTATAATTGATATTAGCCTGGTTCCATGGATGCATGTAAACACTAAACAGACTTCGAAAATCATATGACATTGACAATGTTGACAGTTGACGTTCCAAAGCCAACCAAATTTAAACCAAAACAATCTGTTGTGTAATATCAAAATATTTTCATTTTATTTAAAATATAAATACAATTCGTATTAAAAGTGCAAAAAAGTTACATTTTTCTGCAAGCAAAAATCTTCTCGGTGAGATGACTTCTTAAGTAATTAATTATTTTTCCGAATTAACTAAATATGTACATATTTTTTTTCTTGGACATTACCTTTTTACAAATTTTTATTTACTGGTTTCCCAAAATAATGAAGGTGGACTAATAACAACTAAAATAATTCTTCATTATTCTTCGTCGAAAAAGATGGTACTTTGAAGTTCTGGCCACCTCATTAACACTAAGATTTTTAGTTTTTACAGATTTCCACTATAAGTTTTAGGTTTTTCCTCTGACCAGTGTCCAGTATTTAAACAGTTTCAAGTCGTAACTTATTTGTTGGGTCCTCAAAAGTATAAGTAAAATTTACTTCCTTAATAAATACACTATTCAGATAGAAACAGTCGATATCGTCGTTATACAATTATTTGAATTTTGGCGCAAAAGTCGTCTCACCCAGTGCTCCATCTCTCCCGAACTTACCCTATATTATTATTAAATTAAATAGGGCAACAATAGTAATTTAATTAATATGTAATGACATTTAACATAGCTCTATTTTATTTTAAAAGTAGTTAATAATTCAATTAATTAATTCGGAAAACGAATTTTAGTAACTATAACGAATTTATTCTGACATCTCTATGTAATATGCAATATTCCCCATTTTATATTACTATTGTTAAATTATATCTAATTAATTTACTATTGATGTACGAATTTCACTGTTTTAGTTTTCCATTGTGTAATAATTCCATGTTTTCACTAAATGAAAATTTCATTACATGTATTCAGCTTTGGCAATAAAGATTAAAAATTTAAATTAAATTTGTAAAATTTTATTTGTCATCCCAACATTTTTAGTTATTTTATTGTGTTCAGCTGTTTTATTTAAAACTAGGATTGTCAGAGTAATAACATTTCCAATATCAATTTTATTATCTATTATATATGAAACAATTTGTAATTTATGAACTTGTTAAGGACCTAACACAAAATAATCACAATTATAGCTGTTTTTGATTATAATTTTTAATTTCAATGACAATCCTGTTATTATTCTATAGTTGAATAATTAAATAAAGTAATTTCTATTCAGCTTTAAATTACGCAAAAATAATTGTTCATTATTTGCAAATGACAGCTGATATAAATTATAGTAGGATCACAAACAATATTAATTATGCAAAATAAATCAAATTGAATTTTGAAATAACACGTCAGGTATCCATTTCTCTATTAATTTATTTGAAATTTTTTATTTGACCTAAATCAACTATTTCTCACATAGGAGGATGCTAAAATTTGAGGTAAGAAATGTTGTAACATTATGGATTATGCTTTAACAAATAAAAAAAATTCATAACAAGATTTTCTTATATTTTATTTTGGCGCTAACCACGTATTACCTGGATTGTGACGTATGAGAGACTCTTTACATATCCAAACAAATTTATACATGACTGTACCATATACAGGAACATACTTCCGCGCCAAGCGATATGTTTGTGAGCATGCCCTCATCATTTAAATGGCATAGGTCCCTCATATGTCACATCCGGTAAAATTCAATTTTCAAGAAATATTTAAAAATGTATATCTCCCTCAAATTAATTAAAAAAAAGAACACAAAATATTGCGTGAGTTTCAGAAAAAAAAATAATTAAAACATAATTCTACCCTAACCTGGTTTTATTATTGACAATCTTGTAATACAAACCGAATTATTTTCTAAATTTACCTAAAAATCTCATTCCCACATTCATTGGCAGGATTAAAAAAAAATGGAAAAGCAATATCGTAGTATCAAGGCCGATCCAAATTTTTAGAGCAAAAAAAACGAAAATTTTAATAATTGAGAAATATGGTTCACCTTTTACGATTTTTTTTTTCGATTTTACTTATTTCGAGTGTTTTCTTCGTAAAAATTCTATCTGTTGGAATAAAATAACTTCTTCTGTAGAATCGATTGGTAAAGCCGGCAAGATCGTATCGTGACCCAAAAGAGGACTATTCCTGAAAAAGACTCTTTTTTTGGATTAAATATATTGAAAACAGTACCAGCGCAGAAAATTAAAAATTTTGGAGAAAAAAGTACCCGAACCAAAAATTTAAATTCTGGTTTTGTCGTTTTTCAAGAAATCGTTCAAAACAAGGCATGGGAAAAGAAAATATTTCTTTATGTATTTTCGCCCGTAGTAGTATCGATTGGAATTATCGTTTAAATTAGATCTTTACCCATTTTTGGGATATACCCTAACAGTGCAACTAGGAGAGCAATATTAAATTCTGTTTGCAAATTTAAAATCAATTGGCGTCTATTAATAAGCATTATTTTTAGAAACAAACATTTTTCATTCAAAAATGATTATTTTTGTATATATAGTATCGGCTGTATATAAAAAGGCAATAACTTACTGAAACTTTTTTAACTGTTCACTCGTTATTGCAGGAAAAAAATCATAAAGACATGCTATTTGGCTGTTATTTGTGGACGTTTAAATTATAAATATATTTTGCTTTATTCATAAATAGAATAAACGAGTTTGGTGATAGTTATTTTAATGGAAGTTCCAGTTAAGAACCTGTTGGATGCTTTATTATTAAACATATGCACATTCTCAACTTAAGTATTAATCACTTAATAGCTTCACACAAACAGTGCAATTTATAAATCTAATATTTATAATAACATATGAATAAGTAGCTTTATTATTGGATTATTTTAATTGCAAGATCACATTAAACACTTCCTCATATAATATCCATATTGCCATTAAAATGCCTCGTAATAAATTATATTTTTGCCAAGTTTTTTGAGTAAAAAGGCACGATATTAACATGATAATATCAGATCAGAAGGTAATGACAGGATGCAATTATCCTATTACGCTGAAAATGAAGCCGAGTTTTATGTTTTGTCGCAGAAGTTGCACGATGTTCTTGTTCCACGTGCTGTCCGAAAAACTCAATTTCATATCATAATACATTCCATTAAGCAAACAAAGGTAGCAGTACTGCAACTACACTGCAAGCTACAACATGATATCGCTTCGGGAACTCCTGTTTCATCCTGTTCCATCCCGTTCAAAGTTTCATCCTTCTATTCTTCATATCAAGTTATTCTTTTTGTTTTTACCTTTCAACTAGAGCAGTTTATGAATATTCTCGTCTATGAGTTTTTAGTCATTGTGTCACTTCAAACAATTTTTTATATGATCAGAGAACTTCATTTAAAAGTCAGGGGGGGGGGGGGGGGTCGAAGCGTACATATTATACACATAAACATGCGTTATGGTCTAAGAACCAGAAAAGGCACCTTTCAGTAATTTTAAACGACGTACTCGTATTTTTTAGTCGATCATTGAAAAGTTAATAAAGATGATGTTATAATAATATTACTCCTCTTAATACTATTGACGCATTTTACAAATAGCGGTGAAAAACTGTCTTGAATCGTGTGCATATAATTTTCGAAATATTCATTATTAGTCAGATTTAGAGTAATGCCAGTTAAAGTTCTTGCAATACGTTCAACATATGTTGTTGATTATTTTGTATATTTATTTGTTCCTCATCAGATTTGTTTTTTTTCACTGTGATTTTGATGATTCTCCGTCGATTCTCCTTTTCGAAATTTTTTGTTCAAGCAATTTTGAAATTGAAGTACTCGTTTTGTACTCTCTTCTTTATCTAGTGGCTAGATGAAAAACTGGGACTGAAGTCGCCATTTTGAAAACCCAAGTATGACTCCTTTCTTGTTGAGCATTTGAATAAGTTGCATGTGCTTGCAAAATTAAAAGCCTACTACATTGTTATTTTTATTAAATTTTTGCCAAAAGTAAACTGTTCTTTTGAAAAGGCCACTTGGAACCAAAAGTGGAAGTGCATAACTAGAAGATTACACTACGAACAAAGTGCCATTTTGGCACTGCCGATTGCAATAAAAAAGGGAAGTGCACAATGAGATGTTGTACCAACCTCATATGCAAAATTTCAAAAATTTTGGGTACGTATAGACGTCACGCCAAAATTAGTCAAAATGGATTCAAGGATAATCAAAATGGATATTTCCTTTCAAATCTGAAAACCGAATTTTTGGGATTATTATACTTTCTTTACTTACAAGGAAGTAAAAAGTGACTGAAGAAGGTGCACACCAACATCACTTATGCCCAGTTGCACCAACAAGGCTTAAATTTTAAGCAACCCTTAAATAAAAAAAGGCTAATCGAAATTTTGACAGCAATGTAGAATAGTCCATTTGACACTTTATTTCGATGTGATATTGTCTATTTAAGGGACACTTAAAATTTAAGTAATATTGGTGCAACCGGCCATTAATCTTTTAATTTTGGAATTTATAAGCAAAAATTAAAAACTGTAAAATTTACATCATCATATCTAGTATCCTATGCATTTTTGTAGGAAAACAAAGTCATCGGCAAAATAGTCTCTTAATGCGACAACTTTGGTCTAATTTAAGCGACTTCTTATTTTTTACCGTTTTCGAGATTCCCTGCATATTTTTTCGATAGATGTAAATTCCAAATTTAAATGAGGTTAAATATGTAGCTTTCCTGAATGTGAATGTAAGTAGGTAAAAGGAATCATTTTTAAGTTTAAATAAAAGTAGAACTATTTATTAGATTACATAAAAATGCTTGATTCTTTTCCTAGTTATAAAAGGGCATTGACGACAGACATGTATAATGTTTCGTTCCCATTTAACCAAAAGCAGAGTAAATATAACGTGTAAACCATAAGATAAGACGTCATTCCATATATTTCCAAGTCCCCTGTAACGAAACTAGCAAAAACAAGTTGCCTCCCGCTGAATCTAAGGACGAAACCGTAGATGGCGATTCGCAAAGTGTAGTGCAGAGCAGTGCAGTGCATCAGCAGCATCACCGCACGCAGACAAAAACTGGACTCGTGTTTACGGGCTCAGTGACTCCGAGGAATTAATTGCCACATAAAAGTGTTCTAGCTTCGTATTGATGTATCGCTCACATGCATTCGCTTTTTCCTACGGGAACAGCGCTTTGTTCTCTAGTTAATGTGCCTACTACTGTTATTTCAACACTGCACTAACTTTTTACTAGGAACTAGGATTCTCTTTTGTGTCAGCCATCACGATTGAAATTCTCGTTATGTTTTCCTAAATACGGATAGTGGTGCAGTGTTGACAGATTCTTGAAGCCAATACTACGAGTTCGTCAAAATTATCGTATTTTAAAATGAATTATTGTATTTATTTGTATAATAAGAGGTTTCTTGGACTATTGATGTAAACTGTAAAATACATATTTTTATGCTGTTTGCCTGATATTCAAAAGTTACAAAAATTTGCATTCATCAATCAAAATGTTTTTTGACCAATTCATACATATTTTTGATATTTTAATTTATATATATATATATATATATATATATATATATATATATATTTCATTTTGGAATCATAAACTTGTTTACATGTCCTAAAATGCGGGCGTAATTTGGCTTTTATCGCCCGAAGACATATAAAGTTGCTAAGCATTATTTACTCAAACTAATTAAAATTGTGGTTAATGAATAAATATCAAATAATACAATAAACATGATTACGTAAGTATTTAACATGCTCAACTTTTCAAATTCCTTTTCATATAAATCTTTGGAATTCTTAGAAACCATCTTGTTCTGTGCAGCCTAAAATTTCACTAATATTATCTACCATTCGATAGAGTAATCAGTACGTTACGTTCCATACATATTTGACTGTGATAGTGACACTACAATTATATTAAATTTGTGTAAGGACAAACAATCTAACTATACTATCAATAACAGAATGGACCTACATATTTTTTTATTTCAAGTACCAAAATGAAATAAAATGTATGTTCCACCGGCTTAATCAAGATTAAAGCTCACAGAAAATTTTAAGCTCTCCGCTCTGCGTCAAGATTTAGACAATCCCTCGTACTATAATCTTTTGATTATGCCTTTAATACTTAAATAACTATTATATATTAAGTGTGGGAACACCTGTTTGCCAGGTGAGTGATTTGCTATAGAACGATTCCGGAAACCAAGAGGCAACAGATTGAAAAATAATAAAATCATCGACTTTATTTTGTTGATAGAAATATTTCTATTTATTCTAAACAAATACTGTTATGTAGTTATGTGTTTTAATTAATGTTAGACCCAAATTTCGTTTTCGGCCAAAAATTGGATTGGATTAAATTATATAAGGACACAGGAAATCACGAAAATATGATTTTACATGTGAAATTCCTAAGTTTAGGTGATGGAATCCCTACCACAGAATCAGTTTATACAGAAGCGACAGTAAGACAGAGAAACGAAAATTAGAGAGAGATGGGGAAAGTCATCAAATTTAAAGGGCTCATTGTTTAAAATCAGAATGTTTCGTCACATCTTATAGGGAGAGATAGGGAAAGCCAACAAATTTAAAGGTCTTCAAAATGCTCCAAGGTCATAGAATTAAATAGGGTAATATGAAAGATTCCGACATGGAGTGTCGCTTCTGTATGTAACTATTCTGTGTCCTTACCGTATATGTACATATGTAGATACTATCTTTCACAAATCCATACCCCGAAAAGATTCACACAAACTCAAAACAAGAACGAATCCAGAAATTGCATGACTTAAACTTGCCGCATGAGATTTACAAGCTTACATACAGTATCATAATATTCCTTAATTACATTTATGGTGACGTTATTAGCGTTTTGACAATAAAAGATTATACCGACATATCCCTTTTTAACTCACATCCATAAATATTTTTTGTGTCCAATATGGCAGTCATTAGTTGTGAAATCTGTGTAAGGCCACAATGGTAAGCATCTGCCATACGAGTAGATGGCAGAGCGTATTAATTCGATCCCATGTTCGGTCAAGCCGCGTGCCCGAAGTGGCATGTGCTTGAGCACCTGTTCCTGGGTCGCACCTGACATCTGACGCCGAAATTTGGGCAAGTGACCTTGTTTGGGAAAAGCGAAAAACTGGGGGCATAAAAAGTTTCCAATACATTACACACTAAACGAAAATTAATTCAACACTTTAATGGGAATGGGATACGTGAATAGGAATAGAGTCATCTGTTGTTTTTTTGGTACAACTTAATCTAATCTTAAATTTAATTTAATTTGTAATTGTTTTTGATAGTAAATATATAACTTATTTGTTGAATGTATGTATGCTTATTTATTTATTAAACATTACCCATCACCCATCAGATTCATAAAAAAGATTAGCTACTAACCCCGATAGTCCCAAAGTTATACCCTTTGCTAATTCCATTCCCAATTCATAAAAACGAATATTATTTCGTTCCAAAAATTACTCGACTAGTTTGGTCGAAATAGTAAAATATTTTGATTACAAGCATGCGAAAAGGATTAATTAAAGTATGGTTATAATCAATTTTTAATATACTTTTTTATTAAATTCGTATTACATGGAATATGACCGTTAAAGTCAATATTTTTAATTTTATAATGTACTATTTAATGTATGTATTTATTTAACAGTTATAAACCAACTTACTTATAGAAGAAGTTTCTAGTTGAGTAACAGTCTAAAATTGTAAAAACCTACCACTAGCCAATCAAGAGCCAAAGAATAGCGAAACAAGATTGTACAACTAATGTAAAACTTATTAAATATCACAGAAATGTAACTACACAGGGAATAAATTATTGTAACAATTGTCCATAATGTTTTTTTCAAAAACGCACAAACCGACATTCAGAATCTCAGCTCCTTTTATTCTGGGACTTACTTGATAATGTTTTAATACCATTTATGTAAGTCTGTTACCTGATTTGATTGTATGTCTGTATATGTGACTCTATATTTTGTATGTTATCAGTATTCAAATGAAGACTGATTTACAGTCGAAACGTTGGTGTATTAATAGATTTTATTAAATGACTGCAACTCCAGAAAAGATCTTCTTTCATTAACATCCAGTCGATTAAAACAATTCAGTTTGTCAACCTCACTTTTGATTCTTGAATTTTATTTATTTGATTTATTTATTTAAATTATACAGCAAATTTAAATTGTGACTTCATAGATCACACCTAAGTCAATACTAATAATTTATTATTGATTTAGGTTACCATGGTTAACAAGTAAACAGTAATGAATTAACATTTTCTCATGTGAAATAAAGGTTATGGCTGTCTAGGTTAGTGGTAAAAAATAATAATGTAGAAATAAAAAATTATGGCATTGTATAATTTTTCGCAATTACAACTGATATTTTTCTTATAAATCAATCAGTTCAATCTTGTATCTCAGTTGATATCTGCAGGATAACTTGTTTGAATAACTCGAATGCAGATGTTAAGGTTATAATTATCCCGGAAGCAGAAACAGAACAGAAACAGAGCGATGCAGCAATATAAAAATTCCTAGCACGGTCTCTTCATAGAAATTATCGTTGCAATGTTAGTTGGAGTTATTTATTTAAATACTTGTGAGTCATACTTAGAATATCTTCGTTTAGTCGCGTGTCGCGTCTATAACTACAGGCTTATGCGCAACTTTTTCCCAGAACATGTTTCAAATTACTAAGTATTGAATTTTCTTTTGCTATTTACTAGTATTTACATTCACTGCTATCTAATTACTTGCTATAATAGCGAAGTAATTACTGAAGTCCTAACTTACACATTTTCTTGTTTTTATTTCATTATTTTATTACTGGTATTCGATATTATATATTATTGATATAAACTATAAAATATGAAATGAATTAAATGTAATAAAGTGACATCTGGTAGACGCTCAACAGTACTTTTATAATATCAATTACTTATAAATTTTTTTAAATAGATATTTAGTTATATCTTTCAGTACGGTTTTGTAAAATTACATCATATATTGTTAAAAGTAATAATAATAATAAATACAAATATAGTATTTTCAATTTCATGAAGATAGAATTAAATTGATTTAAAATTGTACATTCACCAAATACGTATCCTGAATGGAAAAATGAATAAAAAGAGGAAGATTTATTTAACTTATCCCATTAAAATTTAATAAAATATTGCCGGAATTATTGTGATTGTGAGTGTAATATCTTGAGTTCAAATTTTAACATCGTCAACTATAATTCAAAACAACTGTAAACATACATACGCAGGTGTCCATTTTAAGAGCCTAACCATTGGGATCTCTAGAACGTTGAAGATACGAGGTCGGTTAAATTGGAGCAAAGTTACCACATTAGTTGTCCATTTCAATGATATTTTTGTTTTCTCGAAAAAAATATATAGGTCACTAGATATAACCAAAAAACTTATTTTGACCAATTTATTTTTGACTTATAACTGTGTTGTTTCAATTTTTACAAGTTTTTAGTTTGCACATTATATAGATACTTTTTTATTTGATCTATCTGTCAGCATAGTGAAGTATCACTAATTATAATTCATATTATCTGTTCAGTTGGATTTATATACTTTTCCTTAACTAATATACCAATATTACAAGTATATGTATCTTAAAAAAGTATTGAATTTAAACAGAATTTAATAATTAATATCAAATTACATTATTTATAATAATATAAGACTTTTTTCTTTATATCCATGGCTGTTTGATTTTGAACGAAAAATGTTACATATTATATTTAATAAATCTCATACTACAGACGTGCTGTTGCATCAATTATGATCTTATCTGACGTAGAATTTCATTATGAACAACTTTTTAATCTCGTAGTTTTGCTCAAATCTATTAGGGGAGAGAATATCCGCAATTTTTTTAAATTCATATTAAAGTCCTATGTTCCGCATTTCGTTGCACAGAATATGTAAGTATATTAAAAAGTACTGTGCAAATGTGCATATTATAAATTATAATTAAGAAGCATGTGAATTCTTTTTATTATCTTGTCATATAAAAAGAAAATTCTTATTAAATTATATATAATTTTATGTAAGCTTGGAGATCCTTTTTCTCGCATAATTTTAATGGGATAAAATACCAACTTTTGCATTGTATGCATTTTATAATAATTTTTAAATCATCATTATCAAATGATGCGCAATATAATGAGTTAATTGGAATATAATGATATTATAATTAAAATTAAATTAATATAGCATTGCAATGTAATGTAAAATGTAGTGTACGTGTTTGTGAATGAGGTGAAGCGAATGAACAAATTAAAATTTAATGCACAAGTATTGTAATAAAACTGTACTCCAAATCTCTAATTGCGTTTAATACATGTTTATGTAACTATTATTAAAAATAATTTAGCTACTCCGCAATATTGAACACAAAATTCCTCGAATTTTTAATTCATTTTTGATTTTGGATTGAAAATGTCAATAAATTTATGTATATTCTATATAAATATATAATAATATGTTTAATTTGATGTTGCATTCAATATTAAATTGTATCAACGACTAAGAATAAATTTATGTATATTCTATATAAATATATAATAATATGTTTAGTTTGTTATTGCATTTAATATTAAATTCGATCAACAAGTCTAAATAACAATATTATAATGATAAATATAGATATGGAAAAATAAATTAAAAACCAATAAACATGTATGTACAAATATTATTTCAATTTTTCAAATTTAAAAAATATTTATATTTATAATTACAATTATTTTCTACCGTTTTACGTAGCATTGAATATTTCATAACAAAAAACAATCTTGTACAATCTAATTCTATCAAAAGAAGAAACAAGTGTATCGGAAAGATTTTGTATGCGACTGTACGAAAAAAAGCGACAGGTGTATTTTTAGTGGCCCAGACGTATCAGGTGTATCACACACCATCAAACAGTCGAATAGGTAATTTGACATGGTAACCTTTTACCTTTCTATTTTAATCTCCTCATATACTCATACTGTAGCCGTATTTAGTGTAAAATCATTTAAATTTGCTCTTTTAATATAAAAGTATTGCATATAATAGTAGACAGCACTTATGATTTTTTCTTTAACTAAAATAAATATGTATATCTGAAAAGGGATGACACGATATTTTAAATTATTACTATCAATAAACAGTTTTTGTTCATTTATGTCATTGATATTTTGGATAAAATATTATAAATTGAACTAACCATCATAAGGTGAAGAAGTTCTTATTTTCTCTCATGTGAATACAGTGTATAAGGTAATCTTTAAAGCTCGCATTGACGCTATTTTTTATTATAACTAAATACATCATAACAGATCTGGCTTACAGAATTTTTATTTTAATAATTTTAATAATTATGTACCTTATATTCGATGTGATATTTATCGTCGTAGTTTGTTCCAATCACAAAAAATCACTGGCATGGGCGTAGCCAGGATTTTTTTCCACGGGAGGTGTTGGCAAAAATTATTACAATTTAATAGTGCTCCGAACTTCATTTATTATCTGCATACTAGAAAAAACTGCAGTCATTTTTTACAAGTAAACTTACAATTAAAATCCAAAATATAAGGTGTCCACATCTAACCATTTATACTACATACAGCGGCCCAAATTTCAGATGCTAAACAGACCAATCAGAAAGGGGCATGCCTCAAGACTTCCTTTGCTGAAGCAAATAGTGCAGAAAAATCGATAAACTCTGTAAACATTGTAGAAACAGCACAGTCGTACAGACATTGAATGAAGTTTGAGGCAGGCGAATTTTTGCCTCTACATTTGTATAGTCGGCACTGCGCTGGCGTACGAATGCTTTATTCAACAGTATTTAAAGATATTAGGAAAACAGTGTAATTTTAAAAACTACATTTTGTAAACATATTGCACGTTAAAATTAAATTTTCTAGAAGATTAAAATTTAATAATACAATGCAAAATTGCCCTCTCCTCATTTTGTATGGTGAGGCACTGCCTCATTTGTCTCCACTGATAAGCCGCCACTACAATAAATAATGATCACAGGAGTATTATATACCTATTTTGTATAATGTGCGCGTATGTCATATTCATATTTTTAACATGCTAGTAAGACAGTAAAGTATATTTATGAACTATTTTTACTGCGGTTATATTACACATGTTACTTTTAACTGAGTAATTGATTCCGTAAGGCTGTTTTTCTGGCTTCAGGTGTGATAATGATGTGAAAATTATAGTTTTCCTCTTCACTGTATAACTTTGCATCAAATTGAATAGAAAGGGAAACGTAAAAACTAGTTCCCAATACAACCTAGTTCTAAAAACGCCGCGGAAGTTATAAAGATAGATAAATAGCACATTAGCACGTTTTTCACCTGTTTTAATTTCAATAGAGAATATTTAAATTTATTTTAATCCGGTGTATCCAATCAATTCATTTGATATGATATGTGTACTTAAACGGAAATGACTGACATGCTTATGAGTTTAAATGCATTTATAATACAAGTAGAATAATTAATATCCCAAGTGTGAAGTGTCAATCATGTCTTTTTTTTCTATACACATAATGAAAATATTTCGCAAATAAAATGGTAATTAGTTAACAATCTTTATCTATTGCAAGTTAATCTTACAATAATTACACACTAAGGTTATTCCTTCATTACTTGGAAATAGTAGTAAAAACTATAAGTAATATTTTTTTCAATAATAAAAGGAAATTAAACCTTAATTATAAAGACTTTAATTGATTTGTCATTTTATTGCAGGAAGTTCGTAAAATTTTTATATATTTCTTAAGAAATTGTTAATTATAATTCTTAATTCATTGAATATATTTACTAACACATTATATTAATTCTTATTTTTACTTGCTTTTTTCTTAAGCATAGAGATTACGACTATATATTATATTTTTACTTGAATTATGTATCGCATGTGGGTTACAAGGACCTAAATTTATAAGATATTCCGAACCATTGAACGACAGTATTGATACCTAATACTTTTATTAAAAAATCATTAATTGTTACATTGAAATGACAATTACACTCATAATTTGTCATCCAATTAAATTATAATATTTTGGCGAATTGAACAAATCAGATTCAAATCTCACTGACAATTGTCGTGACCATAACGACAAAAATTTCAAGTAAGATACTAGATTCTAGATTCTAGTTACTAGTGGTATTACATGACAATTCCCCTCATAACTTCCCATACAATTAAATCACAGTATTTTGGTGAATTGAACCATTGTCAGTTACTGGAATTTACAGGCCTAAAATAGACATTGCTTAGAAATAAACTCCGTCAAAACTGTAAAAAAAAAGTAAACGGACTCGTTTGATTTTCGTCGCAACAATGAGTTGTGATCATAACGACAAAAATTTCAAGTAAAATTCTAGTTACTAGTGGTGTTACGTATGAAAACTATAACTGACAAATATTATTGTTAATACTGACATCAAAGAATTTTGTAAAAAAGGGGAGGACATAAAATTAATACTAAAAATGTATATCTTAATAATATTATTAATAATTAGTTTGCTTAAAACCAACATTTACAAGTTTTTCACTTTAATATGTACTGTAAATAATGAAAAGGAAAAATTAAATATTGTTTAGAATAGTGGCCAGGATTCCAGGAGCCATTATTGTAATATAAACGGTAATTAGAACGAAAATGTCAGGTAATCGATTATGTTGTTTCGAAGTCGACAAATGTATTAACTGTTATGAATAATAACATAGTTGCGGTTTGCTGGTTAACTATCGCGGTTCGGTCTCGTTATTTCACGTATTTGGACTTGGTTCTCGAAACCGACATGATACCATTAAAACAAAGTTATGTGCATTAATTACCATTTACGTCCTAATTGATATATCGGGTTACATTATTTATCCATACAAATACAATATTAAAACTTTTGTTACATTTATCCAAAAATATCTGTTCTTTTATTATAAAGTAAAACACATCTTAGATATTTATAGTGAAACTTATTGCTGTAAATTATAATTATTATTATTATTTGACCGTAACATCATCATCATTTGTCGTTTCAACCTTAAGAGACTTTTAGGCATGGGCGCCGACTACATGGGGGCATCGGGACTCATGCCCCCCAAGGAGACATTACATTGGATCAAGAATTATAGCAAGTACTTTAATATGCTTTTATTCATAACCCATTGAAATCAGAGCACATAGCTTATTCTGGAGCAATGAAGCTCTGTATTGTATTTTGGATTTAGTGGACCAAAAATCAGAGCAAATATTCAAACTGGTTTGGCTCTTAGCCTGCTTAAACTAGAGCGCATTCTAGAGAACTGATATTCTCGATTTTGCTGTGGTTTCAGTAGCTTAAAAAGTAGACCAAGTTCTTCATAATATTCTTATTCTTGACTTACTGAAACCAAAGAAAATTCTAAGACTACGAATAAACAATACCTGCGGAATTCTGCAAATCCATGAATCGTATAGAGAAGATCAATTAACATATCCGTCGTTAATTCCTCTTCATTAGCTATTGTATTTATTAAAGCTATTTTTTAAATAAGGTAATATTTTGAATCATTAGTTTTTCTTTGATATTAGCTCTTAAAACGTTTTTTTTTTTTTTGTTTCTGTAGATAACCAAAGTTATTTATAATATTTTTTTTACCATTAAAGTACATTTGTTTTTATTTTGACCCAGTGTATATTTAACATAGATATTTTGTGTAAATATTGTCTAAATTGTTGAACGTCTACAAATCATCAATTCTGGCTTCAGCACTGTTTCTTAAGTCTACTCAGTTTGGTTAACTTCAGTATTTCTGTTTAAATTGATAATGACCTTGTAATACTTACATTTTAATATTATAAAAATCTAATATCCCATCATTCCATTATGGGAAATATGGCAGATGAAATCTATATTATTGTCTATTAATTGTTGTCGACGGTGAGATTTAAACACCAGATCTTACAATTTGAATCGAAACGCGCAAATCAAGAGAACCTTCGCTGCGAGTGATATTATGAATATGTCAATGATAAGTGAAAACTACAAAACAAGTAAATAAAACGAAGAATGCATTGTTTGTTGCGTTGTAAATTTGGTAGAATATTCACCGGAAAACAAGTATTTCCAACATGGCAACCCTTTGTCAGTATTTTGCATTCCATTTCTTTTACAAGGCTTTAAAGGAGTAGGTACCAATTTTGCTCTCATATCGTTTTTCCCAACAACAGTTCCCGTCAAAAGCATTCAATTTGTACGATTGAAAATATCTGGAACATTTCGCTTCATCTCTGTAATAAAACGGATGTTTATGTATAACATGGTTTGCATTTCCTCGGCGATCAATCTGAGGCAATAACCGAGCGCTTCTTACCTCCACGTCAAACTCTCTGCATGTCGGCGTCTTCTAACGAATGCAGACGTGCAATATACCTACCCTGCCAAAATCATGCACTACTATGCAATTTTCATACAGAGCTGCTTCTCTACATATACACAAGAGGAATCATTTTATATGTTTATCTTTCAAAAGTGTTTAAATTTGTGACACCCATAAACTATGGTACGGTATTTAATTTAATTATAAATAAATTTACTACGAGCTAGATCTATCACAGGTATTTTTAATTGTAATAGACCTTTAAAATAACATTTATCCAAAATTGGTAAAGCTAAAAATAATATGCTTATATCGAATTTGGGATTAGATTACATCTGCACCAGAGATAACGTACAGATAATTAAAAATAATTATAACTATCAAAAAAAAATTACTAAATTTTTAAGCTATATTTGTCAAAATTCAGAAAGAACGTAGCTTTGGGTAACTGGGATACCAGGTTACATCTACAAATATCTATAATTTTGTAAAATTATCAGCCCCAATAAACTTAGTTTATTAAAGTTACATTTTGGATGTACTTATTTGTTAATAAAGGGAAATCAAATAATTTTTACGTTAGTGATCGTTTTGTCATTAAATAGTATTTGCTAAACCTTCAGTTAAAAGATTGGTATTACGTGCAATTTAAGCTCAAGCAAACGCTACTATCTTCATCAATAAGTTGGTTTCAAATTATTTAACGACAATAATAAGGTTTCAAAAAAGTAAGAAGAAGAAAACGCGAAGACTGTCCGTAAACAATGTGTCACCCAGCTTGTCTTCATGTGTCACCTTTGACCTGCGTGTCCAAGGTTCCTCATCACTAATGCATTGTATATTGCCAATTTAATTAAAAGTTGGACTATTTTCATAGATTCAAGTTCATTTAGAAATGCACGACCCCTCCCCTCCCTAGAAAATTGTCAGAAAGAATCACTGATCGCTTGTCATTCTGATTTGGCAGATTATTATCGTTTCAACGATTATCATTTTTGGTTTAAGGTTCATCTCACTTTCAAAGTTGACTTTTAGAAGTTTATATTATATATTAAATTTGGATAAAAGTAAACATTGATTGTCATTTTATATTAATAATAGTACGAGAATTCGTAGTTAATGCTTGATAGATCATATTGTTAAAAAAAGCAATATAAAATTGTATTTGGTTTATCTGGATTTCTCAAAAAATTTCAGCTGGTAGCTTTATTGGTGATTATTAATGACCACACATTGATTATCACTTGATTGAACAAGTCACATCTTTGTAATCACCTGATAGTCAGCAGTTAAGACATTGTTAGTAATGCAATGATGTTACCATTTAATGTATGTTTAGCAAGTGACAAGTAACAATAAATTGATTAACACTTGTTCAACAAGTTCTAGCCTTGTAATAACTTGGTAGTCACTATCTAGTATCCTACTAGTATAACATTCACCCACACAGATGATCGTTTGATCCGTTTAGACATCATCAGAGAGTTTGATGATGTCCGAAATGACGAAACAATATATATGAATAATTCAATACGTATTGTTTTATTACTAAATTTATTCCATCTATATATTCACATTGAGTACACTTAAAATTGTGAATAATAATTATTCAATCTTATAATTATTTTTGACCTGAATTCGTAAATGGAATTCCAAAAACAATATAAGACTTTTCCCACAAAGGATCGTAAAAAATATTTGTTTACATGTATACTAAAATAAACCCTACGCCTACACACATAAATTTCAATTTTACCCTTAGATTTTGTTTTGGTCCCGTATCCTTATTTTCATCTCGTACCTCCATGATTAATTTTTGATATTTTTAGCCCTTAGGCACATTTTTCAACGTGTGTTTTCATAACATTTTTAAATTTAAAATATTGAAATTGCAATGTATAAAAAAATTCTATTTAAAATAATACGATAATTTGCGATGAATTTTCAATATTTAAAGTAAATGTCATTAAATACATATAAAACAAATTGCATTTCAATTTTGATGTTTAAATATTAAACATAATATATTTTAACTTAATTATTTTTAAATTAATAAAATATTCAATTAGTTAATTAAATATTTTTATTTTTAACAAATAATAGTGAAATATTGCAAAATTCAAATAAATAGCATGTGCACAAATATTACTTGAAAATTAACATAAATCTATTAATTCTTTCATATTTCCCATAAAGTAGTACAAATTACAGCTTCGATAAGCTATAACAACATGTAGGCTAAAAAACTAATACTCTAAAATACAAGTAAAATTTGTTACGAATTTAATTGTAAAATATTTTATCTCCTCTCGTTTATTTCTCGTCTCGAATATTATTATCTCGTCTTGGTCTCGAATCTCGCCGAGATTTCTCGAGTTTTCATGGTCGCCATCTGTGCATAGTATTTCAATATCTAGGGAAATTTCCCTAAATCTTAGAAAATTGAACAATCTTTTGGGAAATTAGGAATAAAATATATATTTAGAGAAATAACATAATTATTTGCTCCACTTACATTTTGTCTTTACGTACCAGATAGTCATAAAAATCAGGTTTCTGATTTGTTTTATTGATACTCGTTATTACTGTTCGATGGCGTATGGAATTTTTAGGTTATCAATTTAAATCTGTCAGGTGTTGACGGTTTTCTATTGTACTAGTTATTTCTTACTCGCTGATTCTACATAGTACCTATGGATACATTTCTTCTACCTCTGCGGCGTAGAAATTTAATTTCTATCTTGTGAATCATGTCATAAAAGGTATCATATTTATGACGTTTGAAAAAAATAATTTTAAAACCTCGAGAAATCTCGGCGTAATTATTATAATTTGAGATTTTATTGTCTCGTCTCGAAGCTTTGTTTGTAAAATCATTCTCGTCTCGCCCGAGACGAGATACTTCGAGACGGGACGAGCGAGATTCGAGAAATATTTCGTCTTACTCGAATTCCTATTCGTACGCTTATCCAAATCGTATATATATATATATACCGGGTGTCCCAGCTCGACCGACACATGGGAGTTTTACATGGGAAATCAGTTAATTATGAATAGTATCTCCCCAGTGTAAGATATTAACTTGAAATTTTGTATACATATCGGAGAATATTAATTCTATGGATCACACTTATTTGAAATATGCAATTTCGTCTGCAGGGCGAGATTTATTAAATTTAAAATCTAATATTTTCGTTCAAAATCAGACAGCCATGGAAATAAAAGAAAATATTTATCTGACAGTTTAGTGAAATATCACTGATTTCAATTTTTATTTCCTGTATTTTAATATTATTTAAGTTGAATTTAGTTTCTTTTTGTTAAATAATGTACCAATATTACAAAAATATAAATATCTACAATGGCATGTCATTAACTGTCAGAACTGGCACATAGATATTTTCTTTTATTTCCATGGCTGACTGATTTTGAACGAAAATGTTAGATTTGATAATTTAATAAATCTCGTCTTGCAGACGAAATTACATATTTCAAATAACTGTAATCCATAGAAATAATATTCCCCAATAAGCATACAAAATTTCAAGTTAATATCTTGCACTGGGGAGATACTATTCATAATTAACTGATTTCCCATGTAAAACTCCCATGTGTCGGTCGAGCTGGGACACCCGGTATATATATATATATATATATATATATATATATATATATATATATATATATATATATATATATATATATGTAAGTAAAAAGGGCACCCCAAAGCCTGTTAGTCTTTATGAAGTAGAACCACCATGAAGTCGCCTCTTTTGTGATCGGGCAATTTTTTATGATTCGGAGAACATATCCCGGGTTGATACGAGATTTAGCGATGCTGGTGGGTGCCAATGTTTATATTGCATGCTTTTTTATAGTAACCATTGTCCATAATTAATTTCAATAATAATTCTTTAAACAAACCATGTAGAAAGTTAATAAATACTCCAAATTTTTATAAATTGCGAAAAGGAACAAATTCGTACGGTCATCCAAATCGTATAAATAAATGAGTAAAAAGGCTAACCCAATCCTGTTAGTCTTTACGAAGTAAACCCACTATGAACTCACCTCTTTGTGATCGGGCAATTTGTATGACTCTGGGATCATACCCCGGGTTGATACGAAATTTGGCGATGCTGGTGCGTGCCAGTGTTTTGGGAAATTAGGAAGAAAATATATATTTAGGGAAATGTACAACATAATTATTTGCTCCACTTACATTAATTATTTAAATCTGGTTTCTGATCTTTTTATTGGTACACTGTTAGCACTGTTTCATTGCATATGGAATTTTTAGGTTATCTGTCAGTTGTTGATGGTTTTTAGGTTATCTAGTTTTATATACCCCAAAGCCTGTTAGTCTTTACGAAGTGGACCCACTATGAAGTCACATCTTTGTGATCGGGCAATTTGTATGATCCGGGGATCATACCCCGGGTTGATACGAGATTTGGCGATGCTGGTGCGTGCAGTGTTTACGTTCACGACTGTAATTGACACGCCGCAGTTTTATTGTGCTAATGGAAGCTGACCACTAATGGAATTTGTTCCAGCATGCGGCTTCTGTACATACATGGCGAGATGCAACACAAAACGTGTTCATACGTGTCCATACATCCAGAGGTTATCGCGCCTCAGGGATACATTGCCGAATTTTAATGGAATAGAAAAAATCTCATTAAACCGTTCAATTAATTCCAATTATAGATGGAACACCAGTAAATAATTGCTAATCAACGATACTGCACGTTTAATTATTTTAAAATATGTTGTTCCTTTTTAATGTTTAACACCATTTAATTATTAAAATCATATGCAGACAAATAAAGGGTATACGATGAGATATGACACATATACCTACACATGTTTGTACATTTATAAAAACCGTAATATTATCATACCTATTAATTTTTATCTTTTTATAAGAAATTCCGTTTCAAGCATTCTTGACTAATAATGGAACGTTACTTCTTCTCCATTTGATATTAATATGAAATATTTTTTCTGACATCTTTTGGTACCAAATGAAAAGTCCAAAAGAAAAACACCCTCAATCTTTTTTTTCTCAAGGTTTTGAAATTTTCAATTTGTCTTAGGTATATTTTGGATATTTCACCAGCGACAAATTATAGTTTGGAAAAAATATCTGAAAGTAGGTTTTCTGGGTAGTCGAATACTAATCTGACATCAAAATGATTGACATTTCAGTTTGTCAAGCTCTCTTTCGATTTTTAATTTAGTTTTGTATGATGTTTGATGATTTAATTTAGGCGGCATATTTAAGTTCGGAAACCATACTTTACACTTTTCTTGAGTTAAATGATTCACACAACATTTGGATTTGGAGACATGAGTTTTTTTAAAAAGTGAGTTTTCATTATCAACCATGGTTAATAATAATTTATTATTGACCTAGGAGACCATGGTTACCAAGTAAGCGGTGGTGAAAAATAATTTCTCTTGTCAAAGAAAGTTGAATAATAGTAGATGTGTCCAGGCCAGTGAAAAAAATAAATAATTTTTCATCTCTTGTAAAGGTTAATAATAGTGGGTTTCTAGACTAGCAGCGAAAACAATGAACTATTATTGTTTTTTAGAATGCTAAATTCGAATCTGATTTCAAAATTACAAAACTGAAAATGGTGGATCTAATATGGACCTCCAAATATTTGTAAATGCCTCAAATGTTATGGAAGTAAATTGTGATATTTTTTGGGTCGCTGAATAAGGATTTGATATCAAAATTATTTATTTCTTAATACAGCCTAACGTGTTTTAAGTAAAAAAAAAAAACATTTAAATAATTAGGAATTCATAATTTTAAAACAGGTGTGCAACGAAATGCGGAATGTAGGAAAATTTAGAGCAAAACTACAAAAGTACAAAGTTGTTCAAAATTAAATTCTACATCAGATAGGATCATAATTGATGCAACAGGACGTCTGCAGTATGAGATATATTAAATATAAAATGTAACACTTCCGTTAGAAATCTGACAGTCCTGGAAATAAAAGAGAGAAGAGAGAGTATCCGCAATTTTTTGAAATCTCGTGTTAAACTCCTATTTTGTGCGTTTCGTTGCACACATTGTATTTAGTTGGCCATATTGGATGCACTATTTTGAATTTTTGTAATTTTGATATCAGATTCATATTCTACAACCTACAAAATATGTGAGAACGTACTTTCAGATAACTCGTCCAAGCTATTAAATACGTTGCTGGAATGAAATATGAAAAATATAGACAAATTGAAAATTTCAAAATCACATATTTTGAGAAAGAATAAGATCGAGGGTTTTTGGCTTTGGAACTTTTCATTTGGTACCAAAAGAAAGTGGAAAAAATATTTCAGATTAACCACGAACCAACAAACAGTGAGTTATAATTTATAATACACATGTGTTTTATGACCTTCATTATTTATCTAAAAATACTGTAGTTATAGCGATATAATTACACAGTGTTGGAGAAAAAATTTAATCCACCCCAAGCTGAGATGATTATTCATAATAGAAATTTAGAAAAATCAAAAACCTTGCGCATATATGAAAAAGTAAGAATTAACTTGCAATTAGTTTTTATATTTGCGTAAATATCTTAATTCTGTCATGTGTTACACATTTTATTTTAACTTAGTATCTAGAAGGTTTAAAAAAAAGTTATTAATATTGCATTCGACGAATTTTATCACTGGTTAAATTTAATGGACTTATTACTGTTACAGCATGTATATAAATTATAATTTTAATGATACAATGTAATAATTTCAAATATATTAATAAATAATATAATGATGTTTATTTTCCATATGTTGAGATTTTATATTTGAATGATTAATTTTAATTAATTTCTATATTTGGAACAAATATATACTATGTAAAAATAATTATGAGCAAATGAATTGTATATATTTGCTAAATGAAATGAATGAGATAGCAAAATATTATTTGTGTAAGTGCATAAAGTCAGTTTGAAACAATTATCCGCTTTAATAGTGAAGTTTGAAAAGCAATTTATTTGAAATTAATAAGTTTATATAGTTTAGGAGTTTATGTCGTTGCGGTATGAGCGCTTTCTGAGTGACTGCTTCTTCCAGCGAAGAGCTTTCTCTGACAACAGCAGGAATTTAATATTCCGGCAATTTATTACTCCTTAGCAAATAGAAAGAAAACACTACGTGGAATTTATCTTGTTTTCTCAAATGTGCGCAGCTTCCTATAATCTCGCAATCAAATACTTACTCATTTACAGGTAGTCAGGGCTGTATTAAGGCTAAAAATTAACAATAATCTTAACTTTAAATATATATCACGGACTTCTAATTTTAACTAAGTGTAGTTGCAATATGAGGTCTTTTAGATTGGTTCAGAATCCAGTACAAGCTATAAGGACCCTGCAGATACTGCAAATTTATATACACGGTAAATACTAGAAACATTAAGACATAAGGAATTAACATTGGAAAACTTTTTTTCTGTTTCTATTTCCCGTTAAATATGATGGGGTGTGTGTACCATTGATTAGATTATTTAATTTTACGTCTACAAATATCAAATATTCTGTAATTTGAGGTATTGTTATTGAAGCAAGCGAATTAATATTCTTTGAGCATTCACTTGTTATTTGACATCAAAACTTTTACAAATTATTATATTTTCTTGGTAATTAAACTATATTCAATTTTTATTGTCATCACTTTCTATGCTCTTCCCTAACATTAATGCTGGCTACGCCCTTGAAAATGTTTCACAGCCCAATGGATAAGGCTGCGGTTTCATAAAAATCTCTTATTTTGTTCTCAACGATCCTACTTTTTTCTTACAAAAACAGCTTAATAGATATTATCTTAAAATGGATTTAATATTAAAAGTTAATATAAATATAATTAAAGTTTATTGTCAACGGAAAAGTGACATGTATCCCAATTGCCCACTTCCTTCTCGTTATTAAATTTGTTACATTTTAAAAATTTGATACTTCTCTTTGTATAAACGTATTTCATATTTACTTCATCATTAATAAATTAATCTCAGTGTTATTTTTACCTAAAGAATTGTTAAAATCAAAATTGTTGAGATAATCAACGAAAAATATGACTGAATTTGTTGTAATCAAATAAATAATTTGATTACTTTTAGGAGTTATTATTACAATAATAATGAATTAAAATATTATTGACTTTATAATAATCAACCGCAATAATTATTGATGCAATAAAATATTAATTACTCTAAGTGATTTTGACACAAGGTATGAAATTACCAAAAAAATATGATCTGTTTATTGTAGTCAAATAAAATCTATTGAATAAATGTTACAAGAGTTACAATTAATAATATGAAATTTACATTTTAAATAAAAAGAGAAATGGACTATGAAATGAGAACTACTTACGAAGCCAAAACCTTATCCACTCGGCTATGAAACATTTTGTTTAAATATTTCTTATTACATAAATATCAAGGAGAACAGTCAAAATTCAATTTATTTTATTCAATATTTCAATTAGAGTAGGTCCTATTCTATAATATTTGTAATCAATACATGCAAAATTATATAATTTAACCAATGGTACCACACACACTGTTACTGTATTATATTTAGCGAGACAAATATAAACAACAAAATATTATTTTTCTCATGTTAATTCCTTATGTCAAGATTTCTAGTATTCACCCTGTATACAGATTTCATTAATAGTCTGTCATTTTCTTGTGTTCTTCTTGTACTTCTTAGGTTATATTCTTCTATTGAGTTTCTAATCAATCTGCTGTCCATACTTCATCGTCGCTGCATAAATCTCTAACCCTCGCAGATGATACAACTTCTTGCACCTTGCCAAGATGGCATCATGAACGGACCAATTTTTGAATTCTACTTATGAAGCCATAACCGTATTCACTCGGCTATGAAACATTTTGTTTAAATATTTTTTATTACATCATATCAAAATTTAATTTATTTTATTCAATATTTCAATTAAAGTAGGTACTTCTCTATCATAGTTGAAATCAATACATGCAAAATTAAATAAGCTAACCAACATTACCACATAAATTCCGTTACCTATATTTAACGGGACAGATAAAAACAGCAAAAAAATATTTTCCATGTTAAATCCCTACCTCAAAATTTCTAGCAGGGCATGTAACCGAAAAATATACTGGTTAACGGTTAACCCTTATAGAGAACGTTATAATAATAACGGTTTTAGTTCGAAAACCGGTTTTTGAAAATTGGAAACCGGTTTAAACCGGTTAATATATCGGTTAAAAAAATAATTAAAATTAATTAAAACAAATTAATTATAAAAATTTGATTAAAAAAATAGAGAATAATTAATTAAAAATTTTTTTTTTTAAATATTATCTGAGAAAAATATCACAATTAAAAAAAAAGCAATTTAATTAATGAATATTTACAAAAATTCCCGTCATATATTCAGAAAAACGCAGGTCACTTTTCAATTTTAAAGTTGCCTGTGTTGACAAAGGCCGTATTTATTTGGGACTTTTTAAGTAACCTTAACGGCCAAAGAAACTACCTACATTTATGACTCTCCGATAAAATGTTAATTGTAAAAACTGTGATGACTCATGTTCAAATACAAATAGAAAACACAGATATAAAAAAAATATATTATAATTTTTCCTCGCTAAATGATATTAAAATAAAGGTTAATGTTCGCTAAAACCGGTTTATATTTTTTTTTGGTTAACGGTTACCGGTATTTTCGACCTGAAAAATATCGGTTAAAATTACGGTTAAAGTTCGCAATTTTTGTTCAATATATCGGTTACCGGTTTTTATTAACCGGTTTTATTAACCGGTTACATGCCCTGCATACTTCTGACAACTTTTTGCCAAAAACAAAAGCTGATTGACATGGTAATTATTTGTCATTTTTTATTTACATTTAATACCAAATACGACGTACTTCTGACAACTTTTCTCCAGAAACAAAAGCCTGTTGACATGATTTTTGACATTTTTGCACGCCAAACATAGTCGAGTACTTACATTTGATACTTACTTTTGAAATATTTTAGCTGAAAACAAAAGATATTCGACAAGGAATTTTTTTGTCATTTCTACACGCCAGCCCTCATCAAATAATTCTTTCATTTGATACCAAACACGAGTTACTTCTAAAATATTTTAGCAGAAAACAAAAGATAATCGACATGGAACATTTTAAAGAATACAACGGGCGTGATCTTGAGTAATAGTACACTTAAGTTGTGTACTTTTAAAGTGCTATTAGTTTGTGTCTTATATATTAACTTTTATTATTCCTTTTACATCTGTGACTGTATTATTTACGAGATTATAAAAGTATATTATCCTATTATGTCGGCCCTCTATGTTACGGGAAAAATACTGATATTCGATTTTGCCATTTGTTTAAGCCTACTTGATTGCATTTTGAAACACCTGATAAAATTTGTTTTAAACGATATTTCTCTGAAACTAATGAACGGATTTGAAAAATAAAAAAACTGTTGAGAAGAGAATTGAAAGGCCTTTCGAACTGTGTCATGTTTGACACTCTTTTCCATTTAAAATTTTTGAGGTGCAGTCCACCCCCATTTTAGGGTTGAAGTTATGCCATTGGAACTAATCCATTCAGGTGTTCCCCCTTTATACTAAAAATGACGTGTTCGAGCGTTTTTTGCAAAATTAATGTTAAGTGGCCAAAAATTGCGCTGATAATTTTCATTGAGCCACCTGTATATAGAAGGTGGAAATAATAATATAAGAAACAGTTAATAAACAAATAATTAGGACAAATGAACTTTATCTAAACAAAAGGATGTCTGTAAAACAATTGATAGTTGTTAATTGGACCACGAACCTTGGCCTACAACGGAAATGATGACCGGAAGTACTTATATTTGGAAATTTTGTTTTGATAATTGTTATCTATATTCACAAATATATTCCAAACCATATCCAAATAAAAATTAATATCTTTTCTCATCTCCAAGTAATTTACAATCATAGTTAATCATGAAAACTAACAATATTTAGATTGCACCTTAAAATTTTGATTTTACAGCCAAAAAAATCCAAAATGACCCATTTTTCGGTCAAAAATTTTGGTTTTGTAAAATAATCCAAATTGGTATTCGCCGGTGAGCTGATTCTAAATTTTCAAACCGAATTTAATTATCTCTTCCCATTCCTGAGATATTAGGCTTCAAAGTTGCACCTCAAAAAAGTGTGTTTTTTGACTATATCTCTAAAATGGGTAGAGATACAGTCTCAACGATTATACCAGTCGATTCTACGCACAAAGTTACATAAAGAAATGTTTTCTTCGCATATATGTTCTTTGGAACGATTTGGTGTAAAATGAGAAGAAAGAAAAAACCGGAATTTCAGTTTTTCGCTGGAGAACTTTTTGGGTCCAAATCTTTTCATTTTTCAGACTTAAGTAAACACAGATGCGCTGATTTCAAATTTTCAAACCGATTTCAATTATCTCTTACCGTTCTCGAAATATTTGGGTTCAAAGTTAAAACTGAAAAAAATCGTTTTTCAGGAATATACCTGAAATGGGTCAAGATACGATCTCGACGACTTCACCAATCGATTCTACGGGCAAAATTACATAAGTGTACCAATTTTCAGATTAATATTCCAATGGATACAATTTTTAGAGCAAAAAAACGAAAATCGCGAAAATCGAAAAATCGCCTGATGAACCCCTTGCGATTTTTTTCGATTTTCGACGATTTTCGTTTTTCCTCTATAAAATTTGTATCCATTGGAATAAAAATCTGAAAATTGGTACAAAAATGTAATTTTGCCCGTAGAATCGATTGGTAAGGTCGCCAAAGTCGTATCTGAACCCATTTCAGAATTATTCCTGAAAAACTGTTTTTTTCAGGTCTAACTTTGAACACAAATATCTCGAGAACGGTAAAAGATAATTGAAATCGGTTTGATAATTTGGACTCAGCGCATCTGTATTTACTTAAGTCCAGAATATAAAAAATTTTGGTGACAAAAAGTTTCCAAGCGAAAAATTGAAATTCAGGTTTTTTTCGTTTTTCTCATTTTTCACCAAATCGTTCCAAAGATCGTATATGCGGAGAAAACATTTCTTTATGTAACTTTGCGCGTAGAATCGACTGGTGAATTCGTTGATACTGTATCTCTACCCATTTTAGAGATATGTTAAAAAAACACACTTTTTTGAGGTGCAACTTTGAGGCCAAATATCTCAGGAATGGGAAGAGATAATTAAATTCGGTTTGAAAATTTGAAATCAGCGCATCGACGACTATCAATTTGGTTTTTTCAAAAAAATCAATAAATTTTACCTAAAAATGGGTTTCTTTGGGTTATTTCACACCCTGGAATGGGTTTAAAGTGTTTAACAATGATTTAGGTGTTCATAATTAAAAAAATAAGTTTAACACGATTATGTGTTGCATTTTATACCCAAAAATGAGTTGAAAAGTGTCTAAACATATTGTATAGTACATTTGGAAATTTGTCACACCTTAAAATGGGTAAAAAGGAACCCAAACCTGACCTAAAATTGGGTTTAAAGGGTGTCAACAATCAAAAACCAAAATTTTGGACTCATATATGGTATTTTTGGAATATTTCAGCTGTATATGAAAAATTTTACAGTAAAAACCTAAAAATTGTAACTTTTTATATTCAACTGTAATTAGAAATTACTAAAAGTTAGTTACAAACAGATGTAACCGAAATAAATACTGGTTAACGGTTAACCCTTATAGAGAACGTTATAATAATAAAGGTTTTAGTTCAAAATCCGGTTTTTAAAAATTGGAAACCGGTTTAAACCGGTTAATATATCGGTTTAAAAAATTATTAACATTAATTAAAAAAAAAAGTATTTATAAATATTTGATTAAAAAAAATTATAGAATAAATAATTTAAAAAAATAATAAAAAATTACCATCTGAGAAAATATAACAATTAAAAAAAACAATTTAATTAATAAATATTCACAAAATTTCCCGTAATTTATTCAGAAAAACGCAGGTCACTTTTCAATTTTAAACTTGCCTGTGTTGACAAAGGCCGTATTTATTTGGTCTTTTTAAGTAACATTAACGGCCAAAGAGACCTAAATTTATGACTCTCCAATAAAATGTTAATTGTAAAAACTATCATGACTCATGTTCAAATATAAATAGAAAACACAGATATAAAAAAAAATATTAATTTTTCTTCTCGCTAAATGATATTAAAATAAAGGTTAATGTTCGCTAAAACCGGTTTATTTTTTTTTTTGTTTAACGGTTACCGGTATTTTCGACCTCAAAAATATCGGTTAAAATTACGGTTAAAGTTCGCAATTTTTGTTCAATATATCGGTTACCGGTTTTTATTAACCGGTTTTTTTAACCGGTTACATGCCCTGATTTCTAGTATTCACTCGGTATACATATTTCATTAATTGTCTCTCATTTTCTTGTGATCTTCTTAGTTTATATTCTTCTAAGTTCCCATCCCCCTCTTATTGAGTTTCTAATCAATCTGCTGTCCATACTTCATCACCGCCGCATAAATCTCCAATCCATTGCAGATGATACACCTTCTTGCACCTTGCTGGCATGACCGGTCCAATCCTTGAATTCTACTTATGAAACCATAATCTTATTTACTCGGCTATGAAACATTTTGTTTAAATATTTCTTATTACATCATATTAAAATGTAATTTATTTTATTCAATATTTCAATTAACTATCATAGTTGAAATCAATACATGCAAAATTAAATAATCTAACCAATGTCTCCACATAAATTCCATTATATTTAGCGGGACAGATGGAAACAGCAAAAAACTATTTTCCCATGTTAAATCCCTACGTCAAAATTTCTAGTATTCACCCTGTATACAGATTTCATTAATTGTCTGTCATTTTCTTGTGGTCTTCTTATATTTCTTAGATTATTTCACACTTGTCATTTTCACCCAATCAGAATGCTTCATTTGATGGTCATAGATAGTTTTTCAGTGAAGAAATTTGATAAAACCACAGTGTCGTAGTCATGGTTACATTTTGTTGATATCATAAATTTTATGTTTGAACTGTTGTCATTCGTGAAATAATCAAGCAAATATAATTCGAGCTATGAATTTAATAGCTAAAATTTTCTCATAATTCCTGCGAAGTAACGACAACTCGGGTCAAAAATAACTCTTAAATCACTCCAGCTTCGCTGTCGTGATCTAAATGTCATTTTTGACAGTCGTTTTTTTCCAATAAATTCATGTCTCTTATACCCGGGACACACGACGAAAGTCAATGTTCATTAACAGTTAATACTTAATTTAGTAGCCATGTGTCATATGATCATTTAGGTAATGATCATTTCAAACTGCATAACGTGGAAAGTGCCGATGAAGTTTAAAAACCGATGATCGCAAACATTCGGTTGTCATCGCAACTCGAATGACAGTTGGGGTTGTTGATGTTGAGGTCAATGTTGATATCTAGTTAAATTATTTTTATTTGGGTTGACGATTGCCAATGAAGTATAGTGGCATGGATAATACTCTAAATTTAGAAACTACTTCGGTGTCTTTGATGACTCTCTATCTTTTTTGTTGTCAATGGTACATTACATTTGCGCATGTGCAATCAAGTAATGTCCGTGTGTCTGCATATTTTTCTAATGAACATTATCTTCAATTGAGAATTTACTTAATCATCATTATTTATACCGCGTGTCTCCGGCATTATTATATTACTTATGATTATATTCTCTTACTGAGTTTCTAATCAATCTGCTGTCCATATTTCATCACCGCTGCAACCTCCAATCCCTCGCAGATGATACCTCCTTGCACCTTGCCGGCATCATGACCGGTCCAATCCTGCATCTGCCTCTCGCGTGCCGGTTCGCACCTGCTGTGGCAGCTGCTCCCCACGTGCTACGTGCTGATAAATAAATAAAGCCTTTGTGGCCCGCGGAATTAAAAGACTGTACAGCTGGTCACTCCGTCATGAAATCCAAATCACTGCTAAAATCACTCCAGATGGCTCGGGGTGAGGCATTTGTAATTGAAATGTGTGTGATTGGGAAATGATGAGTTGTGAGTTGCGAGTTGGTCATTTTGGAAGCAGTGAATTTTTATTTTACACTGGGAAAGAAGTTAATGAAACATTGATTTGTCCAAATATGAATTTTTTGTAAGTAAATATTTATAATATAATCTAAAATTTTAATTTTGATACAATGCGTCCACTTTTTTCTTGAAGGAGTTCTGGCGATGATAAAAATAACGCTCAACATAAGTGAGCCAACTAAGATCTTGTGTAAAATGAATGCAACTATTGTCAGATGCGATGTGAATTAAAAGTAATTTAGCATATTCGCATATAAAACTAATTTGTTTTAAGTTTTAAATAACTAGAAGAGCATAATTTCAAATCGACAGAGTTCAGGTCCAAAACTATAGTTACAACAGCAGTGTTGTTTAGCAATCATCGTTCATTTTTACTACCCTATACCTAAAGTATAGGAAATATTGTAATCGCCAAAAATATTGGTTTTCAGGTGTCAATGGAAATATTCATTTTGACTATCCCTGAATTCATTTTGACTAGTTTTGGCGTGACGTCTGTACATATGTATATATGTACTATCAAATAACTCCTTACCAATATAATATTTTCATATTAAATATATAAAATATATTGCTTTAAATATTTAATATTTATTTTAAACTGTCATATATATAGTTATTTATGGAACTAGTATTCACTGATATAAAATTTTCATGAAATCGTTAAAATTAATCGAAAGAAATATTCATAATTATTCTAGGTATGTTAATTGCTATGTGGAGAAAAAGAAAAGTCAATACAACAGATGACGAGATTATTTATTTCTACATATATTTGCAAAATAATACAAATGAAGTTAAATTTGAAGTACGTATATTAATAATATTGAAAATAAAATTGACAATATTATTAACAGTGTTGCCAGATATACCGTAATTATGGTATTTCCACCATAATTTAATATTAAATACCATGCAAAATAATACAAATGAAAATAATAATACCACCATATTTTAAATTTTTTACCATAAAATACCATAATTTTAAAAATATCGTTTTAAATACACATAAATATTTTATTAAACGCCAAATAAATTGCTAGTTTGCATTGGAATATTTTAATTTTGTTCTATTTGTTTGTTTATGTATTATAATACCTCTTTTGTGTTACAGTAAATATTATGTTTTAGTTTCATTTAATAAAAATGCAAAAAGAAAACTGTTCTTTTTAATTTTCAATAAAGAATGGTGGTTTAATAGAAATATCATAATTTCGCCTACTACGACACCATAATTTTATATTACTCATCTGGCAACACTGATAATGACGCAACTTAAGAAATGTTTTTTTATAAACTGCTAACTAAGTGAGCTACCGGTGCCCGTGTGTTCTTAATATAAGTTAGAAAAGAACTGTGAAGAGGAGAGGAACAACCAAATGATAGACGAAAACAAAAGATATATATATATATATTTTTTTTTTTTTTCTCTTTATTAATGTAAATTTACAACTGGCTTGACCAGCCAACCAGTAAATATGATACATTGTTTTATCGTGTGGGAATATAATATTTATAATATTATTTCCTTTAAAATAAAGATTGTCTTCACAGGTCTAGGGGTTTGTTTCTTTTCAGTCTTCTTACTTCGTCCGTGTTGTCTAGTAGGTTCAGCGCTAGGTGGTTTGGGTGGCAGTTGAGTCGTTTTTGATATCTGGTGGCGTATGAAGATATTTGTTCTTGAATGTATCTAATCCGGAGGTCATTGTGTAGTGTTTGGTTACTGACGTACCATGGGGCATTGGCTATTATCCTGAGTGCTTTATTCTGGGCTCTTTGTAATATATTTATATTTGTTTTCTTGGCACATCCCCATAATTGGATGCCGTACGTCCAAATGGGTATTATTATGGTTTTATATAAAAGTAATTTATTCTCTAACGATAATTTTGATTTGCGTCCAATTAGCCAGTACATGTTTCTTAATTTTAAGTCCAGATAAGATATATATGAAAAAAATAATAAAACATAAAAAAACGAGAGCTACAAGAAAGGTGATATGATAAAAACAACACGAAAATATCAAAATGTATCTAATCTGAAAAAATCTAGAATAGTTTTTATATTAAAAAGCAATATGTACATATTTTCTTTTTATAAGTTTCAATAATTTTTTACCCTTCAACACATTTCGGAGCGGTTGATTGACAGTTTTTAAAAGCAAATTTTTTTATTAATGCTTACTAGGCTACCCACTGTCACTCCTAAAAAAATATTTGAGAAAGCAAATTGGTTTTGCTTTTAAGTCTCTTTTGTAAATGTTTTTATATGCTTACAATACAAATCTTATGCCGAACATATGTTAATGTAATGTAGGATTTATGCTTTGGATTCAATTTGCATGGTAGACCGGGAGAAAAAATGATTCTATTACTGTAGGTCGGCTTAGAGGAACAAGAACGGTTCTGAGAAGCGCAAAAAATATTAATTAAGTGGCGAAGGATTATGTTAATCCGACCCTTGGGTCCGTGTTTCTATTACCTTTTGGGTGTTTAGGTTGGCATGACTTACGAATCAAAACTTTTTTTGGTAATTGGCAGACATTATTTTCTTTTTTGCTGGTCATTTCTAATTCCCTCGGTGGTTTTTCTATTGTTTCATCATTTATTCTGCGCGTAAAGCCAAACCGTCTCAATTGGCATGAAGCCACACGTTCAGCGACATTTTTTCCAGGATGTTCCTTTTTACGAAACAATTTTGAACTTCGTCCATTAAGTACATAAAATTGCTTGGTGCATCGCGTTGTTTTCTGCTAACCTCATGAATCTATTGTTGCGTTTGTCGTTTTGGATTCTATTAACATATATTTCTCGAGAAGACAAACAATAGTTCAGGTGTCGCTTAGAATTTATTGGAGCGAATTACAATAAAACTATGTATGAGGTAATCAAATGTGAATAAAATATTGAGTTTTTATTGTTTACATTTATTGCAGCATTTAAATCTAATCAGAAATTGACAAATAAAAATTAGTATACATGAAACATTAATTACAAAATTAAAAGTTAGAAAGTTTAGTGACTAGTTTAATTTAATTAATTTGTTGCGAAACTTTTAATTTCATTATTAATTATGTAATTTCATTATCTACATAATATCTGTACGAATAACGTTAATATTGGCATTTGAATGTCAGGAAAAAGGTTATTTACAGATTACATATTTCCTCGCAATATTATTAATAATATGAATTACTATTCGTCACAATAGTAATGTAACGTTTATTTATTTGGGAGAAGTGTAATAAAAATTGAAATACGAATAATTATATAAAAAGATAATAAAAATAAGTAACACTATGAATAAACAAATATAAACATTAATTCAGGAGTGATTATTATAAATAAAGACTTAAACACTAAGAACATTTATTTAAACACCTAATACTACGAAATATGTACACGATATTTATATCTCCAAATATTTATATTTATTTCCACAATATATCTATTTCTACTTTACATGTCGCTGACACACACTGACCGATACTGACTTCCTTCAGTGACTCTCTGCACACTCTGATCGATACGGACTTCCTTTTGCCGCCCGTCGCGACACTTATGTACCTGCCGTCAATATAGCTCTCGAACATTCCTTCCAGACTCTATAAAAGACCCGAACAATAGCGACGTCGATCCTATCCCACTTGACTACCTGCTCAGATAAGACAATCGTGATGACTCATCTGCGGTGAGTGTGGCTTGTTATTCTAATATATACATTTAGACAGGCAAAAGCCAATACTTATAAAAATAAGTAAATTTTAATTGAAATTCGGAAAATTTTATTGGATTGCTCTAAAAATCAAGTAGGTACGCTTGTTTGCTTATATGTTTTGTTTTATTTAGTGACGTCGCCAATCAATTTTATTTGGGTGGACCAATCCGACATTTTTTAGGGTGGTCATCCACAGTATTAGAAACCAATATTTTTTTAAATAAATAAATGTTATTTAAGAAAAATTAAAGAAAATTTCATTATAAACAACTCTGAGGGTCCTCCCTGACTCAATTATATTAACCCGGCGGTACTCGCTAGGTATTTACGAACATGAACACTCGCTACCGGGTAATAAATACCACAGACTTTTAATTGCCATTATTTTCGAAAATTCGTTTGTGTTTTACGGTTTGACAATGTATTTGTGTTATTGGTACTATTGTCCATAAATAAAACTACAAATGCAAGTTTTAATGTTTATTTATTTGTACTGAGAGCTTATTCCTTAAAAATTAACAAAAAAATACTTTTATAGTAGTAATATTAGTAATCTCACAAAATCAACAATAATATTTATTTTTCTTACAAATTTGGCAAAGTTGAGATCAATACCAAAAATAAACTAGGTACACTCGTAAAATACTAAAAAATAATGATGCTTTTATACTGAGTGAACATTGAGATGAGAACGAAATTACTTCACTCTATCATTGCAATCCTCACATATTGGGGTTGTATGCTCGCAAACTGGCTGCCCTGCGGAGTAAGCGCGTGTAAACTATCGGCTCGAAGGTACTCAGGATCTTGGGTTGCCAGAATGCGTAGAAAAAAAAATACAACCAATATTTAGTACTCTGTGGTATTTTTTACCCAGTAGCGAGTACCGCCGGGTTAACATGTAGCATTTTAAAACGTCCTAATAAATTTCAATATCTATATTAAACAATACTTTTTATTTCATATGGCCTACGTGTTTATTAAATTGTGAATAAATAATTTAGACGAATTTGACTAATCCTCTGTTGATGAAGCATCATCTAAATATTTGAGAAGGAAGCTTAGAGTAAGAGTGAGGAAATATTTATGCATTAAGTATGGCCGAATTTTCTGCATGGTACCTTTTAAGCCATTAATAATATAGCCGAACTAAAGCAGCATTCCCGAAATACCGCATTTATTACACATTCGCGTACGCCTGTTATTAACGAGTTTTTAAATAACTCGCATTTCGCAGCGTTCTTCTTCTCCTGCTCGAATTAACCACGGTTTTATCAGGTCACCTACATTGCATAGTAACGCAATAATTTACTATAACTTAGTCATTACATTTCATAAGGTAGGGGTAGGTATTTGTATTTCTTAATATTTTAACTATAATCATCATCTTTGGGCACGACAGTCCTAGAAGGAACAAGGTCTCAAATACAAATATACAAATTTTATTTGTAGTGTAGTGGTACAAGTTGTGAAACTTCAGTCTCTGCAAAGTCAGAAAATACCGAGTCATATCATTATTATTTCACCTACAATAAATCATACATGTGGTAAGAAATTCTTAGATTAAATTATTTATTTATGTACTGAGTATCTCATTTTTTAATATTATTTATTGTTTTTTTATTGTTTTGACGAGGTTTATATAAATTAATAAGTAGTACCAAGTAAAACTTGGAAATTATTTTACAGAAATCTTTCGTCAAACGTAGATAAAACACGCACAGGTACATGTTACTTAATAGTTATCAACCAACTAATTCCCAGAATAAATGAAGCTAGGATTTTCAGAAAACATGAAGGACAATTTTTACAGTAATTTATTCCCTGTGTAGTTACATTTCTTGTGATAAATCTGTGATATTAAATTAGTTTTACATTAGTTGTACAATCTTGTTTCGCTGTTCTCTGGCCCTTGATTAGCTAGTGGTAGGTTTTTACAATTTTTGACTGTTACTCAACTGTTAAGTAACATGTATGTGTGTATGTTTTATCTATGTTTTTTTCTGTAAAATAATTTACATGTTTTACTTGAAACTATTTTAATACCATTTATGTAAGTCTGTTATTATCTGAGTTGAATGTATGTCTGTATATTTGATGGTATGTTTTGTATGTTATCAGTACCCTGAAGACTGATTTACTTTCGAAACGTCGGTGTATTAGTGGATATTATTAAATGACTCCAAAAAAGATCTTCTTTTATAAGAGGAATTGTTAAAACAAATATTAAAAAGATGATGACAGCAAAAGAAAATCGTGTCGTTGGTAATAATATTATATGGAAAATAGATTATACGATTCATTTGAATATAATTTATAGTTTTCACTTTACCTTATTTATTAAAATATCCCTGTACGGTTTTCAGCAGTATTACCATTGAATAAATAATCTACTATTAGATTATTTATTCAATGGTGTTACTTAGTGATCACTTATCCCATTAGACATGATCAGACAAGACCACAACCATATAACCATTCTGCCTGACACAATTCAAACCATACGATAAATAAATAAACGTAATGCTATATAAATCGGTTGTTATTGTCAAACATTATTATAAACCTCTGGCTGACTCACAGAGAATTGTGAGATAAATGCAATTTCCAATATTGTCAATTAAATTGATCCTGAGGTTATAAATTTGTTTTTACCAGTAATGCGGTGAGTATTCATACATATTTGTATATGCAATGTTTACGCAGTACAATAGAGAGCAATCAGAAATAACTATCGGGGATGTTTATTTGCAGTAGCAAAATAAAAACGGCTTTTTCATTTCAAATTGGTCATTTCCACCAACAAATCACATGCCCTCATAGAGGCTACATAAAGGTAAAAAGCGTGAACCGTGCATACAACATCGCTAATTAATGATTTATATTTCAGTTTGAAATAGAAACAGAGATTCATTTGCATCAAACGATTCATCAGGACCAGGGCTCACAATGGCCCGTCATTCTAAAAGAATCAACTTCATGCAAATGCAAAGCACGTTATGTTCACATTTGTTTCTATCATTTTTATTGCTCCGGCTTAATTATTGCCTGTTATACATTATATTATCTGCTAAATTTACAAATTTCATTTCATGGTTCCTTTCCTGCCTTTCACAATGGCTACTAATGATCAAATGAAAAACTCTATTCATTCACATACATTCAATTATTCAACTTGATAGAACTAGTTGGAATAAAATATACATACATTTTTGGAAAATCACTAGATTTGTATTTCATGTAGGAAAACAATTTTGTCGGTCTATTTTGACTTTTTGACGCTCTAACCGATTTTGCGATCAGAAATAAGGATTCCCATTTAAGATTTCAAAGTTTCTTTTTTTTCCCTGGGGATTAAGAAGTTTTTACAAAGACTTTATTTCGTACATATTCTTTATCAACTGAAAAAGTTTTATATTATACGTAACAGACTAAACGAAGTATGAAAGTAATTTTATTTTTAGTCGTGTAAAATACAAATACAAATGAATGTTGTTAGGTAAATTTTGGGGCTAAAAGTTATATCATTGTCGGGTAGGTTGTTGCATTATAAATCTATAGTTTTGTTGACGTATTTGTTATTTATTGTTTTAAGTAATTTTCGGACCTAAGTCAAGGCCTTTGTTGTTACTAGATCTTACTTAATTTTTTTTGTTTAATAAATTTATACATTTTTTTCAAATGTGCGCACTTTTTTTTATTTTTGCAAAAGTCTTCAATGTGCTATATTTCTTTTATTATTATTACATATTGAACTATTGTACACTTTATTTATGACTATCACGTAATTTTTTAATAATTATTTTATAGCACTATTATTACATGTTTTGGATAAATTTAATTTAACTCCAAATGTTTGACCCCGGTGGGATCAAAACCAGTCGAGGAAGATCAAATCTCAATAAATTGACTGCATCCTAATATCATTTTATTATCCTATTAGTATTAGTTATTAAGTCTCATATGGTTTAGAAGTAAGACTAAATAAAATTTATATTTTCTCTTGCGATTACCATTTAACTTGTTTTATTATAGTTCGAGAGAATCATTATTTTTTATTGGTTCATATGGTCGACGATCGACGAAAGATTATACAGATATTACTTTATTTTATTGTAAGTCAAATAAAATTTTAAAGTCAAAAAAATGATTGTTTCATGTTACGGAACAATTTGCCCCGGTACTGGAACTTTTAGCTCGAACAAGGAGCAAAAGTGCCAGTCTACCTACCTAAAGAAAAAAAAAACAGTTCATGCAAAGAGGTCAGAAGTTTTCTAAGGTAATCTTAGATATACATATTTTACAGCAAAATATTAGAAATTATAAAAAATATTGATGATATATTAGAAGTTACAACATTTTTTTCTAGAATTATAACTTTTAGCCCTTCTCACCACTATTTCTTTGAACTAGACATAATTAAGACAAAAAGGGCCGTATCATTTATATCTCCATTTAATAAACGATAAATTCAATATATTGTTATAAATCTTAAAATTTTGCTGGCTGACAGCAAAACGTAATCTAATTTTTCAAACATCCTGTCGAGGTAGGCAGCGTCTGTTAGACCGGAAATGATTTTATTACTTCATTACAGTTTGTTTATGACGAAAAGAACGACCACAATAAGTGAATTAGTTGAAATGATGTGATAATTTGTGTGAATAGAATACACCTCTTAAAATAGTAAAAAGTTTCTTGTAATATTGGAATAACCGTAGAAATGTTCGTATACTACCCCGCACTAATTTTTGTTTGTCTATTACAATAGTTAAGAATAAGATTGAAAGAATGTAAATGAGTTAATAACAAGTACAACATCTGAGAATCCATCCCATCTTCAATAACTCATCTGAGATTTCCATAATTCATCAGCTGCACGATGCAGTATTGTATCGAAGCCCTTGCAATCGTCACTAACATTACAGCCCATAAAACACGATTCCGTTTCTGCGGATATTAATCGAGGCACAGGTGCACCTTGCGTTATGGCTACCAAATTAATAAATTAGATCTCTGGCTGAGGGAGAACGGCTCCTTTGTACTCTTCGTTCACAAGCCGCGATGAGTTATGGCGGAGGAGCCACGACGCTCTCGGCGCGAATATACAGATTCACTCACTAAATCATTGTATTGTTGTGCATTCCTTTTTTAGCCAAGGGAAATATTTATATGTATTAGCAAAACACCAGAGGGTTACATTATGGGATGAATAATTACAAGGAATGAACTCATTGCGCTCGTGATGAACAAAAAATGTAGTGTGTTTATTAACAAAACTGGTTCTTCATTTCATACAGTTCTACTTTAGCGCAATATCAGAAATAAGATTTAGAAAAACATTTTCTTTGATTTGATAGCAGTTTCGTCTATTGTAGTTTTATAAAGAGATATTTGAATCTCATTATAGAATAAGCCGATTGTGTTTTGTAAAGTTCTGACTTGGTTCTTTTAGACAGATACTTTTTTCTTTCGTACAATACTACGGTATTCTAATAATACTGGTCTCTGATGACCGGAGGGAGTAAAGCCATTGACCTTAAACGTATGAAAACATTACAACTTTTAATTAAATTTTCATTAAACAATCTAGGACATGGTAAGTAAATGGTAATAAACTAAGACATTTTGGATGATACGCATCATTTACGGACAGTCTTCGCATTTTCTTCTACGCCCCTTGGTAAGACCTTATTTTCGTCGATAATAATAATATGAAACTCAATAACTGGTTATAGTCAGTAGCATTTGCTTGTGTTTAAATTACTTAAATTACCAATCATTAACTAAAGATTTAGCAAATACGATTCAGCAATAAAAAAGTCACTATTGAAAAAATATATTTCTTTGCTTTAATAATCAAGTCTCTACTTACTTACACCTATTATTAGGAATACTTATCCCCCAATTATTTCTTCTTCTTGAAAGCAAATATGCCATTGAAATTTCAATTGAAACTATAGCATTCGTGACGATATAACACATACCTTGAACTTATTTCGTAGTTTCTTCGCGATTTACGTGCTATAAATTTTTATAAACTATTTTAAGTGTAAAGCCGTCATCAGAAATGTTAAATTTGGAGTTCGCACTCATGAATATAATCATATTTTTAGAAACCAACTTGGTCTGTACAGCCTCAAATTCCATTAATATTTCACCAGAATAATCAGTATGTGACGTTTCAAATATATTTGATAATGACAGTGACACTTTGATTATATTAAATTTATTTAAACTCAAGCAATCTAACAATGCCAACTATCTAAAAAAACCACAGCATGGAATATATACCTACAGATTTTTTTCATTTTAAGTACCAAAATAAAATAATCAAGATTATGCCCTTAATACATAAATAACTATAATCGAAATTTTTAAGCAATAGAGAGACGTCATCAATATTTGTAACTAGATTATGACGTCACGAATTACAAAGTTTATATGTGCATTAGTTTAGAAAATGTGTTGCGTGTTGCATATGGCAATGCCAAATTTAATAACAACGAATAAAATGATAACATACCTCTCGAACTGCTTTTAACGGCTGTAATGTTCCACCGTGTGCCAGTTCTTTTTCAAAATATGTAGTCGCATTTGCAGTTAGCACTTGCGACTGCTTCGATAATGCTTGAGGCATTATTACTTACGCTAATAAAATAAACGTATAACAAGAAACAAAGAACACGAATACGAACAATTATAAGGAACAATACAACTTAAACGAACAAACAAAGATTTTATATTATATTATTTGACAACTCAATCAATCGGCGTGACAAGAAACAAATATATGTAAACATATTTTATTTGAGTCGTAGCCAACGTGTGTTAAAAAAAATACACTGCAATTATTATAAATAAATTGAAATGTCATTAAATACCTTATATTTTAATTTGAAATAATAGTAAATATAATAAATAAGTAATTTTTTATGATACCTTTTTTTACTACTCGGTTTTCTAAATAAAAACATCTTTCGAAAATTTCTACAAGTTTTATTTCGTTTTGTAACGTTTTTTTCAGGTCTATGACGTCTCTCTACTGCTTAAAAATTTCTACTATATTAATTCCTGTACATCTTTTAATGTATATTGCCCTATTCGTATCTTATTAGAAAAAATGTCGTACTGATATGTGCAGTTTATCAACATTGTATGGAAGATATTGATGCAGTAAATTTAAAAAGTACTGAATAACAAATGAAGCATATGCTTAAAATTCATTAGAATCCTGCGTGCATTAGTTGAACCATACGGTAGGCAACGACCGGGGTGTCAGAGCGCACAAGCTCCGTATCCTCCGCCTCAACCCACGCTCTTCCTGCTCCAAAAGGCTGTCGCGGTGCATGTCGGCTGCCTTGTTGATATTTCGCCCGCACCTCGCTGTTTTAATGCGAATTCTCTTCACTACATGCATATTCATAAAGATAAACAAAACTTACCTTAATTTAAATCTCATGCCGGGAACACTACCTGCCGTACCGGATAGCTTAGCTTTTCATTATATCAGCAACCAAGCAAAATATTATTCTTACTCAATCATACTATTAATGAAATTTAAATTTTCGTGCAATGTTATATTAATTACTTTTTTGTAGGGATGTTTTCTTAAAAGTTAAATTGAATTTTGATAGTTTGTTTTCCCAACAATAATTATTTTATGTTGTTTTGAACTCTTTAACGAAACTTATTCATAGTATTTACATCCCTTTTACCTTGAATATAATATATTTCATTTTTCTGTAAAACTAACACTAAATAACCGATTACACCAACATTACTTAAATTTTAAGTTTCCCTTAAATGGATAATATCACATAGGAATATAATGTGAAATGAGTTATTTAACATTGCTCTCAAAATTTTGATTAGAATTTTTTTGTTTAAGTGTTGCTTAAAATCATGCCAAATTGTCAAATTTCATTGATTTTTCTTGCTGCTACGGACATTTAGAAATGTGTCATATACGAGAATAATAATGATTTCTCTATTGATATTGTGAATTTACTGTTAGGGTAAGTGGAGAAAAGATGGATCTTTGGTCTGAAAAGTACATTAAAGTTATATCTCTCAGGATCATATGGAATGTAAATTTTGTTGTTTAGAGGCACTGCAAGTAGCCGCTTGAAAATTAATGCAGTCAACATTGAATAATCCAAGATTTACTTAAAAAAAATGTCAAAAAAAATTGTACTTTATACATATACACAATTAGATAAATATGCTTTGATATGTTTAAACTAATTATTTATGTAAATTCTTTACAAACACGTAACCTAAAAATGTAGTTTTATTTGTACACAGTCATAAGTAATTATGTAGTATCCATTTAACCTCTGCTCTCAGGACAGATGTAGCATCTAAGCTGAGGAGAGATAGATCACAAGATTTTTATTGTTAAAAAGATAAACAGGAAAATATCATTTGCATATAGAAAGGTAGAAGTTCTGTTATTAAATGGTTAATCAGAGAATGACGATAATGACAAATATGCGAGATGCAAGGAAAATTATTAAAACAAAAATAATAAAGAAGGATGATTGGATAAAATGTGAACTTTGTGGTTACTGCTTACACGAAGAATGTACCATATATGAGAAATGACAACAATCTGTTAACCAGTTCATCTCCTCATAACCTTGGTTCATGTCACTTATATAGTGGAGGAGAGTTAGACTTTTTTAAACCCGAATAATATATTTTTTGTGGTTTTCAGAACATAGTTTTGTTATATAAATAAACCTAGATTATATGTTGATATAAAAAAGTGGTCCGTCTCACCCCATTTACTCTATTATAGATCGATGTTAATGTTTAGTAACATCCAGAATAAATGAACTTTTTAGACATTTATGTAAGTAATATTATTTTACATTACAATCTAATAACCTACATCTTGCATTATTAGCAAGGTTAAACACTTTTTAATGCTGATAGGAGGAAATGACAGGCGACTAGTTTAGGCAAGTCTGTCATCTCCTAGAAACAGAAAAATGTTACCTTGCGTATATTGTACAATAGTTTATTTGTTATTCACTTGTAGGGCGCCTACATGGCTCGTCTGTCATTTTTTCCTATCAGCTGCATGTAAAGTACTATTACTGCTTATCTGTTAGTTTTGCAGATTAGTAGCAGGTAGAAGTTAATTTTCAAGTTTAATAAACACGTCAGATAAATGAGGATGTATAAGTGAGTAACAAATAAAAATATAACTTGGCAACAGTTACTCTAATATTAAAATGAGAACAAACAAATTGTATTACAATAGGTATCAATTAACGTTCTTTTCCTTCGCTGCACCTACAAAAATATTGTGATACCTATGATAATGATGAATTCACTGTTATTGTAGATCGATGTTAAAGTATAGTAACGGTCAGAATAAATAAAATAAGAATGTAATAATATAGGTATTATTGTTGTAATTGAGTAGTAGGAGATAGATTAGATTAAAATGAACTGCAATAGGTTTATGCAAAAAGAAAAAGACGGAAGCGAACAAAGGGTTAAATGTAGAAATGGTATCTATGTGGAGTGCCGCTGAAGAGCAGCACAAGTGGGTATTTATAATTAAACGTGCTGCTTTCACATCAAGATTACAGCATTTGTTTTCGCCGAGAGGGAACGCAATCGTAATCGCATCGGCCATGCACAGTGAAGAAGCAGAAACAGACGACGGCGACGGACGTGAGTTGAAAGTGCCTATTTACCCGGGTCACGCGTCTAGTTTCCTACCCGAGTAATTAGAACAAAGAAATCAATAAGACTCTAATTGTTTACGAAATTCCAATTAACTTCCCGGAAATAGTAATTTCCGTGTTCGAGCCAACTTAAATGTATTCGGTTGGGGCTGTAAAGGACTCGTTCCCGGGCCACTAACCGGACGGATGAATTTCTATAAAACAGGACGGACGCCAAAGCAAGAAAAGAGCTCCGTACCCGCACACTACCTTATCAATGGAACATCTCCAAATTGCACTGAATAATTGACCCTTTATATACAAGCACTTGGATTGCACTGCATCTACGCAGGTTTGGCTCTACACTTAAAGCTCAATACAATAAGGACGAATCCCATTTATTCACACTGATGATGTGGACACCACATGACTTCCTTGAATGCTAAATTATACACATTTTTGCTGCACTTTATTTAAACGTTTTTCACTTGAAGGTGAGATTATTGTCAATCTTTAACTTTCATTTGTTTCATATCTTCGAACTTCCTTTCGAGATGGATCATCTTTTGAAAATTTTATTAAAACATTTATATATTAAAAGAGTGCAATATTTCTTGCAAAAATTGT
Source organism: Stenolophus ochropezus (assembly GCA_035578165.1). Classification (NCBI taxonomy): domain Eukaryota; kingdom Metazoa; phylum Arthropoda; class Insecta; order Coleoptera; family Carabidae; genus Stenolophus; species Stenolophus ochropezus. The sequence continues at coordinate 26,510,906 of JAQOWZ010000003.1, read as the reverse complement.
TATAAATCGAACCTACAATGCTTAAGTTGTTGCTATATATAGTGTACATCGTTTTTTATTTACATTTTATTTTATATAATATCGTTTTCAAAAGTATCATCAGTCGCAAAAATTGTGACGTCCGTAGATTTTGGTGTGAATTTATCTACGTATGGATAGCAGATCCCAAATATTGTGATTTGGCGCGTTTGAAAGTTGGTAAAGTGAATAAAGTATTGTAAAACATTTGTGTGCCACTATATTTGTAGAAGAATATTTAATTTGTCAGTTTGGAATTAAAAATATTATATTTGATGTTCAGCCAAAAGATATAATTTATAATACTTTTTTTATAATTATTAAAAATCAATTTGAGAAGAAATAAAAAATACATGTCTAATATTGTTCATTATTCTATTGATTAAAGCTAAAAATGAAAAATCGATCAAGACCTCATTATAAATATTCATTTAGTTATGTTTACTGTTCTCTTAGAATTCTCATCTTAATATTATTATAATTTTTTTATTTTCATTTTATAGTTATCATGAGTAGCATTCGTTTCATCTCACATTTTCTTGATTACTATTATCTCTGAAATATAAATAACAGGCAGCGGTAGTTCACTTCATTGGTTCGCTTCGAATCAAACAGAACGGAGACAGATTTTTAACCTATTAAAAATAATGTTGGGTCTAAGTCGATTGGAAACCTACAACCTATGAGCTGTAGGTCCTTTGCTAAGACAAAAAGCTGACAATATATACCGTTAAAATAAACGCGCTTCTACTCGAATTAAGCGGAGTGTGAGAACTAAGGTTCATTGTTACCAATTTTCAACCAAAAAAATATACCACTGCGTCTTAGAAGAACCCTCTATAATCTTTTTGTAATAACTATAAGTTGACATCCATTCAACCTAAAATCCAGTAGTACTTGTCCCGAAACAAATATGGCTTCAAGTACTTCATTCTATTCCAACAAGAAAACATCTGCCGTAGATGATGAATATAAAATATCAAACAAAATAAAAATAGGTTAGAGATGAATAATGCGTTTTTAATATTGTCCACACGTGTATGTTCAATCATTCATTTACATTTGTTTTTATGAATTGTCTTGAATAGAGAAACTCATGTAACGATAATTTTACAAAATTATGATAATTCATCTGGCTTTTATATTACTCTATTATTCATTTTCATGTAAATGAGTTTAATAAATTGAAGCATAATCTGATAATTGATATTTTAATCCGTGTATGTATCCATTTTCAAATAATATAATATTTCATGCGTTTATTAATCCTTTGTTTACAAAATTCATACAAAAATCTCATATTTCTGTTGCATGGAGATAATTTATAAAATTTCCTAACTAAATTTAATTTGTCGAAGATAGAAATATATTCTTAATTTTTTGTGTTTTATTTAATTTATAGTATTTACTGTACCACTAGCCTAGAGGGAAGTGACATAGCGTTATTTCTATGTAGGTAATAGTCGTTGACACTGAGAATCAAATTCCAGACACTACTCTTATTTGTTATTATATTCCCCGGATTGTCATAAAACAATAACAGGACACTACTATTACGCAAATAGTTTCTTTAAAGAAAACAATTAGGGAAAATGGAGAAGAGATGGACCGTTAGCAGAGAATGACTTTTGGTTTTAAATGTATATTAGAGTAATATATTCCATAGGGAATATTAATTTAGTTGTTGAAAAATAGCGTAAGTAGCTGCTTGAAAATTAATGCAGTCAACAATGAATAACCCAAGATATACTTAAAAAAGCCAAAAAAATTGTGTACTTTATATACACAATTAGTTAATTTCTATATCGGTGGGTTTATACTAATTATATATACACATACTTTATAAACAAGTGCATAAGACTTAACGTAAACTAAAATGTGGTTCTATCTGTACACATTTATGAGTAATGTAGTGGTACATGTAACCTCTGCTCTAAGGATAGATAGACCACCTTATGAGAAGAGATGGACATGGATCATTGACACATAAAAAGGCAGACGATCTATACTTGCTATCCTACGAGATTCTAAAGAATTTTTGTGGTTAATCAAAGATTAATAGTAATGAAAAAGCTGAATATGCGGGATGCAAGGAAATTTATTTTTAAAAAACGATAAAGATGGATAAAATGTGTAATTTGTGAGCTCTGTTTGGGCGACGAAAGGACCACTTATGACAAATGACAACAATCTGCTAACCACTTCGTTTCCTCGTAGTCTTGGTCTTTCTCACCTACATAATGAAGGAGAGTTGAACTTTTGTGAATCCGAATAAAATATTTTTTGTAGCTTTCAGAATATAGTTAAATAGTATGTTGTAATAAATAAATTTTGTTTTTCAAATATTATTTAATATTATACAGTAATAATTATTTTTCCAAGATATGATCAATTTCAACCCCATTTACCCTATGATTTAAAATTTGTTTTATCAGGTCTTTGCTATTTTACTTCATAATATTTTTGATAGAAAAAAGTCCAACTTTGTGCATACTAGTGACAGTATGACTAGTCTTATTAATGGGGGAGGTTAAACTTTTTGTGAAACCTCTTGATTTTCCTTGAGACAAACTATAATAGTATACAAGGCACGCAAGGGATAAGTGACAGGTTGTATGAATAATCTAGGTAAACAATAATATATTATTGATTTAGTTTGCCATGGTTACTAAGTAAAAGGTTGTGAAAAAACAATTTCTTATGTTAAATAAAGGTAAATAATGAGTGTCTAGGCTAGTAGTAAAAAACATAATTCCGATGAAATTTCCATCCTTGAAATAAGTGACAGTGGATTCATGACGGGGCAACAAAATAGCATTAGGCCGTGGTCAAGAAAGTGTAGGAGACATTTATTATCCTCCCCTATTGGTAGTGCGCAGCGGGGGCGAGCCTGTTGAAACAAGCAAGAGCAGGCGGGAGCAAGTTCGACGCGGAGCATTGATTACGTCTGCTCAAGGTTAGTGTTATATTCTCCCATGATTTATTCGCGACCATTAGTTGTTTTCCATTTGCACAGCAAGTCGCAATTCCCAGATCAATTACCCGTGCTCGCTACCGAAAACTTCTCGGAGAGATACAGTCTGTTCATCACGTCGCCAATCTTATACTCATTCCTACCACGCACACCACTAAATTTAAACTCCCCACCAACGTTTACAACGCCTAATACGTTTTTAAAAACTTTCTATTTGACGTCACTTCTTAATTATTAAACATTCCCGTCCCCGACTAACTCAAACTTTAATTTCTTACGTTTACGTTGTCTTCAATTATTTATCTTTGTCTTCGCAGACGAAATGCTAAAACTTTCTCAACACATAAATTTGGAATATTCTTTGCTACTCACCCAACAAGTTTGTTTTCTGCAATTACATCGCACGCAGAATAAAGTTGTGTTCAAACAATTTGGAAATATCTTATCCTCAATAGTTTGATTCATAAACAATAATAATAATATTATAAATTATGCCTAACAGTAAAAAAGTAATTACAGGACAACAGTACAATATATGAAAAAGAATATGAACAACACCTATCAAAATGTCTATAAATTTTAATAAAGGTTATCTTCATCTTTAAAGGAAGTATCGATACCGTAAGAGAAACGAAGCCTGTTAAATTGGGGCAAAGTTGCCGCATAAGTTAGCCATTTTAATCATATATTTGTTTTCCCGAAAAATGCATGTCACTAGATTTTGGCCAATTTACTTTTTCAGTTATAATTTTCTTGTTTCAATCCATACAAGTTTTTTTTTGCACTTCATTTAAATTTATTTCATTTGAAAACATTTCTACATTCTACTTCTAATCCTTTTTGAGTTATGTGAAAAATTCAATAATCCCTTGCAGCAAACTGCCCTTTTGGCACTGCCGATTGCAATTAAAAAAAAAGTGTACACTTGATGTTAAGCAGTTTCATAAACAAAATTTTAATATTCTACGATTAATTATTTTAAAGTTAGGCGAGATATAGAGGTACGTAAGTATAGACGTTACTACGAAACTGGTCTAAATGGATTCAAGGATTGTTAAATTGATATATTCCTTGAAATCTGAAAACTTAATTTTTCGCGATTACAATACTCCTTTTACTTTGTACAAGGAAGTAAAAATATGTTGTATATATTCTGTAATTTCCTTTGTATTGTATGTATTATATGAGTACTTACTTACTCATACCACTAATATCATATCAAATGTTAGCATCATTCGCCATAATTCAATCAGAAAACTAATTTCTAAATGCTTCTAATCAGAACGTTGAGGGAATCAGTATTGTAATTAACTATAATATATAATTAAATAAACAACCATAGTATAATGATCCTTATAAGCAGACTATCCTCATTGTTTAATTAACATTCACCGACACCCACCCTCTGTTTCCTGTTGTTTTAGTATTAATTCCTTGTATTATTGAATTGCTTTGCTTATATACACTTCAATTTATTTATTTATACTTTTTAGTCTGCCTAAATGAATAATCTGCTAACTTGACGTAAAATACTAATATAATTAGAAATAGTTATAAAGCATGAAGAATATTGTCATGAAATATAAAGGAGTATAAGAATATTTACTGATTATTACAAATATAAAATAAATTAACTTTGATTTCCGAAAGGATAAATCTATTGTAACAATAAATAATAAGTGGAATAACCAAGTATGTGACTTATTTTTAGAGTGATTTATTACATTCCATCAAGTATCTTCTGCTAATTTTCTCTTAAATAATTATTATTTGAAACTTCCTATTCTTCTAATCATGTTTTTTCACATCATCTTCAATACTGTTATACCATGATTTTCTACGCTTGTCCATTTTACCCATCTTTAAAGTCTGCAATAATAAGTTCGCAGATATTTATTGTAAGTATTTTTCAACTGAAATGAATTACAAGTGAGTGTAAACATACACATATATACAAACATACAATCCTTAGTAGGATTCGAACCCGTAAGCTTCTGGACCTATTTCACTAATCAGTAATCATATTCATACTTGTTTTTGGTATTATATTTCTAAGACCTGTAAAATGTTATAATAGAAATTTGAGGTATTTATGGGTAACAGTTGACGACGATGTGAATCGATATTCAGATTATAAAAATTTAAAATATATTATAAAGCAGTGTGTATTTTATGAGTTGTTTCATTAACATTCTTTAACGGCCACTGGTGATTTAATTGGTTAGCGCGCACCGAGATTGGGGGTTCAAATCCCAGTTTCGCCAATCGTTATCTTTATCCAAATAAACTGTAATGAACGAAACTCGCTATCGATGACTCACAACAGCCGGCCTAATCAGAGTCCGGAAGAGTCTAGAAGATTCGAGATCGATTACCGACATATTTAAAGTATCACGACGGAGATTGTGTTAGTCAGTGTGTGTAGAGAGCCAGGAAGGTAGAGTTAGAATGAAGTAGATGTCAGAGAAAGCAGAGAGTGTAAAGTTTTGGAGTTAGAGAACAGTCAAAGTAAGTAGAGAGAGTGAAGTGACTTGAGACGAGGCAGTCGGTCCGAACAATGATATGTAAATTAGAAATAAATATTTTGTAGCAATAAAAAAACTGCCGCGTGAAAATAAATGCATATTACTTAATAAATAATGTGGTATGTGTAAAATACTAACGTTAAGTTTATTTTGTGTTATTTTCGTTTAAATAAGACTGTTATTTTTATCGTTATTTAATAAACTTGTTATATAAATATTTGTGTTTTATAACAATCCACGAATGGTTCAGAACTTATTGCACGTTATAGTTCCCTTGTAAAGACAGTAGACTCACAACCTGCACCTGACACTAAAATTCAAGTAAAACTTGTCATGAAGCAAGTATTTAAGGTACTTACTTGAATCCGTGTTCCCTGGTCAATGAACACTCTCCTCTATTACACAATTCATCTCTTCTTTCATTCACTGCCTTCTTTCTATTGTATTTTTTCCTCCCAAATCAGAGACGAAAAAGGTATCTATATAGCTAGTAGGCAGCAAGGAACGATGAAAGCTTTACCCATTTCACACATAACCAATGTAGTAAGTTAGGTTATGTGTTTGGTTAGTCCGCTTGACCACAATTATAATTACCGGCTCTATTTCCCTTGCATAGATTGTCGGCTGAAAACCTGCACCACTAAAACTCAAGAAAACCTGTCATGAAGCAAGTATTTAAGGTACCTACTTGAATCCGTGTTCCCTGGTCAATGAACACTCTCCTCTATTACACAACTCATCTCTTCTTTCATTCACTGCCTTCTTTCTATTGTATTTTTTCCTCCCAAATCAGAGACGAAAAAGGTATCTATATAGCTAGTAGGCAGCAAGGAACGATGAAAGCTTTACCCATTTCACACATAACCAATGTAGTAAGTTAGGTTATGTGTTTGGTTAGTCCGCTTGACCACAATTATAATTACCGGCTCTATTTCCCTTGCATAGATTGTCGGCTGAAAACCTGCACCACTAAAACTCAAGAAAACCTGTCATGAAGCAAGTATTTAAGGTACCTACTTGAATCCGTGTTCCCTGGTCAATGAACACTCTCCTCTATTACACAACTCATCTCTTCTTTCATTCACTGCCTTCTTTCTATTGTATTTTTTCCTCCCAAATCAGAGACGAAAAAGGTATCTATATAGCTAGTAGGCAGCAAGGAACGATGAAAGCTTTACCCATTTCACACATAACCAATTTAGTAAGTTAGGTTATGTGTTTGGTGAGTCCGCTTGACCACAATTATAATTACCGGGGAGAAAAACGGGCCTGTCTCACGCGACGACGCCTTGGCGGGAGAAGTAATTTCCGTCAGGCGCGGGTCGCGCGGCCGCTGTGGCGGCTCCCGTGTCAACCTGGATTTACTCACCTAAACTTTCTCCCACGTAAATTTGCGGGAAGTACACCGGGGAACACTGTGTACTCTTTAAAAAATACATTGCATGTCAAACTTTCTACCAACTTACATAAGAGGACCTACCAGGAGAGGACCGTCGTGGAAATGGCGGGGAAGAAGTAATGGAGTCATTAGGATTCATACCAATTTTCATATAAAAATATTATTAAAAACTATTTTAATTAACTAGAAGAAAAGGATCAGGAGAGTTTAAAAAAAAGACCAATGTTTATGGATTTGGGTAAGTGGGGGAAAGACTGGGAGAGTTGGACCAGAGAATTTTTATTGTTAAAACGGTTAACGGTAAACAGAAAAAAAATCATTCCCATCTAGAAAAGTAGACGATCTAGTTGCTATTCCATGAGTTCTGAAGAACTGTTGTTAAATGGTTAATTAGAGGCTAATGATAATAAAAATGCCGAGCATTATGAAAACGAATGTATGGGATACAAAGATGATTAAAAAAAACGATAAAGAAGGATGATTGGATAGAATGTGTAATTTGTGATTGCTGTTTGCACGGTGGATGTACTATATATAAAAAATGCCAACAATCTGTTAACCAATTTATCTCCTCGTAGACTTGGTCAATCTCACCTAGTGGAAAAGAGTTAGTTACACTTTTGTGTAAAATAATTTTTTTCTGGTTCTCAGAACATAATTTCAAATATTTCCTAATAATAAGTAAGCCGAAATTATATGTTGTTATAAATAAAGTACAAAGTAAAGGAAGTATTGTAATCGCGAAAATTTTAGGTTTTGAGGTTTCAACGGAAAGATCCACTTTACCAGCCCTGAACCAATTTTAACTAGTTTCGGCGTGACTTCTGTACGTACGTATCTCGCATAACATTTCAAAAGAGCACTGAATTTTTGGGAGAAATTTATAAAAATAATAATTTAGTTGGCTTTTAATTTTGTAGGAAACATTTTATAAAAAATTCACATTGAAAACTTGCGACTGTGTGTAGTATAAAAAGGAATAGTGATAAACATTTTAATAAAATTTTCAAAAGATATTCCATTTCGAAGGAAAGTTCGAAGACATGAAACGAATGGAATTTAAATAATAATTAGCCCTAGAAAGATGTTACTTTTAAATTAAATAAGTTTAAATGAAGTGCATCAAAAATGTTGATAATTTAGTGTATGAGAAAGTCATGTCGTGTCCACATATAGAGTAATAATGATTTTTCCAAAATGTGGTTCATATCATCCCCACTTACCCTATGTCATCGAAATCTGCGGTACAACAAATTTATTACAAATGTAATAGTAATCACACATTTATTTGTGCAGTCATAAAAAAGTCTCTTTTCGTAAATTTCCTCACAAGTCATAGCGAGCAATTTATTCAAATGGCGTAATAGAAAGCAGAGAATAATCATGATTCAAACGCTAGGTAGAGACGAGTTCATTATAGTAGTCTGTAACAAATTCAGCGTTAGTGAGAGAGAAATGAAGCTGCCGTCTGAAGTTTGGAATTAGTCGCAGCTAGATCCGTGCTCTAGCGCGCAGTGCACGCTAGATCACTACTCTCGGTGCGTAAGGAGCGGAACGGGGAGGACCGGTCGCAGCCCGCCTGGATCCTGGATCTGTCCCGCGAGACGACAAGGCGGCACATTTAACAAATGACTACTCTTAGCCGAGTTACGCGCTACAAAGTTTTACAACAATTTCAATCAAAATGAATGCAGCGCACGCTTGCCCAAAATTCCAACACAAATTCGTTCCAAGAACACTCACATAGAAACAAACAAATAAAACGTTCAGTTTTTCTTTTCTTTTAATGAAACAAATGATATTTATTCGCTGTTTTTTTATTATTTATTTATCGATATTTAAAATTACAAGGCAGCCATTGCAGTTGTGTCTTCTCTAAACGTGTAGGTAAGCAACGTACCCTACCCTGTCCAATTGGATGGGTCGCCGAACAATAACTTCGTGTGTGCTGACTTTGCAGAGACTAAAATGCAAGTAAAACCTGTCACGAAACAAGTACCTCAGATACTTGAGGCCCTGTTCCACAAGGTAATATTCTGCCATATATGATAATGATTTAAAATTTCACGAAATTGTAACCTGGTCAGTCACGTGTATCTTTAACGGGGTATGTGACCAAAATTTAATTTTTTATAATACTTGATGAAAAAATAAAGTACCCGTATTTTTTCAAATCGATGTATTACTCGTAGTTTATAAGAAAGTAATTATAAAAAAATTAGGGATGAGGTGTCGTGACGTCAGTTTGGTAGAACTTTGAAATCTTTTTATACGATCCTACCATGTTGACGTCACATATACTTCCACTAAAAAATGAACACTCAGATTCATTAAAACTTAACTCCAGTTCCAATTCATAAACAGAATTAAGTATATTACATATTTATAGTTCTCAAGATAACTCCAGCATTTTGGTGGAATTCTCTGGTCCGAAAGAAGAATAGAAAAGTCTTGAGATTTTTAAAACAATTTTTATTTTTCTTTGGATACTTGAAAGTATCTATACTTTTATTTCGACCAAATACTGGCATCGATAATTTTTATTCGATATTTTTGATAACTGGCAACGTAGTGTTCAATCTGGTAACATTCGTGGGAATTGGAGAGGAGGTAGGTACGAGCTTGAACTCGCTAGAGTCATTTGGTTGTTCATAGTAACTTTATTCGTAAAACAATTATTTTTGGGCGTTCTAAATAGACTAATGTCAATTTCAATCAACGGTGTGCTATAAGGTTTTGCTTCAAACTTGGACATAGTGCAATGAGAACTTTTACAAAACTTAGGCATACTCACGGAGATAGTGTTATTTCAAGGAGCCAGGTTTTTTGGTGGTTTTAGGCGTTTTCAGAAGGAAAAGAATAGATTGAAGAGTACTTAGCGGATGACCTTCATCTTCAAGAACTGATGTAAATGTCGACAGAATCTGGGATCTTGTGCATTCAGATCGTCAGTTGACAGTACTGAATAATTGTGGAAGAGTTAAACTTGATTCACACCGCCGTTCATCTGTATGAAACTGGTTTTAGAAATGAGATATTGGCCAGTAAAAACATACTTGTAGCTCCACAGTCTCTTTATTCGCCTAACTTGAGTTCTTGTTACTCTTTTTCTTTCCGAGATTGAAAAATCATCTCAAGGTAACTAATTTTGGAACACACAACATTTAAACGGCTGTAACCGACCAGCTGAAGGTGATTGCAGAATATGATTTCCAACACTGCGATGAAAGTAGGAAAAAAATCTGGACAAAATAGTTTTAAAAAGTGAGATTTTTGCCAATTCCTGTGGCTCCTCAGTCTCTCATTTGCTTAAGAACTTGAGTTCTTGTAACTTTTTTTCTCTTTTCAAGATTGAAAAATCTTCTCAAGAGAACTCATATTGGGACATTTTAAAACATTTAAAGGGATGTAACCGAGCAGTTGAAAATGATTCCAGTATCCGAGTTCCAGTACTACCATGAGGATAGGAAGAACCGTCTCCAGCACTGTGTGTCTTCCCAAGGAAGTTATTTTGAGGGAGAAAATACTAAATTGTTATCCTATCTGAATAATTTAAAAGAAAAAACAGTCATTTACATAATTTACACATCTCATATATATCGTAGGTCATCTTCATCCTTACTAACCCAATAATCACTGAAACAAGATTGCATGTTTTGTAAAGCAATGTTTATAACTTGTTGAGTGTTTTGAAGCTATTGTATTTGTTTACTTGGCATGTCTTGTTGTGTATTTAGTCAGAAATCTAGTGTAAACTAGCAACCATGTGTTGCATGTTTTGATATTCACACAGGAGATGTAGATACAAACAAGATGGCAAGGGCGTGAATAAAACAAGACCATCGATTTGTTTTTAATGTACGACACCTCCTCTAAACGAGAGCGAACTCGTCTGATTCACAATCTGAACACGTGCTTCACCAGCTGAATTAAATACCGATTTATTTTAAATGCAATATAAGTGAAATTAGCCAATATAGCGCACAGCGTAAATTACAATTCATGATAAGAATACATTAAGTCGGTGTGTGCCACACGGTGGCTTTCCTCAAAGTTTTTAATGACTCGTTACATCTTTTAACGGTGCTCTGAAAGGGTTGATGTTTTTACGGCCAGATTTTAACTGTTTGTCTAAATTATTCTGATATTATTCAGTAATTTATTACCTCAACCGATGTACGTACAATGAAATTAATTTCAAGGGTTTTCAATAATTTCCTACGCTATTAAGATGAATTCTTTATTATGTTTGCATACACTAGTTATATTTGTGTTAAAATGATTTCAGTAATTAGTTGCATATTTATTAAAATAGTATATTGTACAAAAAGTATGAAATGATATTTATGATATAACAAGTGTAGAAAGTCGCCTATTTCCCACGAGGTGTGAAAGTTTCGGTACGAGAAGAAGTCGAGTGCTGGAATCACACAAAGTGAGAAATATGTGAATCTGCACGAGTGGCACACTATACTTTTTCTACGACCACACTACTAAACGTTACAGAATAAAAATACATGACCGAAAGTTATTTGACATAAAAAACAATATGGCGTATTTAACCTCACAAAGAGCTTCACGCATGTGCAGTGTTGGCCATTATTGTGAGAAATGATATTTCCCACCCTTGATGCGCAGTGTTGCAAAATATTGGGAGAAATTATTTCTCACACTTTATCTCACGAATGTGGAAAAATACAAAACTTTATATAGTGTGAAAAAGTGCTACTTTCCATAATGGTCGTAGAAATTGACAACAAGTCAGATGTTTTTCATATTCACTGTAGAATGGATATAAGCTATATATCCATTCGGTTAAGCGTGCAAAAAACGTAATATATACAGTATGGAGTAGAAAAAATGATTCCATTTATTGAAAGAGACCTTTGTTGCACAAACGTTTAAATTCCAATATTTTTCTTATTTGCAAATGTATACTCTATTTAGAATTGCAGTGGTTGGAGGAACATAATGAGACCAATTTACTTAGTACCATCTTATAGCATATTCCGAACCATGGTTACATGTAACTGGTAACACGTTTGAAAAAAAGCGTGGTCCATGTTTGGTTAATAGTAATAAGATGATATTAAATTTAAATCTAGATATCATACAAAAAAATAGTGCTGCAGAAATGATAAAAATGTTGAAAATAATGAATATTCACATTAAAACTACCGAGAGCTTATAAGTGCGAGTATGTGCTATTAAGCAACAGTTGCCCGCATGAGAAATAAGTTTCAATTCACTTCATACAAATATGGTACCACAAAGTGCAAACAAGTGCACAGCGATATCCACTGGTATTACAGCCAACACGATTTTGCCTCATTAACATTACTTTCCAATGATGAACAGAAAAAATGACAAAAGGAATAAAAATGAACAGATTTAGATTAGAATTACTTTATTTATATAAATCAACAGATTTAGATTAGAATTGCTGTATTTACATATATAAGTTAGGTGGTTATTTAATGCATGCGAAAATTACAAAACGAGACGCAGACGAGTTTTGTACGAGCAAAAGTTAAATAATCATCCTGTGTCCTTACGTGCTTCATACAATATTTATTCTACTTCCGTTTAAACAAGTACAGGAATATATTTAAAATTAGGAACTTTAGTCTTTTTAATGGCATTTATAAAATAAACAAAAAGACAATATCAAGGATTCCTTAATTTTGAGCTTTACAAGTTACTATAACAAAATTGTTTTCATAAATAGATAAACAATACAAATAAAGATGTAATTCGAGAAATGTAAATTGTGAAATATGAGTCACTATGAATCTAATAAAAAGTAATAACTGTGTCAGTTATATTTGCAGTGTCGGATTAACTTTCAATGCGTCCCTAGACAAAAAATTGTATGTCCCATACTTCTCCTGTTAATCACCAAAATAATAAATTACAGTAAACAAAAGAAAGCGTTGTAAAGAAAAACATACATATTTAAATAAATTAAAAATCATAATTTCTAAATTTAATTCTTGTCCTAAATTCTTGTTTGCGAACTCGAAATCCAAAATGTTGGTTGTTAAATCACTGTTTGTCGCTAGAATTGCCAAATTTGTGAGTCATTCCTGACTAATATGTTGAAATAGACCTCTAACTAGTGGCATTTGTAGTTGACAAAATTTTAAAAAAATTACAAGCTATTTTTAGTGTTATTAATTTTTTATCTCTAATGAAACTTGAAAGTTCCCTTATATTCCTGAATTTTCAAAAAAAGAATTTACATTCAACATATTTGTCTAAAAACTATTCTTCTATATCCTCAAACCCTATGTGAGCTCTTATGAATTTTCTTTAAGTTATTCAAAAATCCAGAATTATTTTCAAATCTTTCTTCGGTTCTTTCTAATTTAATAAAAATAACCAAAAAAATATATTCATTCCACACAATAATTATAAATATTCTCACTGTATATTAAATGAAATTTTGTAAATCTCCAAAATTCTGAAGCGCCCCAGGCAATTATCTAGTTTTCTTAGTGGATAATCCAGCCCAGAATATTTGCAGAGAAAATGAAAAATTTTCTATTTTTGTAGTTGTTATGTTTCTATATAATCGTAATTTCCATTTGGATTTCCAATGAAATAAATGGAATTCATAAACTAACTGAAATTAGTAAAATAAATAGTCTTAAAATGAGGTAGAAAACATAAATTTTAATTGTATTATGGGCGTAGCAATATATTTCGCTTAAAAAATTCTTGTATCAATTATATCTGACAGCAAATTAAAACTTGTTTTTATTTCCTTATTGACACGATAAATACACATTAAAATTCTAATAAATTCTACAAATAACATAAATACAAACTCTAAAAAATACGCGTTTAATATTATTTGTAATAAATGGATTTCGCAGAATTTAAATAATAAATCGAAGTATCCTATTTACATTAATTAATATTTTCTCTGAAGGTTTTTTCCATTCGCCCTGTTTCTTGATTAAATATTTATCAATAACAAATTTCATCATAAAATCAACAACAATATTCATTGTTCAAACAATTTTATTCTTCCTCTGATTCACTCTTTGTTTCAATTTAATCCTATAATTTCAACCTCTTTCTTTCAAAAAATAAACTTTTTATATCTCTGGAACTTCTACCCACAAAGGAATATTTTATTACTTGAACATTTCCAAAAATTCCAAAGAAATTAAAGAAGTTAAAGAAAACATTCTAATTATATTTTTTTAATTTCGAACGCAATTCGACAAAATTTAATTTTCTTGTCTTGTTCGGTATCTGTACTGCATTGTTTTCTGCAGGGATAATTCTCAGAGAATAATTTTGAAGTAATTAGAATTGTAATCAGACTGTGAGAATCATTGTTTTCTGTTTATTGCTATTGCTGCATTTTGCATTTCTGTTGTTGTAACCATAAATGTAAAATGGTATTGTTGCACAATTGTTTTGATATAATGTCGTTTGCATTGCAAAATATTTGTTTGTCCTTCATTTTAAAGTAGTGTATTTTTAAGAGGAACAAAATAGTGACTTTATTAAGTCCTTTTACGCTATAGTAGTATTGTGCTGTCTTCCGTGCCTTAAAATCGATTTTTTAATTTATAATTAGTGTTGTGACTGATCTATATCAATCGATCTAGATAATTAATCTAAATCCCAATTATATAAAGCGAAGTCAAATCTTACCCCGAACTGTAAACAACTGAACTAGATTCATTATTTGAAAATACAAACAGTGAAAATTATGGGCATAGAATTAAAACTAGTATAAAAATAATATTCAATTGATACTTCAATATGAATTTATGTGGCTGATAAGTAACAGTCAGATTTAATTGTCAACTCTCAAGTTGATAATAATTTTGTTTTATATTTGCTATATTTTTATGTAAACAACCGTCATTTTAAGCTAATTTTGAAAGTTGTATTAATTTTAATTAAAAAATATCAAAGGTTGACAGTTTGGAACGGTGAATTTTTAACAGGATAATTGTAAACTTCTGTAAATAAAATTTTAGTATTTAATTTTAATTATATTTACGAAGTACATATTATATACTACTCATAATTTGCTATTACAAAACCCAATAATATTTTCTACATTTTATAGTAAATACATTGTACTATGTTTACTACATCTAAATATTTTGAAAAAATCGTAGTGACACCAAAAATTAAATTGATCTGGTTGACATCTTACAACGTAAAGTCTCTTTTACACCATATTAAATATATTAATTCTTCTTCGTCGTCAGTCTCATAAAATATATTGTACTAATTTGAAAAAAACAAAAATTGTCAAAAATTTGACATTGCTATACAATATTTTACATTCGGCCATATTCGGACCAACGTATATTTATCCTACTGGTAAAATTTTATCGGCAGTATAAACTAGTTGTTAGTTACCCTCCTGTCATCTAAGATTTATCCTCTTGGTAATGCTAACAATTTTTTTTCTCATTTCGGCGCCCCGATGCAACGCATCTTCTGCCTGAGTTGAATGTAGCAAACATCAGTTCAGAAATAAACTTGTCTTTGAACGCGCAAAATTTGTTTTTATTTTCATTGTTTAATCAGTTAATTGAAAAGTTATTGGGGTGGTTATGGAGCCTAGCTTCGTATTTTGTAGCTGTTAATTTTTTTGTTTTATATTTGTAAATGTATTTTTTATTAATATATGCTAAGTGAAAGTAGGGTATACGATTAGAGGATGAGTTAAAGACATCTGTGAATACTCGTACAATAATTTAGCGTTCCATACTCTCACGGGGACAGAGTATTCCGCAGTGCACAATGGAGGTTAAAGGCATTTCAACACATTTAACATCCAGACAGAAGATAAGATATTTCTCGCCTTGTGAATCGCTTTATCATTTCAATTCACCTGTCCTTACCATACGGGCGCTTGCAAGTCGGCTCCACACTAGCGAATAAACTTCCCCGCTATAAACTGTCCGACTCAATAGAAACTCTGATATATTCAAATTGGTTATTAACACTGTGTAACCTAAACACTCCACATTTACCTAACTGCTGGATTTCGGCTTGCGGACGGATTAAGGAGTTGCTTCTGCTTCGACAACTAACAACCCATTCACATCATCTACATTATCATCTGTGCCACAACATTCCAACAAATCAAATATCTGAGGTTAGACATGGACGCGGGTCGTGAATTTTGACACAATTGAGAGTGAGTAGTTTTTCAATTTTGAATCGTGATTGGACGTGAGCGTGAGTGACAAGAAATGTGTCTTGTACTTTTGTACACTAGTGTTTTCCAAATTTTTAATGATCATGAACCAATTGTGAGATTTTAATCGAAACGGGATACCCCCGTTGAATAGTTTGAGAGAATTAAATGAAATAATTTATCTGAATATTATAGATTATATATTATGAGCCTTAACAACTATGTGTGGTATTCAATGGATTATATTAGCGTTTTTTAAAATCGGTATTAAGACTTGTATTAAATATTCAATTGAGTTGGTTGTTTGCTGTTTTTTACAGTTATTTTAATACACTTGTATTTGTTGCTATGATAATTAATACACTTTCTTAAAACAGGACTGGAGCTGTTTTATATCTTGTTTTAAAGTTTTCATGGACAAATTTGACTGATAAATTTTTATTTAAACAATACTGACATATTGGGCAAAATTGAGCAAATTGAACGTGTTAAACAAATCACTCGAGTAAGAAGACGAAGAAAGATATATATATATATATATATATATATATATATATATATATATATATATATATATATTAGATTAATCCCAGCCCAATAATCAACATATATATGTCAGTGGTAAATAATTAACAAATTATATATCAATATTTATATCACATTTTGAAATAAAGATATTAAACCTGATATTAACGAACTTGTTTTTCTGTATTTTTTTGTAAAAAGTAAATTCTTCACGGACCAAATGTAAGTTGTCATTCGCTCGGACAACAAGCGTCAAAATACGCATTTCTCGGCCAATATTTGCTTTTAAAAATATTTCTTATTTTATGTTTCTAATATAAATGAATATATGGACTCCTTCTGCCTCTTACCTGGCATTTTCATTATTAAAATTAAATGTACCATGTAATAACCACACAATTTTCAAATTAAAAATTGAACTCCGTTTCTGATGTGACAGATAATATAGTGTTGTTAAGAATATATTTTTTTAAACAACTATTTTAACTAAAACAAGCTTATTCTGTACCACTGAATCACCCTTGTATTAAAGTAGGTTTTAAGCTAAAACAATGTTTTAACTAATTAGTTAAGTCTTAATACAGACTTTAGTATAACCCACTGAATATCACCCAATGTGTTCGGAATTTACAACTAAGTCGAACTATTTTCAATTTAGAAAGTAAAAGAAAATTTGAAAATATTAAAACTGAATTGGTCGTTTTGGAACATGCAAAAACTTTTATATATTTTTCTCGTAAATTAAAAAATAAAAACATATTTCCTCTTCGCAACTCGATCCGTGGACATATTGTATATTAAATAAGGGTAAAATTGTACTAATTGTTCTCTAACCATAGAGCAAAATATTGTGAATATTTTTTTTTCTTATTAACAAAAACATATATATTTCTGACTTTTACTCCCTGAGAAAAATCCCAAGTGGGATCAAAACCGGTCGAAGATGGAATAAAGCCTTCAAAAATGACTGAATTCCAGTACTGTATTACCTCTCCCAAAATATTTCTGTTTTTATTGAACATGAGATTAAAAGTTTTATATGAATACAAAATATAAAAATTCTGCCAAAATAAATAATTTAATTTACTTTTCATATATTTTTAATTTGTCTTTTAAAGCGTTTCACCTTAATTGAACAGCTTTTAATATGCTATTTATTTGTTTTTATAATTTAAAACTTGTGTGGCATTATCTTAAAACATCATCTAATTCTATTTTACATTACACGAGCAAAAAAGCCTTAATGAAAATTGGAATCCACCGACATGCATTGTGGTTAATAATAAAGAAAAGAGATGAGTTGAGCACAATACAACTTTGTGAAGTTTTGTTTGACGTAGCAGTAAAGCAGCAGCAGGATTTATGAATGCTGTGCAAGTTGCTCTTATTGAGATTAAATCGTCACCCAATCAAAGGAATGCAAATTCCCCGCTCGCAATTCAACTGCACAAACTACTGGTTAATAAGATCACTCCGGCTTCAGCTTCGTCTCTGCAGCCACCAAGCTGATAACAGGAGGTTTCTTTTCAACAAGCAAATTCGAAATGTTTTCTTTCCAAATATTTTACGGGACTAATGTTTAATACGGTTTAGTTCCAGTAATACGTTTTCTCAAATATGATTAAGAATTTTTTTATAAAGTTGAAAATTTATAAGTGTTGATCGGGGGCGTTTTAGAGAGAACAATTTTAGAATTACTACAATATAATATCGTACAGTAAATTAAATGATATGTTGGTAATATAAGTTATTATAGTCAAATTTTTTAAGGAGTAAAGAGACCATCATTATTTATAATTAGACCATAGAATAGGTTTATACAGAAACGACAGTAAGACAGAGAAACGAAAATTAGAGAGAGATGAGGAATGCCAACAAATTAAAAGGGTTCATAGTTTAAAATCGAATAGTTTCGTCACATCTTAGGGAGAGATAAGGGAAGGCAACAAATTTAAAGGTCTACACAATGCTCCAAGGTCATAGAACTGAATAGGGGAACATGAAAGGTACCGGCACGGAGTGTCGCTTCTGTATGTAACTATTCTGTGATTCGATTATGACCACAGAATAGTTATATACCCTTGACTTTGGATTTTTGTTCTGATGTGCTCCTACATTAAATAATGTGTAATCCAAATAAATATACTTCTGCGTCCGAATGGTTTATAACGCAATATAAATTATACTTAGATTTTGTATAGAGGCTGTAAACAGACACTTAAATCAATATAATTATCTAAAAACAGATTAATTATGATCTCAGTTTCATCTTCTTCATGGACCTCAATTGTATAATGAGATACAATTTACCATTAATAGAAATATTCATAAAAATTAAAAAGGAATAATATATTTTGGATAAATTAAAATTTATTATTCGTCAATTTATAGAATATATTTGATATGCTCTGTTTTAACATAAATATTTTGCAGTTATTGTTATAATAATGTATACATAATACATTCTTTTTTGCATTTAAATTATAAAAGAGAACATCAAATATGTATAATACAGCAGCTGTATTATTATTAATATGTTTTTTCTGTAACAAAATGTGTGTTAAGGTAAATAATAATTTTTTATATATTTTACATATTTAATTAATTTACCAATTGCATTCATAAAGCTTTTTGTACATTATTTTTATATTTTGATTATTTTTTTAAAATAAATAATTTATTTTTAAATTAATAAATTAAATTATGGAGTAAATTTTATGTATGCTAGAAAACAATTTTAGTAATGCATTTTTTGTAGGATAACATATTTTTCTGTTTTATTATTAAATAATATCTATAAAAGCTTTTATATTAGTAGCAAGCAACCATAAATATTTATAGCTTTAACATTACTTATATCTATTTATATATAAAAATTTATTTTCTGGGTTTTGAAATATTTTATAACTTAAGATATTGATATACATACATACAAATAACCTGTATCTAAAATTTTTATTTATAGTTCCAAGAAAATAATGAATGACAGTACAGTAGATATTTTAATATATAATTTAGTAAAGATATTTTCTTCTTCTTTTTTAATTAGACACTTGCCTTTTCCTTTCCACTATTATGGTGTATAGGGCTATACTTCTTTTACTATACTTTCTTCTGATTTTAGTGAATTCTTTTATATTATTTATGTTGCATGGTTGTCTTCCAGTTTCATATTCTATCCATTCTCGATTTCCTTAGTATGTATTTTTTCGTAATAAGATTATAGGAAACTTAAAAAAAGAAAATAGTAACTTCTTTCATAGATATTAATAATATAATAATATAATTAGCAACATAAAATATTCCTACATATTTCTTAATACATTCGAAAGTTATAAAAATTATCAATAAAATTTAATTTAAGAAATATACAAATATCCGAAAATTTTAATCAAAATTATATTTACTAGTGCATAAAATACTTTTCATTCGAGTCTTTAAGCGCATTTCTATTAATAATTGAGCATAAATAAATTAAATTATTTAAATTTACTAATCAGGGAAAAAAATTATTTATGTATTTCGGGAATATACTTCGTTGATCTCGAAGCTGAAATTACAGTCTCCTTAATACATAAATAACTATTATATTACACTATATTTTTTTAATTAATTGATCAAAATTTTTTAACACCTTTAGTGCCATTGACAAAAAATCGAAAAATCACAAAAATATATATATTTTTTTGTATTTTTGAATCAAATCTGTAAATATATGAATATAATGGGGTATGTGACCAAATTTTCAAAGGAATTTAATTCTCTTTTCATTTCGATATTTGCTGTCAAATTTGCACCTCAGAAAAGTGTGTTTTTGATTATATCTCTAAAATGGGTAGAGAAACAATTTCAACGATTATACCAGCCGATTCTACGGGAAAAGTTACATATAGAAATGTTTTCTCCGCATATACGTTCTTTGGAACGATAAGTCGAAAAAACCTAAATTTCAAAATTCAAAAGGTTTTAAAAATAATCCGCCCTGTATGAGGTTCTCAAACAAATTCCGTACGCTAAATAAATAAATCTATGAATATAGGAGAAAATATAAAATTTAAATTTTTTAATTTTTACAAACATCTTTCAATTATTTTCTTTTTCGATTTTTTTTTATTTATTACGCTTGCTGCCTGCTGTAGATCCCTTCTAGAGAGCCTCAACCGATATTTTAGTATCCTACACCACTTCAAAATGAAAGTAAAACGTTTATTTCCTGCATATTTCTCACGAAATATATTCTGATAGTTCTGAATGTTGTCAATCATATACTCAATTTCAAATCAAATGTCTCCTACAAAAAATAAAGCCCTTTTGAAAAAGCCGATGGGAACAAAAAAAGGGGTGCATAACTAGAAAGCAAATTTATACATAAACAACTTTCAATTGTTTTCTTTTTTGATTTTTTTTTTATTTATTACGTTTGCTGCCTGCTGCAGGGCCCTTCCAGAGAGCCTCAACCGATATTTTAGTATCCTACATCACTTCAAAATGAATGATGTGCCGTAGATATAATTTATATTTACGTTCTGAATTACTTGCTTTGAAATGTTGTGTATCTTGTAAACATTTTTAGTCTGGCGTGTAACCTTCAAATCCTGAAGGAGTTTAGAATCTTCTCGCTGAAAGTTTCAAGAGATATTTGTGTAAGTTTTTAATTAGAGAACACGGCATAAATTACTGTACAACGTGAACATTGTTACGCGATACAAATTTCTTGCTCAAGTTTCACGATTCTTGCAAGTTATAGCTCCACATATAATAAAGTTATATAAATTTTCATATTGTCAGTGTTTGTTCTACGAAGGCGTAGCGGAGTTGAAGCTTGCCATTATACGCCGGTAGTAACATAGTCTGATGAAGACAACGTCGTTACAAATTTATACCACCGGGTAGCTTCATAAAATTTATTGATTATAAATAAAACATGAATCAATGCGTATTCAAGTGTACCAGTTTCCCACACAATATTTTATGGGCGAATATAATTTCCACAAAAGTTGTCCTTGGTCAGGAAACTTCTCCAACTCCAAATCGAATCAAAAGTCCAGTTACCAATATTACATTTCATGCATTACATATGTTTCCAACTCATAATTTAACAAGTTTTGAAATATTGATTACTTTACATACATTTAAACTAAAGTTCGATTCTCGTTAGGACATTTCACTAATAATATATTCAACAATTCCACATCAAATGTTATAATAGTAAATGTAGAACAAGTGTAGAATACAGTGGCGTGCAGTCGGGGTAAGCAAGGTAAACTCTGCTTACCCATGAGTTTTTGTAAATACTACTTAATTTCATCTGTTTTAATATTCACTGTCAATCTTAAACCATCTAAGGTTTTGGAAGTGTAAAGGGCGAGATAACAAGTGGGCTAACCCTAAATCGTTCCCCCACTTCTTAAAGTAAATACTTTTGGGTCGATGCCGTTCACATCTGTAAGATCCTCTTACGATCCAAATGACAATTTTTATTACGTCTGTAGCTTACAGAAAATCTGTAAAACCTTACCGATCCTTTAAATTCTTACAGTAGGTGCACGAAACCACGTTTTTTGTGAAAAATAAAATTATTAAATGACTCTACATTTAGTATTTGCATTTATAAAAAAGCTTTACATATGTTTGACTCGTGAGTTTATCACGATTTGATTTTTAACTGTTTTGTTACAATTTTCGACAAATGTATTTACAACACATTAATAATGTATAAAATGACTTTTACTCCCTGAGGAAGACCCATGTGGGGTCGAAACCGGTAGGAGAGGAAATAAAATTTTATCCCATTGACTGAATTCCAGTAGTTTTCTTTCCCTTCATCAATTGACCAGTCAAGAAAAATCCGTCTACCATAGTAATTTTGCTAATTTTATGACAAAATTAATAATGAATTATGACATGTGAGGTTATCTCTCAGGATTCTGACAGGTACTCATATGAAATTACTGATTTTTTTAAAGAAAATGTTTAGAAAATGTTTCACCGTTAGAATTCATTGAAAATTTAAATCTATTTATTTGTTTCTTTTCTTTTTAAGAGATCAATGTACATTTCGTACTGATTATTATAATAGTAGTGTTTCTTTTAAGTTTTCTTTCACCCTTTTCTTCAGGTCTATATAAAGATTTATTTATTTATTTATAATTCTAAACTTCATTTTTATAACAATATAGGTAATCATATATTCCAGAATAATACCTACGTCATATTTATTAAAAAAATATAAATACCAAATATTGACGTTTCAAATTTCAAAATTTTGTATGTTAACTTCAAAATATTTATTGTGAAATTAGTTGCAGAAAGCATAACCGAACATTTTTAGATCTAGAAATTAAATATTTCCTATAGAAATTAAAAGTCAACTAAATTATTATTTTTATTAAGTTTCTTCCAAAAGTAAAATACCTTTTTGAAAATGCCGATTAGAACCAAAAATGAAGGTGCATAAGTAGCAATTCCATATATGAAAAATTTAAAAAACTCTACGAGTAAGTGCTCCCCATAGATAAACTCACATACAGTTTTTTGTACTCTTCATGATAGCAAATGATAATAAAAATACTTTTATGTTGCATTTTGTAGGGCTGTAATAATTAATATTTACGAAAAACAACGTTTAAAATTTATGAAAAGATTTCCTGATAAATATTCTTTTATATATTTAATTAATGAGTGTCACGATTAATAATTTACGTTTAGCTCTAAAACCGTAATTAATTTACTGTGATAAATGACTTCCAACTTGCTACTATACTATTTATATAAACTAAAAAGTAATTCAGTTTAAAGCTTTTAAAACGATAACCGAAATACATTTTTCAGTAGAGTAAACCTGAATATAAGAGTAAAGAAAATACATACATACATACATATAAGTACCTATATTAAAAATTATAACAAAATTATGGCGTACTTACTAACGGTTTATTCATTAAAATTTGTATTATCTATGTCATTGACTCATTTTATCTTTAAAACTGAGGCAAAATGTATTCGTTTTAAAGAATTTTACATAACTAAAAGGTTTTTTTTTGCTTCGAACAAAAATAGTAACCATATCAATGAATAAAATAATCATTCAAATGTTTCTCATTATATTAAAAATTAAATGGAAACATATAATTTAAGATCAATTTAAACTGTAATAGATAAAATATTGAAGAATACACATGTGATATAGTCTCGTAATGACACTTGATTAAAACTCTCGGGTCGTTGCTTCGTGATTTAACGTCACACATGTTTCATTATGAAGGTTTTATCAAACTTGTATCCCTAGTATCTATTAAATGATATATAAATATTATTTCACACTGCCAATATTTCTTAAGCATGGTAACCTAGATCAATAATAAAGAAGATCATTATTGACCAGCATCTTGTATCTTGACACTAGGTAAATAATGATAGCTTTCTTAACCTTAATGTATAATATACTTTTTATCAAAATTTTGATTAAGGTTTTGGAAAAAAAATTACGCAACTCGTGCATAATGGATCTTTTTGAACTTAGAAGGATAGACTAGAGTAGCGGTCAGAAACCATTATGTAATGAAGTGTCACATTTTATAAACTCTTCAATTTCAGCCATGACGCGTGACAATTAAAAGAAAGGCAGAAGATGTAAAAATAAATTATAATAAAATAAATTGTACTTTTTGGGACATAAAATTAAATCTCATTTGGTACCAGAAAAGGGTGATTTTAAACAGGTTAATACGAAAGGAATAATAACCTTGCTTAGTAATTCTAGCAAAATACTGTCAAAAATTTTACTCGATAGAATAAAGTGATGAGTGTAAATAAAGTAGAGAATAAGGTTTTCGAGAAGGAAGATCTTGCACAGGACTCAAATACAATCAGGATAACTACTGCGCAAATAATGGAATTCCAAGAAACGCTTTACCTAATGTTTAAGACAATGAAATCCTTAAAAAATTTACTGTAAATCTTTTTCCTAAATGGACTTAGTAAATTCTCAAAATTTTAAGGAAATCTAGCAACATTGATTTAAGCTAAAATCTTACTGTGCCATTTCAAAAGACATATCGTTGGTTGCCAAACGCTGATCTAAAAAATCTATGCTAAGAAATGTTTTGTGTCTACTATTTAACATGTCAGCTAAGTCCGCTCTGTTCAATTGAATGGGTTACTATAGGCTGACTACATGCACCACTAAAATGCAAGTAAACCTTGACATGAAACAAGTAACTCAGTTATTTGAGGCCCTATTCCACATAGGAATGTTGTGCCATAGCTGATAAGTAAACACTGCAATGGATCGGTGTCGGTTTGGGAATACTTTTTGGGTTTTCCATCTGGTGTAAACATCCTGCGATAGTTCTAGAAATTATTACTATCTAACAAGAGTAAGTCGCTATTGAAAAACGTGGAATAATAGCATTCAATTGTTAAATCGGTGCAATAGGATGTACCATCTGGCTACAGCCCTGTCTGATCGTGTAGATAAGTCCACCCTGTTTAATTGAATGGGTTATCGTATAACGGTTTGATGTGTGCCGATCTTGCAGAGACTGTAGACTGACAACCAGTATCACTAAAATGTAAATAAAACTTGTCACCAAATAAGTATAGTCCCTTCGCTGAACCAATACTAGAGCGTCATTGTTTTCTCAAATGATAATGTTAGTTATCATTTCAGAAAAAATGACGTCATAGCATTGATAGAGCAAGGCGACTATACCTCAGGGACTGGAGGCTCTTTTTCACATAGGAATGTTGTGCCATAGATGATGATTAAATACTACAGTGGATCGGTGTCTGTTTGGGAATACTTTCTGGGGTTTCCCATCTGGTGTAAATATCCTGCGATAGGGAAGTGGATCAATGTATGTTTGGGGATTTTTGGGTTTTCCATCTGGTGTAAACACCCTGCGATAGTTCTAGAAATTATTACAATCTAACAAGAGTAAGCCGCTATAGAAAAACGTGGAGCAATAGCATTCAATTGTGAAATCCGTTGTACACGCAAACAATAAAATCGATAGAAACATGCAGCAGCAAGTCGTGAGTGTTTGCCGAGGGTACATATAAGCAAAATGAATTCCGCTTGCCGGCGTAATTCTGCTGAGTGCATTTGATTACGGGATGGGAATTTGACGGCGCCGCTGGAGAGGTAAAGACACAAAGCGTCATCCCCCCGCGGGACCGCACCAGGAAGCGACGCTGATGCGGGGATGCGGCCGGTAATGTAGAGCGCAGGGGACTATGCAGGCATCCCTGCAGTTTTTCAAACAATTATTGTCATTTTAGGAAAAAAAGGGGAATATTGGTGGGTTTTGCTTCTGCATGTGTCCTATGTATATTTAAAGAGCCCACAAACAAAGGATGGTTCTATATAATCGAACGTTTCAAACTGTGGAAAAACCGAACAATGTGGCCGAGAACTGTCCTTCTTAACCGCGTTTCAAAATATCAAATCGTACTTGATTTTATCTTAATGTGATTCTGAAAAGGACTTCAAAAACTTCGTTCTTTTTGCACGGTTTGGAACGTACGGTTGTAACTGTACATTCAGAACCGTGCAAAAACCATAATGTGTGGCCGAAAACCGTGCTTCTTAATCGCGTTCAAAAGTATCAAACCGAACTTGATTTTAACCTAATGTGCTTCTGTAAAGAACCAAACACTCTTTGTTCTTTTTGCATGATTTGGATCCTACTTTTATAACTGTACATTCAATACCGTGCAAAAACCGAAGTGTGTTGCCGAAACCGTCCTTCTTAACCGCGTTCCAAAATATCAAACCGAACTTGATTTTAACCTAATGTGCTTCTGTAAAGGACCAAACACTCTTTTGTTCTTTTTGCATGATTTGGATCCTACGTTTATAACTGTACGTTCAATACCGTGCAAAAACCAAAGTGTGTTGCCGAAACCGTCCTTCTTAACCGCGTTCCATAATATTAAACCCAACTTGATTTTAACCTAATGTTCTTCTGTAAAGGATCCAATACACTTTATTATTTTTACACAGTTTAGAACGTACAGTTATAAGTGTACGTTCAAAACCATACAAAGACCGAAGTATGTGGCCGAAAACCGTCCTTCTTAATCGCGTTCCAAAATAACAAACCAAACTTGATTTTAACCTAATGTGCTTCTGCAAAGGACTCAATACACTTCATTTTTTATGGTTTGGAAAGTACGGTTATAACTACGTTCAAATCCGGGCAAAAAAAGTGCGGCAGAAAACCGTCCTTCTTAACCGCGTTCCAAAATATCAAACTGAACTTGATTTTAACCTAATATGCTTCAGTAAAGGGCCCAACACACTTCGTTCTTTTTGCACGGTTTGGAACATACTGTTATAAGTGTACGTTCAAAACTGAGAAAAAACCGAAATGTGTTGCCAAAAACCGTCTTTCTTAACCGCTTCCCAAAATATCAAACCAAACTTGATTTCAACCAAATGTGCTTTTGTAAGGGACACAACACATCTTGTTCTTATTGCACGGTTTGGAATATACGGTTATAACTGTACGTTCAAAACCTTGCGAAACTGAAGTGTGTGACCGAAAACCGTCATTCTTAACCGCGTTCTAAAATATCAAACCGAACTTGATTTTAACCTAATGTACCTCACACACGTCGTTTTTTACACGGTTTGGAACGTGCGGTTACAACTATACCTACATTCAAAACAACAGATTAGACATTGTAGGTTCAATTTAAACAAAAAAGTTCACTTAATTTTTTTACAAGGCCTCATTAAAAACATTAAGTACACTATGATCCAAGATATGAAACATATGACACGTTGTTTTATGGTTGTGAGCGAACATTCCTACGCGTCATCAGGTGAGCGTAGGAATATGCTATAAAGAAATAGTTTAGTTTCTTTACACATTTGTAAGGAATTATGAGTTACACTCAAACTAAACATGTGTATGTGTACTGTAGCGTTCAGAATAAAGAATTTAATGCAGCGCTGCTCTGTACTAATTCTGAATAACGCAAGAGTTTGCAAACTGCAAACTTATAATTAGAGGTTAATTGTTAAGTCTATTTTATACATCGTTATAAAATTGAAAATTTTAGGAAAATATGACTTCATAATTTTTTTGCAGTTAAAGAAAAACAAAAGAAGGCTAAGCGATGATGGCTGGAATGAATAAATTGTTCTATTTTATAGATAGAAACTTAAGTTTTTAACTATAGTAATTTGATGTAAGTATTACGAACGTTTTATTCCAATCGCAAATTCTTAACCATTGTCATACCAATTTCTATTCTAAAATGTCTAGGCATCAATACGACCAAATACTCACAAAAAATATTCATACCATAAGAAAAACAGAGATGCACCTATTTTTCATTGTGTAATAAAATTTTAAATACATGGCATGATATGAATAATGCATATATTATTGTTGAAGTGCATCATATAATATAATTAAAAATTAATGAGCGTCGCATGAAAAACGAGATAACATGTGACATGAATTAAGTAAAACAATATTTCGTATCATTCAAAAAATTCATTACATTTTCCACAATTGTGCTTTTTGATTTAACATGTAAAAATATTTCATTTTCCTGTTGAACGGAATAGTGTTATAATTAGTTCACATGTCATTTCAATTATTGTTTTAGTTTTTCGTATCAAATTCATTATTCCACGCACAAAACAATTTATCACCAGCGTAGGTCTGCCACTAAATAACAATAGAGAACAATAGCGTATATATTATCTGCACATAATTAGCGAACAATAATGATTTTCATTTTAAATATCAACATTCCACGTGTGTGTTGCTGACATTTGTCATGTCAGCTATAATAGAATTATTGTAATACTTTTTAATTACATTTACGCTGTAAATCAATGCTTCGCATTTTCTTTGATTCTTGCAGCTCTTGTGATTATTATTGCCTTTCTATTGATATATATTATACGCTAAATGAAACCTGGACATTAAAGAATAAACTCTCTTCATTGAATTGAACTTATGGATTTAACATGGGAAAATAATTTTTCTCAACAATTTAACTTAAAGCATTTATGATTTGACATCTGTCATAAATTTTCATTTTATTACTTTTCAGAAATTTGATCCTAAGTAACAATACTAATTCACAAATATATTGACAAATAGTATGACGGTTAATCCCAAAAAGGCTCAAAATAAAAAAAGTCTATCAGAAAATATGCAGAAAATGAAAAAAAAAACGAGGAGCAACGAGAGCTAAATATCTGATTTCTGCGGTGTTCAAATATTTACTCCACCCGGTATATTTAGGTTTTTCTGGGTCAAAAATGTGGCATAGATTGCTTAAAGAAATCCTTACTTATAAACAAGCTGGAAATAGTTATTTTTGATCCTACATTGCGAAATGGTACTTTTGTATTTGCTGTGCTAAAATTAGTAAAAATGCAAAGAGAAAATTATGACGTTTATCAAATTTAATATTCATTGACAGTTGACAGCTGTTTGAGAGCACAAATAATTGTTTTAAAAGATATCAATTTTTGAATGACGTATTTCAATAATTTTTTGTTCAATATTATTCAAATGACATCGAACAGCGACGAAGACAATAAAATGACAGATTTGATTAAATTGTGACCCTTTATTTTACCAAAAAATTGCTGAATCAAAAGACATTTTGGAAAATTCATTATTGTATTAAAAATTCTTAATTAATAATGATATTATTTAAAAAAGTTATGGCAAATATCTATGTCTTGTTCTTCTCTTCTTTAACATTATTTCACTATTTGACAACTTGAATTCTCATATTGGTAATAAACAACTGCATTGCTAAACAGTGTTTCTTTCAAACCTTTTTTCTTGTCTTCGAGGAGGATTGATATAGAATATAAGTTTATATTATCTATATCTATAACAAATCAAAACAGTATTGTGATACAAATATAGATTGTAATTAAGAAATAAACTAAAAGATACTTATCTTCGAGGTGATTCTGAAAATTCTGCTAAACGTCATAAAGTGTACAGTACAATAATAATCTAATTTTCTAACTTATCTTGTTGCTGCGCCTTTTTGTTCGAATAAATCGATTTTTTAAATATGTCATGACAAAAATGATGTATCTAACACGAAAGGAAAGCACTTTTTCCACTCGAACTGAAGTGGTAAAAAAGATCCTTTCCTCTCTAATTTGACAAATAACTATTACATCCAGAACACTTTTGCCACACTTTTGCATTCTGTAGACAAAACATTATATGTATTCTCAAAATATTTAATAAATACGATATGTCTGATTTGCAGCGTCAATCCCCTCTTTATTTCAAATTCACAAACAGGATCAAATAAATCTACCCTAAAAATCCAACAAATTCATGTCTTTCTTGGAATTTCTTTTATTAGATATTATACGCAGATTCTAATAGAATTTATTTGTTTCAGGTAAGCAAGCAAGTACATTCCACATCAGAACTGTTTAAGCGGAAGCAAACGGTGTAAGTAATATTATTTTTATGAAAGGAAGAAATCCACGTGTTTGATGTGGGTAGAAGGGAATTTATGATTGGTTATAAATTGGGAAGTTAATAACGCAAGACATTGATGCCATTAGACGTAATATACGTAATGAAGTTTATTTTACGTTCCCACGAGGGCGTATGAGGTATGGTTTGTTAGTAGCTGTTTCTTTAATTTATGATGTGTAGCAAACTCTCGTCGCTAACTTAATTTAACAATAATTTTGCGGTCTAACTTCACTCTGCAGTCTCTATAAATAATCTTTGGTTCTTATGAAATTTAAATAGGCTATAATTTTCGCTCAACAGCAAAACTTTTGAAATTTTTATCAATATTTATTATTTACTCTCACAGACTTCAAAAGTGTAATTTGTTTGTAAGTACGAAATACGCGTAAAGAAAAATATCAACGTAAACAAGTTCACAAAATACCTATTTTTAGAGCAGAATAAATATTATTGTTAACTCATATTTTTATGCAATATGATAATAATAATATTTACTACGCCTTTTTGATACATATGTAGTATATAAATCGATTATATTTTCATGGGGTGAAAAAGTTCACATATATTTTGTAACAATGCAGTACATATTTAATCAATCGGTACAAATAATATAGTTCTTTTATACGAAGTACATTAGGTACAAAATTATCACATACAAAGTGCCCCAGTGTTGTAATAAATATACAGCAAGGGAAAACAGTTTTTGGTAAATAAAAACTATGCGACTAATAACTACAGGATGTTCAACATTTATAGGACATATGAAGAAGTCAAAATAAATTAAAAGAAACAACATACTTTTATATTTGCTTTTTATTTTTTCATTTTTCATTTCAAGTTGCAGCACACCCATGAATTGATGGAATGAGCAGCCACTGCATTAATATTCAAATTAACTGTAGGTATATATTCGTATTTTCCAAATTAACTAGAGGCGAATGGCTTATATATATTTTTTTACCTACTTTCTAGATTTTTCAGGCAATTCATTATTAATCCTTTTTCTAAGTACAAAGTACGCTACTGGCAAAACATGAAACGGGGTTACCTTCTCTTATTGGTTACTTAAAATAGAACTAAACCGTGTCTTTCGCGTAGGCCCTTTCTATGTAAAACGTATTGTACCTACTTTCTTTCAAAATGTCCTGTGATGTCATCCACCTTTAACAATTTCATTGGTTGTCTGATTTTAAAAAGACTAAAAAGACAATCAAGCGTCAGCATTTCTTAGAACTTACGAATGGGAGGATATACCAGGCCGTGTCAAAATATTACTATACCTATGCTCTTGTATTGTTACAAAAAATAAATTTAATGTATGTCTAATAATACTTTTTTCATTTATATACATTTAAATTGGTATATAAACATAGTTTAGCTTTATGAATATAAAAATAAGCAATATCTTGTGCAAATAAAAGTTTGTTTATCACTGATGAAGACAGATGACATCAGAGGACAATATTTTCACTTCAAAAATTGATATCTCGCTTACCACCACTATGCTTATTTCACTGTATTCTTTCAGAAAAAAAAATAAAAGTAAAGTTCGGAACTCCATTGTGCTCTACTTAGAATTTAAAAAATAAAAAAAAATATTCGTAATCAGGAAAATAAAAAATGAGTACATTTCCTACAGTAACCTAAAATTGATTATATAATTTTTTATAACAAGTAATAAATTTCAGAGGGGGTTTGAACACTAATACCTCGTCCCCCTTGGGTGTGCTACTGATTACATGCCCTACAAAAAAACATTCAAATTCTGATGGTGAATTATTATTATGTTGTGTCAATTCGGATTCCACCTTTATGCATAGTACTTTCACACTTTTAGCGCAAAAGCTTGTGGATATTGTACATGGTAAATAGTCGACACGTCGTGATATTACAGAAATGTAAAAGGATTCCAATAAGAAAGATGATATGAACGAATATTTGAAAATGAAGGTAAAAAATGTCGGTAAATGGGTTGACATTTTTCTTTCTTCGGAGATAGGTACGTGAGCGCCGCTGTGTAACACAAGTCGGGAGACATAAATGCAAATCTCCCATTGTCCGGCGTCCATTCGGCGCAGAATTGAAGACACTGCAGCTAACCTATCACCCATTTGGTTCGATGCTTTCTGTCGGCTTCGACGCTGTCAAAATCGGCAAAGTTTCGCAAACACAGTTAGAGTTCCGTTCCAGTTCCGCTGCAGTGCACTTCGCATAATCCGCCCGTATCATGCCATGCGTCTACAGCTGTGAGCGCTAACTATGTCCAACTTTACACCGCGCGGTTATTGCATATTTATATATCAACACGTGCACACAGTAATAACACCAAATTATATTTTAACATATTATTCATGCCATGCTGTACTTTAATGTCACTGTGATATAAACATACATGGTAATGCAATTTGTGCGATGTGCATTAAATATGAAGACTTGTAAAATTAAATAACGGTATTATTATACGGGTACGATTTTAATATGAAAGGGAATGTATCTAATAATTAAAGTTACTGTTTGATGTTTTTTTTTGAATTACTTGAAAATGTAGCTTTTTTTAAATCTAAAAACTAAACATTGAAATATATAAATTAACAAAGAAAATTAATGTATATTGTATACGAATAGAATATGTATCTATATTAATAAATATTGGAGCCTGTCAAAGTTAAATAATAGTTATTTACGTAAGATAAAAAAAAATAAACATGAAAGTACATATATTATTTTGTTTCGTTTTTTCTTGAGGTTGCATTTCTGAAGTGATAATTGTGAATAATTCTAATAATGTTCTAAAATATAAATTATAAAATATTTTGTCTTTAATTGTAATGTCTAAATATGTACAGATACGGAATAAATACGATAAACATTATGAGCACGCTGCGACATTACTGATTTAGCAAAGAACCTGTTTTGCAGTGCCCAATTACGCTTCTCACTGCGAAAGTAAATGCTTGCGCGCGCGTCATTATAAACTATATGATATGACTCTGCGATAAACACAGGGTTTTACTAGCATACTTCCACCACCTTACTGTTGCTAGATGTTTTTTTTTATA
This sequence comes from Stenolophus ochropezus, assembly GCA_035578165.1. Taxonomy (NCBI): domain Eukaryota; kingdom Metazoa; phylum Arthropoda; class Insecta; order Coleoptera; family Carabidae; genus Stenolophus; species Stenolophus ochropezus. The sequence continues at coordinate 26,477,735 of JAQOWZ010000003.1, read as the reverse complement.
ATCATTTATACAAAATAAGAGAACTATGTATCAATAGACAATATTGTCTGTAAACTTTTTTCAATATTTAGAACTATGTACCATTGTTCATGATAAAATTTAAATTATTATGAGCAATTAAAAATAAATTAATAAATATATTTATATATCAAGAAAACTTGGGGATGATTTTTTCATAAAAATATTTTATCAATATGAAATAAACAATTAATTTTCAGTGTTCTATAGGATAAGGACGGTAGCTACTATAATTGCTTTAAGGGTGCTGATTTAAAAATGTATTTTTCAATCAACACTAGAGACATGTTCAATTTTATTAACAAAACTAGATATGAACCTCAGATATCACACTCCGCTCAATTTCTCGCTCAATTCGAATCGGAGCGCGCTATTAAAATGAACCACTGTTGTTCGTAATGACTTATTTTATTCATTTATATATACTATCATCTTAAGTGCACCAAATTTACATTTTAGAAATGTGTATGTTTTTATAATGATATGTAAATACGCAATGATGTTTACGCGTTGGCAGAAGATGTTGGCGAATAGACGTTTGTGTAATGAAGCTGTAAAGATTATTTGGCGTTTTTAACTTGTTCCGTTTCTCGTACATCACGATGTTAAGCTGCAACTTGCGTCTGAAGAATCAAAAAGACATCAAGTTGCTCAAGTACGTTGTTAGTTTCAGATTACATACAATGATATATGTTTACTGCACACTGAAACGCTACTTTTAAAAATGATCCTACTTCACTCTTATCATAAATTTAAAGTTTTAGTTTTGAACGAAACTATAATTTAACACGTCCTTAACTTTATGTATCACTTACGTCCTGGCAAAATAAACAATGAAAAACGTCCTTGTCGATTTATTATACCTGAAAATACATTCATTCTTTTATTTATTAAAAATTTTAATGCCATTTCTGAAATTATACTTTGGAAGTGTGATGATCAGGGTTGCACAAAAAACAATCAGATTTTTTATGTTTTACCGACGAAGTTAAACATATTTTGTAGATCTTGAAAGAATTACCACATGGTATTAGTAACATAACCCATACGCTTTCTCCCCCAAATTTTCGTAAATCTAGGAGAATCATCTGCAATAAGTGATTTAAGCCAATGTTTTTTTTTAAGTCAATGTGATTTAAATCAAGTGATTTAAATTAATGCAACATTTTGAAAACTCTTTCAGTTGATTGAAATGGTTTATTTTTCAAATTATACACGACAAAATAATTTAAAAATTTACAATATTTTTGTAAAACTATCACTAACAATAATAGAACAATTAATTTCACATTTACGGATTAATTATATTACTAATATAAATATAATGTACTTATCCAATTACATATAAAAGTATAGACATTTTATTAATCCATGATTCTTTTGATATTAGTCTCTTTTCTCCTGCATATTTTTTATATAGAATAATTAGAGTAGCCAATAGTAGAACTATTTATAATTAAAATTTTTATATACATATGCATCACAATACTCTTAGATTTTTGAGATAAAAGCTTACTAATAATGTTCATTCTAATATTTTCGCTGACTGCTCAGTACAAAAATACATATATAGGAGCAAAAATGTTCAAAACTTACGTACAATTAATTTCACATTAACTGATTAATTATATTACTAATGTAAATTTAATGTACTTATCCTATAACGTATAAAAATAAAGACATTTCATTAATCCATGATTCTTTTAATATTAATCTCTTTTCCCCTATGTATTTTTTTATATACATTAATTAGAGTAGCCAATAATAGAACAATTTATAACTAACATCTTTATTTCCCTGTGCATCACAATATTTATTTACATAAAAGTTAAAAAAATGGTACATTACTGTCAAGGAGCCTCACTGAAATTTTATGGCTCCGAGTCAATTGCAGACATTTTTTTACGAATCATGTATTAATTTTTTTCTGAAACCTTTGATTCTAATAAATCAAAAATGTGAACAAGCTCATTGAAAAATAAATGCGTGGACGCGCATTCTCTCAGTTTATATGGAATTTTGCTTACTAATTTGCTTTTTCTTGGTGCTTGCAATGCAGAAAAGTGGAACATTTAATTCTATTGTTAAACATATAAGAATAATAAGAATAATATCCTTTGTAGGTAGATATGTATGTAACTAGTAATACTAAAAATAAAATTAGAACAACAATATTACTTAAAGCTGCTAGATTGTTTTATTGTTTTTTATTCGTAGCCTAATGTGCATTAATTTTAAATATAAAAATTTATTTAAATTTCTATTGCATTTTTTTCAAAATTTTTATGATGTAAGTAAAGTAAAAATATGTATAATCCCATTTAAAAAAAATAACTTTGTGCTGTAACTGGAGAACCACTGGTTTAAAAAAATATTCTATTCTATAATCAATTGGCCCCCTTGATCTCCTACATCTTTGTTATATTTTTGTACTTCCGAGTAAAATCATGTGCCCAACTTTCGATTCCACCCTCTATGTTTTATGAAATGTTGTCAAAACGTAATATAAAAATAGTAAAATTATTTATATTATTACCTCAAAGTCTATCCTCTGAGTTCTGAGAATTGCTTGTTCCATGTATATTTTCTAAATAAAATTATTTATTTGTCAATATTATTTCGTAGTAAAATAAAAATAAGTTCAAAAAATCTTAAATTTGAATGCATAGTGAGTAAAATTTACCATAACAGTAAAAAAAATAGTAAAATTATTTTATATTATTTGCCGCCAGAGCTGGGCATGTACTTAAATAAAATGTATTTAAATAGCGATTTAAATACTTTCCATTTTGATTGTATTTTTACTTAAGTACATTTTATGATTAGAGTATTTGTACTTATATTTAAATACAATTTTTTAAGAGTACTTATAATTTGTACTTGAATTGACGATTTAAATACATTCAAAAGTACTTAAATACTTTTCGTGTATTTAAATACATGCATTAATACATGTCTGCCGTCTTCAGGACCCGTAGAACGGCTGTTTTCGTATGCGACAATTATTAATGCACCAAAACGAAGAGCGTTAAGTGATGATAATTTTGAACAACTAGTTGTTCTAAAAGCCAACAAAGTTGGACAGTTGGAATAAATTTTTGCTTTATCAAACGGTATAAATATTTTAATTTTTTTTTTGTTCAAATAAAGCAATTTTTTTATATGAAAGTATGTATGCTACTTACGTAAATAAAATTTATTTCAAATATTTTTTTTGTTTTAGTGTTTTATTCCTAAGAATTGTATTTTATTATAAAATATATCAAATATTGTTGTATGCAAAACGCAAATGTAATATTTTTTATACATAGTATAATTTAGAAGTACTTGTACTTATAAATATGAATTATATACAAAAGTACTTGTATTTGTACTTAAATACTTTTGAATAGATTTGATTTGTACTTAAGTACTTTTCAGTAGATTTTATTTGTATTTGTACTTAAATACTTTTTTAATGTACTTATGCCCATCTCTATATTGCCGCTTCTCAAAGTCTATCGCCTGAATTCTGAGAATTGCTTGTTCCATGTATATTTTCTAAATTAAATTATATATTTGTCAATATTATTTCATAGTAAAATGAAAATAAGTTCAAAAAACTTTAAATTTGAATGCATAGTAAAATTTCGTTTACGAAAGCATCCAGAAAATTGTGCAGAGTAAATCGCCAACGTCTCTAATAACAGAACAGACGGGTCCACCTGGCCAGTGACCCCGAAAATGTTTCCACTTAAAATTCAAATTTCATAAAATAGCGTCTGCAATAAAAGGATCGCGCCAAATCCTTTGCAAATATATGGACAATCTTGCGTCCATTACTTACCGACCAGGGACGGAGGCAATGCGCCCAGACGCTGCAGGCGAAAATATTTGTCTCTGAGAAATCAACTATTTTGTAAGGCAAATATTTGCAAATTGCATATGTTTTTACCTCCCGCCTATCAATACAGGGTAGCTGATTTTTCATTGTCCAGGCCATATCTCCTGAAATATTAAATATACAAGAAAAAGCAAAATAGGAATCTTCTGTAATAAGACCTTGCCTATAAAATAGCGTTAACAGATGTTTTCCAAGGCCTACTGATTTGGCGGAAATATATTTAACTTTGGTTTTTTAAATGGAACACCCTGTATGTTTTTACGGAATAAGATTCTACATCAATTTCTGTTTACAATTATGTAAAACAACTGGAGGTTTGCTTTTAATTTATGGTTAATAATGTAAAAAATAAAATTATGTGAGACGGCTGTCATTTGCAATGTAGACAACTGCCAAGAAACAGACAGAAGTATTTATTTGTTGAAAAGGTGTTGTACTACGTAATTACAAAAGAAAAACGAATTTCGCAAATAGTGAAAATGTTGATATGCTCTGCTGTTTTCACAAATCAAATAATAATTAAATAAAAACCATAAAACACTTGTATCAGATTTATAAAAAAAATAGTGAAATGAGAAAACACAGCCGAATTATATAATTTTATATTTTGCATTATTAAGCATAAATTAAAGGCAAACCCCCACTTGTTATACATAATTGTAAAGAGAAATTGATGTAGAACCTTATTCCGTAAAAACATATAGGGTGTTCCATTTAAAAAAACAAAGTTAAATATTTTTTCGCCATATCAGTAGGCTATGGAAAATATCTGTTAACGCTATTTTATAGACCAGGTCTTGTTACACAAGTTTCCTATTTAGCTTTTTCTTGTATATTTAATATTTCAGGAAATATGGCCTGGATAATGAAAAATCAGCCATCCTGTATACAGTGTGTTCATCGAAATTCAGAACATAGAGATTTAACATGGGAAAACAGTTTTTTTTAGCGCGTTGCTTCCCATTTTAATTTATAGCAACATTTTTCATCAAAATTTAAAGAATTAAATCCTGCATTGGTATAAAAATGTATTATTTTGTACGCTTGGTAGTCGAAAAAACTTAATTTGAGTATATATAAAAAATAAGAATATTAGATAAGGTGGGTTCTCACTAATCATTTTTCTATGAATCATTTCCAACGATTCATTTGTTATGACAATTAAATGAAAAAGATTTGTTCACATGTATCATGTTTTAATCATCATATTGAGACTGATCATGTACTGCTTTATTTTATAAATGGCATCGGAAAAAGTTAATTCGTACTGCAATTCGTAATATGTATGGTGCAATCACTTGAACTACATACAATACTATTTAACAACAGTCGAACATAGTATATTACCTAAAAACAGTCGAACAGTTAACAAAACTGATAGGTTTTAGGTTATGACCATGCTGACATTTTCTATTTTAAATAATGACGCATGTTCTTTTTACTTTCATTTATTAATAATGATCATCAAAGTAGAACTCCTTTTCACTTTTAATGAAACTGTGAAATGATCATAAATTCTAATGAAACAAGTGTCCTGACGTTCATTTTTCATGAATCATTAAAAATGATTCATAAAAAATGACTCGTGAGAACCCGCACATGTAGACATTTAAATTTATTCCCTTCCCCTATCTCTCTCTAAGATGTGAGGAAACTTTCCGATTTTAAACAATGAGCCCTTTAAATTTGTTCACATTACCCATCTCTCTCAAATTTTCTTTTCTCTGTCTTACAGTCGCTTCTGTATAAAACTATTCTGTGTATTTACTTTGTTTAGTTACAAAGTGAGGCCCCTTCACCTGTGAGGCCCACCCGCATTGCAGGCGTGTGCTCCCCGTAGTTACGATCTGGAAATCTATTTCAGCATTTCAAAAAATATATTACATAAAATAATCAATTTCTTTAATTAAATTATAGTATTGAACAGCGCTTACTTACAAAATTGCGTTGGTTCGACTCATATTATTCTGGGCTCGTATTAACTACAATATTTATTTTATTTATTTGTATTTAAGTCTTATATAAAAATAATAGGATAAAACCTAAAACTAATATTATTATAATAATCATTATAACAATGTCCATCATCGCGAAAAGTTTAACTAGAACTCAGCCCAAAACACGCCATAATGCACTTGTTTCAAAGAAAACAATAAGTAAAACAAAAACAAATGCAATTATAGTAAAAAGAATTATAAAATCCCACATTGGTAACAAAACCGTATCTGTAATAAATTTGATCAGTAAACAACAAATATTTATTGCTATAAGATAAATTAAATGTAACTGTAACTAACCTGTTGGGAACAATATAGATAAAAAAAAGTATTGTTAAATATAATGTTAATTATTGCTAATTTTCAATTTAAATGAATAAAAATATATCAATATTAAAAAATTTCTTCCAAATAATTGTGGTTACTGTTCGTCTTAGATGTTGATCACTGCAAGTACTTAGAAAAAAATGTAATATGATGATAGGTTATATAGTAATGAATAATTACATGTCACATATGATCTTATGAATAATAAATATTTAAGAATTTCACCTAAGAAATTACTAGAATTTCTTCGAAATAATATCCCTCTTAATGGTTATTGCCTTAATATATTAAAATAAGTACGATGAAATGTATTATTATAAGCATTTCTAGTATTTTTCTATATTGATACTAATTTCTTTACACTCTAAATATTGTCAATATAGTCATAAAAAAAACGTATTCTGCTTCTGTACGTAATAAAATATGGAAGCACAATTTCTGTTTAGTGTTTCGGGCGTGAAACTGAAAGAAATGTTTATTTTTATTAGTTCACTTTTTATTATTCAACAAATATCTGTACAGGGTAAATATAATACAATAGTTATTTGAACTCCACCGTTAGAAAGCAGGTCTTTGCAGACCGACTCTAGAGATTAGTCGACTTTTGATCAATGTTTATGATTTATTGTTTTTGTATTTTTGATCTGTCTAATTAACATTAACACCCAGATTCATAAAAAAAGATTAGCCACTAACTCGGATTAGTTATACTCGTTGCTAACATGATGAAATATCAAACTAACTCCAGTCCCAATTCATAAAATGAATTAAAGGTGTTTACTACTAGCTTTTGAAATATGCCAAAATGATGTTTAGTAATACCATTAAAATCGTCTTAAAACTTAAAATTTGAAATTAAATAAAACACTGTCAAATTGTTGAAATTTTTGTTCAATTTTATTATTTCATTCATTGAAAGTTCGTTTATATTCGGCAAACTGTGCCACATGTTTAAACCAAATTTCAAAAATATATTATTTGAGAGGCAAAGTTTCATCATTTTCCTTCAGTGTAATGTCAATTTGTACCAATTATTATAAAAATTATTAAATTTTGAACAATATTACGAAACATCATTTCTCGTAAAATCTGGCGGATACTAGCTTGTAGAATTACTGCTATCTATACCAAACTACTAAGTTCCACCACTGTACAATAACGCACAGAACTTCTTTAACTTGTTCGAACAAAAATTTGGGATATTTCTTGTTAATCTATCTAAGATTAGGCCTCTGAACTAACTACTATTAATCCTGGAAATAGAAAAAAAGAGGATAACATGATAATTTACAAATTCATTATTTCATGTTGCACTTATAATTTATTTGATCGCGGACTGTATATAATGAATTAAATGTTTATTTTAAGAAGTGGAGGAACGATTTAGGGTCAGCCCACTTGCTACCTCGCACTTTACACTTCCAAAACCTTAGATGGTTTAAGATTGACAGTGAACCCCCTTAAGTGTATTATTTATATAACTCCAATAGTTTGCTAGAATTAGAAATACTTGGTGATGATTATCAGCATTTTTAAATGATCTCAAAATACTTTCGAAAAATATATCAACAACAGTTAAGATAATACGTAGGAATGTGTGATTTATTTTGGAATGAAAATCCATTACATAAAATCAATATTTGAAAAACAGATGTTAAGAATATTATTCTAAAAACATTTTTTATTCTAATAACATTTTTCTCTAAAATGTACCAAAAATGAGATTTTAGAAAAGTACGAATTATACTCTTTTGATGTAGGTAGACTATTCCCTTAAAAGCGACCTGTAAACTTTTGTCGACCGTTGACAAAAATTTGAAAATATGTCATGTAGATCTTTCAGACCGATTAAGAAGAAAAGAGTGATTAAAACATGACTTATTTTTTTTTATATTGTACTTAAGTATTTGTTAGACAGCATATTATTTTTTGCATATTTTTTCAGGTTTAATCTGTGGTGATAATGAAATATACCAATGCAAAGAATCGCCAGTATGTGAACCAACTTGTATGTCTCCTGTTCGAATCTGCTTACCTGTAAATTGTTATGGCAGTTGTTTTTGCAAGGAAGGTTTCATCAGAAATGTTACTGGTGGAATTTGTGTTCCAAAAAAAGAATGTTCTTCTATAATAGGATATTAAGAAATAAAGAAATATCACAATTTTGTTAATGTATTTTATCCAGTGCCATGGCTTAGGGCGTCAAATTCCAGGGGGTGTCAAACTTTTTAGAAGTATTAGTAGTTATGTGTTCCTTTCAAATTTGCGTCCCTTAAAAACCTCGAAAATTAAATGAAAATGATGTAAGAAAAGAGAAAAATGTAATGAATTTTGGTTCGGACTTTGGGGCATTAATAAAGTAATCCAGCTTTGACTTTATTATTAACTTCTATTTGTTATTTCTGTTACTATTGTACAATTTTTTACATGTTTATACAAGTAGGTACATTAAAATATGCATAATTAAACTTTTAATTACTTTTCTTTTTACAGACAATATTTCAAAAGCAACAAAGAACACGTGTCAATTTATTATATTTATTAGTAATAATAATAGTTATTTGTGTAACTAGATAAAAAATAGCATTTTTACTGCCGCCGCTAGATGTAATCGAGAAACTACTGCGTTGATATGTAGGTCGAAACAAAGAAAATGAAAATGTCTGCAAAAACTAAATGTTTTAAATTAATTTACAATAACTCTGTAGGTAGAAAATATAAATTAAAACAATATTTTTCATTACTCAGCTCATCATTTCAACAATTAAATTTTAAAAATATTTTTATTTTTTATTTCATGTACAATTCATATTCATTATCACAAAATAAATCGGTCTTTAAAATCCATAAAAAGATATAAATTGAAACTAAATTTTTTCATCACAAGTGATAAAAAACTAGTATTACGTAGTGCAAAATTTATCCAATTACTGTGACACTTTTTTGAATAATTCAATATTCATGAATTTCTAAAAATACGAAGAGTTTGTTATTTACATGAAATAATTTTTTCAGTGTTTAATTTCGCTTCTACCAAAACAATTAATAAATTTTTTGATATTTCCAAATAACTTGTTTTAACGCCACCGTTTCTATAACTATAAATTGTCATACTAGTATGAAATGAGTATCGTTCCATGCTTGTTGTACAATATAATATAGTTATCATTGTGAACGGACCTCCCTGTTATTTTTCTTTTATATTAGTTACAAATATTTATACCATAAAAAGTAAAAACGATATAAGTAAATAGAAAGTAAATACTAATGATATGTTTCTTCGATCTTCGAATATTGTGACTTTTCTTACATTATTTTAAATATACGAATTTAAAATGTTATGAATTGATTCATAAAAAGAGACTAGGAAACATTATAAAAAAATTTATTGAAACAAAAATAACTAAAGAGTGATCCAAATTGGACTTCCGGATTTGTATTCTGAATAACAAATAAAATATTGTAATTTTTTTTCTATCAATATAAAGTGTACAATTAGGATTTAAATATGAAATATGTCGTCAATCAAGTGCTACCCATGACTCCACTGACATGAAATTATTTTTTTAGCAAAAAATTATTGATAATGCTTTCGCAAAAATGCGGCTCTATTTCAGCAATTGCATGTTTTACTCCGTTTTAGCTTTGTTTAGCTATGAAATCATCGAAGGATTGTTGACATAAACCCTTTCCTTTAAATACCCTCAGAGAAAAAAATCAAATAAAGTTAGATCGCAAAATCTCGGTGACCAATTCATATCATCCTGCTGCGAAATAACATGACCAGGAAACTTGGTTTCAAGTAAAGTGACTGTTTCATGTGCTGTGTGCCATGTGGCGTCATCACCAAGTTTAAGACATTTATTTCATTAAAAAAAATCGTTTGGCATGTTCCGATAGCGAACACCATTAATAGTAACAGCGGTACCATTTTCATTCTGCTTATAGTAAGCAATGTTTTTTATAAAGTTTATAAATAAACTAATAAATATCTTGCATAGTAATGGCGCCATGATGAATTTGTCAAGTGTTTTGATAATAGATACTACTTGTAAAAATGCAAACTTCCAACGTCCCCACAACGCAAATGGCGCGCAATTCAAATCCGGAAGTCCAATTTGGATCAACCTTTACTTAAAAACTATTCTTAAAAACATAAAAAAAAAGTTTGATAAAAATTGGTTTACTTACATTAAAATAATAACAAATACAAAATATGAAAACTACAAACTTAAGAAATAATTCAAAAATCATTTGAATTTGTTCAAATTACTTGGTGCAATTACCACTGTGTTATACTTCCTTTATTTTTAAGTTTAGCCTTAATCCTTTGGGTCATGGTGTCTAGACAAGACAAGACTTTGCAAAAATATTGTTTTTTATAGAAATTTCAAGATAAGACTTGACTAAGTAGATTAGTCTAGATTAAAAAGTCTTGTCTACATATCAAGACTCTAGTTTATATATATGCTCTATACAAGGACATATAACTCTTCGGCAGCGTCTTTTGTCTATTTTACAATCACTGTTTCAGCTCGGATGGGATAAACATTGCATTACATTATTTATTTTTAGAAAATGTTAAAATTTTAAATAATCTAGAGTCTTGAATATTGTCTAGAATTTTCTCGTCTTTATCTAGAATAAGAAACTCTTGTCTTGTCTTATAATTTCCAAACGGGACTTCTGCCAGTTTTATCTTGATAATCTACACAAAACAAGAGTCTAGCAAGTCTAAATCTAGACAGCAACACTATTACTAACTTTTGACAATCTTTTATTGTGAATAAAATCCGTATCTGTAATTATCTTCATTCTATTTCGAGAACATATCTAGCTGGCATGGCTCCTATCTTCTTCGTAATGTGCCACAATGTTCTGGAGATCCATTTCAGCATTGCACAAAATAGATTTCATTAAATTATTTAGATAATAGAATAAATTTCTCTAATTACATTATAGTATTGAACAGCGCTTACTTACAAAATTGCGTTGGGTCAACTCATATGATTCTGGGCTCGTATTAACTACAATATTTATATCATTTGTGCATATTTAAGTATGGTTTAACAAGAAAATGATAAAAGCTACAACTAATATTATTATAATAATCAGTATAACAATGTTCATCATCGTGAAATCAGTTTAACCAAAGTGAACAGCTCGAAATAAATCTGTTTTAAAGATAATAAAAAGTAAAATGAAAATAGCTGCAATTATAGTAAAAAGAATTATAAAATTCCACATTACTAACTTAAGTACAACATAGTACCTGTCAAAATATAAATGTAATTAGTAAATAACAAATATTTATTGCTATAAAATAAATTAAATGTATCATGTACTAACCTTTTGTTATTATTAAAAATAATGATAATTATTGCTAATTTTCAATTTAAATTAATAAAACTATATATCAATATTAAAAAAATTCCTTCAAATAATTGTGGCTACTGTTCGTCTTAGACGTTCATTGTATGTACTTGAAAGAAAATGCAATATGGTGATAGGTCATATTGTAATGAATAATTACATGTCATGTATGATCTTATGAATAATAAATGTTTAATCTGAAGATATTCACCTTAGAAATTACTATAATTTCTTCGAAATAGTGTTCTTAATGATAATTGCCTTAATATATTTTTGTATTGTTACTTATTTTTTACACTCTACTGTCAATATTGTCACATTAAAAACATATTCTGCTTCTGTACGTAATAAAATATGCAAGCCCAATTCGTACCTAGTATTTCAGGAGTGAAACTGAAAATGTTTATTTTTGTTAGTTCATTTTTATTATTCAACAAATATCTGCACAGGATAATTATAATACAATAGTTATTTGAATTTCACAGTTAGAAAGCAGATCTTTGCAGACCGACTCTAGGAATTAGTCGCCTTTTAATCAATACCAAAATTTTGTTTAAGATTTATTGTTTTTGTATTTTTGACCTGTCTAACAAAATTTCGAATTAGACAACAACATACATTATAAAAATCATAATATGGCGAATTCTGAGTTTGTAAATTTTAAAACAACACACGTATATTTTTAACATTACATATTTTATTCAGAAAATATTTTTTATATAAATATTGAAAAATTGATTTATGTTAATTAAAGGTGTAGGATATTTCTTATATGAGTTAGTAAAACAATTGGGTTTCAACTCGGGAAATTCTCCACTAGATTATTAAGAAAAGACAGAATATTTTATGCTATGACCTATGGAATAAGTAATATGAATTTTAAATATAATAAAAAAAGAGAAAATTGTGTTTATTGATGAACTTGCAAAATACAGACATTTTGTTTAATAAAAATGTTTACAAAATATAATTGTGTACCTATTTATTTCATCTAATTTGCTTTTATTATATTGATAAAATTATAATTGTAGTATTTTTACATTCTAAAAATTATTTTATTGAATATAATACTGAGTTCCAGAATAGGTTTATAAAAAAGCGACAGTGAGACAGAGAAACGAAAATTAGAGAGAGATAGGGGAAGCCAACAAATTTAAAGGTCCACACAATGCTCCAAGGTCAAAGAACTGAATAGAGTAACATAAAAGGTACCGACACGGAGTGTCGCTTCTGTATATAACTATTCTATGGTTAGGATTTAAATATGAAATATGTCGTCAACCAAGTGATGACTCCGCTGACATGAAATTATTCTTTTATCAAAAAATTTATAATGCTTTCGCATAAATGCGGCTCTATTTCAATAATTGTATGTCTGATACTCCGTTTTAGTTTTGTTTAGCTTTGAAATCATCGTGGGATTGTTGACATAAACCCTTTCCTTTAATTACCCCCCAGAGATAAACATCTTATGGGGTTAGATCTCAAAATCTTGATTGAATTTGTTTAAAATACTTGGTGCAATTACAACTGAGTTATACTTCCTTTATTTTTAAGTACAGCCCCAGAATAGGTTTATACAGAAGCGATAGTAAGACAGAGAAGCGAAAATTAAAGAGAGATGGAGAATGTGCACAAATATAAAGGGCCCATTGTTTAAAATCGGAAAGTTTCCTCACATCTGAGAGAGAGAGATAGGGTAAGAGCACAAATTTAAAGGTCTACACAATGCTTCAAGGTCATAGAACTGACTAGGGGAACATGAAAGGTACCGACACGGAGTGTCGCTTCTGTGTGTAACTATTCTGTGGTACAGCCTTAATTCTTTGGGGCATAGAGTCTAGACAAGAGAAGACAGGACAAGACTTTAAAAAAATCTTGTTTTGTCTAGAAATTTCAAGACAAGACTTGACTAAGTATAAGTCTAGATTAAAAATTTTGTCCAGATATCAAGACTCTAGATTGTATCAAGACTCTACATTAACATGAGCATACACTTTAGACAAGGACAGATAATTCTTCGGCAGTGTTCTTTTTACAATCATTGTTTTTTTTTAATTAAGAGTCTTGAAAATTGTCTACAATTTTGTCGTCATGATCTAGAATAAGAAACTCTTGACTTTTGACAGTGTTGTCTTGATAATCTACACAACACAAGACAAAAGTCTAGAAAGTCTAAATCTAGACAGCAACACTAATACTAACTTTTGATAATCTTTTATTGTGAACAAAATCAGTATCTGTAATTATCTTTCCTCTACTTTGAGAACATATCTAGCTGGCATGGCTCGTATCTTTTTCGTAATGTGCCACAATGTTTCAATAAGTGAAAGATTTGGGCATCTAAAGATCCATTTCAGCATTGCAAAAAATAGATGTCATTAAAATATTTAGATAAAAAAATAAATTTCTCTAATTAAATTATATTATTGAACAGCGCTTACTGGGCTCGTATTAACTACAATATTTATATCATTTGTGCTTATTTAAGTCTGATATAACAATAAAATGATAAAAGCTAAAACTAATATTATTATAATAATCATTATAACAATGTCCATCAAGGTGAAAACAGTTTAACCATAGCGAATAGAACGCCATAAGTTTGTTTCAAAGAAAACAATAAGTAAAACGAAAACAGCTGCAATTATAGTAAAAATAATTATAAAATCCCACATTACTAACAAAAGTACAACACAGTACCTGTCAAAATATAAATGTAATTAGTCAATAACAAATATTTATTGCTATAAAATAAATTGAATATATATCATGTACTAACCTTTTGTTATTATTAAAATAATGTTAATTATTGCTAATTTTCAATTTAAATTAATAAAACTATATATCAATATTAAAAAAATTCCTTCAAATAATTGTGGCTACTGTTCGTCTTAGATGTTCATTGTATGTACTTGAGAGAAAATGTAATATGATGATATGTCAAATTGTAATGAATAATTACATGTCATATGTGATTTTATGAATAATAAATATTTAATCTGAAGATATGCACCTTAGAAATTACCAGAATTTCTTCGAAATAGTGTTCTTAATGATAATTGCCTTAATATATTGAAATAAGTATACAATCAAACATGGCTGAGAGAAGTGGAAGAAGATCTAAAAGCAGCTGGAATTTGCAACTGGAAGAACAAAACAAGAGATAGGGAGTTGTGGAGGAATATTATAAAGAACACCTAAGAAACAAGAACGGAGATTGATCCACTCCAATAAAATTGGATCTAGAAAGCTTCGAAGGAAGCGGCACAACCCCATGGGGGTGTTAAGTCACTATATATATAATCAAAAAATATAATTATTAGATCGATGATATACACTACCTAAAGTAGTTATAGAATGGAATACAGGGTACTTTTATAAATTTCATTAAATTGAAAATAACTAAAAAATGAGAACCAATTAAGTAGTTTCGTTTTATTTTGTACGAGACCAAAAAAATAACTATTATTGTTACGTAAGACAGAGCAGTAAGTCATATTTCAAAAGAGATATTACAGAAATAGATTTTTCAAATAAGTAACTTAAACTTTAATAAGGCAAAGAATAATGCAATTTGGATCATAAATGGTAGAAAATAAAAGATGTGACACCACTAAATAGTGATTAGAAGAATAAAAACTAAAGAAAGTAGTAACTTTGGTGGTAAGAGCAAGTGAACAGCAAGATGTAAAACCTCTTACACGACAATAAGTAACTTTAATTTTAAATTTTAATAAGGCAAAGAATGATGCAATGTGGATCATAATTGGCGGAATATAAAAGATGTGACACCACTAAATACTGATTAGAAGTATAAAAACCAAAGAAAGTAGTAACTTTGGTGGTAAGAACAAGTGAACAGCAAGATGTAAAACCTCTTACACGACGGTTTGATGGATGGTCTATGAACCACGTTGATCCGTTTTTTGCTAGTCGGTTCCTAATATTCGAGCCACCGTTGTCAATACGCTCTCTCATTTCAATATTAATGATCTTAAATCATAATTAATGTGGAGTCTGATTAATTATTACATTAATGATAAATTATGTGAGGCAATGATTCACGTGTCATAGGCAGATGAATGTACGGGGACCAAATAATTTAATAGCACAATCAGCGTTATTTTAAATTCTACTTAATTACATGGAAAACCCAATTTACCGTTTAATCCCAGCACAGCTTTATTAACATTTACTATATAGCAAAATGCCACCTCATTTGACAAACGGAAATTATCGCTCATTCTATTATCTCCTGTAGAAGTTTTCATTTCCCCTAAATACTCATGCACTTCAAATATGACAGATTAAATGCTCTTAAATTTATATCAATAATAAAGCAATCAAATGGAATTCATGTATATTAATTACTCGTTAATTCAAAGCCGTACTTCACATTAAACATATTATATCTGCAAGTATACCCAAGCTGGTATTTCAAATTTAAAACTTGTTTTCGTTATCGATTTTTCTGTAGACGTCTTATTATTACCATCAAGTTGTATCAGAAAGAAACAATTAATGATAATTCTGAATATTTTTTTACGATTCATTAATTTATTGGAAAGTGTTATTTCCAATATTCATAGAAAAAAAATATTTGCTTTTAAAATATGCATACCGTGAATGTGAATTTCAGCTAAGATACAAAGGCTCATAAAATATAACACGATGAAAAAGTTTTGTTAAAAGTCAGGTCTGGCCTCATATATAGGTGTCCGTTTTAGGAGGCTAATCATTGATATCTCGAGAACCGTAAGAGATACGAAGTCGATTAAATTGGGGCAAAATTGTTGAATTAGTTAGCCATTTTAATCATGTATTCGTCGTCCCGAAAACAATGCATAGGTCACTAGATATGAGCTAAAAACTGATTTTGGTAAATTTATATTTTGATTTATAACTTTCTTGTTTCAATTCATAAAAGTTTCTAGTTTACACATTCTACTGTTTTATTGTCTTATATTGAAAAAAATATATATCATACAAAATTATAATTTATATTTTTCTTAAAATTTTTAAATTAAGTACGGTTCGAGGTAGGGAAGTTTAGAAATTAAATAATATACTACTTGAAAGTAAAAACTTTTCTAAATATATATTATAATTTATATTATATTCAAAAAAACACGTTTAGAACAATGAGTTACATATAAATATATACTAATTTCAAAATTTTAAAATGATCGTACCTACATCGTACATCTAGCTATTGTAAGTCGTACACATGTCAAAAATATCATACAAAAAACATAATTATCGTACATCTGACAACGCAGTCTGGGGGTTGGAAAATGTCTACTTCCTAACTCCTGTTATACTCACTCTGGACATCCTAACCTTTTGGAAAATGAGGTTAACAATAACTACGTTCCCAACTTTTTCAAAGCCAGAAATCGTCATATTACTAACCGATTTTGAATAAAAATTGTAATAAATCATTACATCAAAAATATAACTCATTTTTAATAGAGCTGCAAAAATCATATAATTATAAACATTTAGATGTGACACGGCATTAAGCTATGTTCTTTCCGAATTTTAACAAATCGAGCTCAAAGATTCGGTATCACTTCAATACACCAAGGACGTAGAGTGTATTTCATATGTTTATATTATAATTTTTTAATAGTTCTTAATTATTTTTAATTATCTGTAATTCCTTTCGAGGGAGGGGGGGGGGAGTTTATTTTACTGCCCCTCTCCCATTGAAAATATCAAACACCATTAGGGGGCCGTTCAAATATTACGTAAGCAGATTTCTTACAATTATTTACCCCCCCATCCCCCTTGTCAGCAAAAGTAAGCAAAGCTCTTACCCCCTCCCCCCATGCTTACGTAAACATTTTTCAGTTAATTTTTTTTTCAGGGCATGTAACCGAAAAAAATACTGTTTAACGGTTAACCCTTATAGAGAACGTTATAATAATAACGGTTTTAGTTCGAAAACCGGTTTTTGAAAATTAGAAACCGTTTTATATCGGTTAAAAAAATAATTAAATTAATTATAAAAATTTGGTTAAAAAAAATTACAGAATAATTAATTTAAAAAAATAATAAAAAATACCATCTGAGAAAAATATAACAATTAAAAAAAAGCTAATTAATTAATGAATATTCACAAAAATTCCCGTAATATCTTCAGAAAAACGCAGGTCACTTTTCAATTTTAAACTTGCATGTGTTGACAAAGGCCGTATATATTTGGGACTTTTTAAAAAACCTTAACGGCCAAAGAAACTACCTACATTTATGACTCTCCAATAAAATGTTAATTGTAAAACCTGTCATGACTCATGTTCAAACACAAATAGAAAACACAGATATAAAAAAAAATATTAAAATTTTTTGTCGCTAAATGATATTAAAATAAAGGTTAAAGTTCGCTAAAACCGGTTTATTTTTTTTTTGGTTAACGGTTACCGGTATTTTCGGCCTGAAAAATATCGGTTAAAATTACGGTTAAAGTTCGCAATTTTCGTTGAAAATATCGGTTACCGGTTTTTATTAACCGGTTTTTATTAACCGGTTACATGCTCTGATTTTAAGACTATATCTTTAATAGTTTTTGAGTTACAAGCTTATAAATTAATTAATTTTATTAATTTTGCATGTTGTTTTATTTTGGTAAACCTGTTCCGTACAAGTTAAAGTAAAAATATAAAAAATGTGTCTTATAAAAAAAAACTTAGAGAAATCCATTAAAAAAATTCAAAAAAGCTTTTAGTTTAGTACTTAGTCAAATGTAGACGATGTTTCTGTTTCAAACTTGGAAAAGTAAGAAACGAGCTTTTACCAAAGCTTCTACTTTTAAGCTCACATAATTCTGTATAATGTTCATACCCATTATTGGGATAACAGTCTTCACAAATAAACCCTCCTTTTTTAAGGGGAGTGCAACTTGAACCACTCTTACAAATATCTCTTTTACATGCGTCTTTAATTAAAGTTATGTCACAATTCGAACCGGTAAAACCAGCAGTACAAACACAGGAATAACCACCTTCTTTCCGAAAACAAATTAAACCTTGTTGAACTATCTAGAACATTGTTAAACCCTGTAGAACTGTCTCATCTTACTCCCAATTATCTTGGAACAGTGTTGAATCTAGTACATTTATGTTACACCCTACACAAGTGCCTTAACTTTGTCCCAAACAATTTGGAACAAAGTGAAACATAGTGCAAGTCTCTCTACTTATTTCAGAACACTTGGAACATCTTTCTGCCTTCTAAAACTATCTTTTTAAGTCTTCCTAGTAATTTCCAATAATAGACATACATGAAAAGTTACAATTTATTGTTTTTCACTCTAAAATTTTTCATATACAGCCAAAAAAATTTAAAAATACCCATTTTTGGGTCCAAAATTTAGATTTTTGGAATTAGTCTAACTTGATAGTCGTCGATGCGCTGATTTCAAATTTTCAAACCAAATTCAATTATCTCTTTCCATTCCTGAGATATTTACTCTCAAAGTTGGACCTCAAAAAAGGGTGTTTTTTAACCATATCTCTAAAATGGGTAGAGATACATTCTCAACGATTATACCAGTCGATTCTACGCGGAAAGTTACATAAAGAAATGTTTTCTCCGCATATACGTTCTTTGGAACGATTTGGTGAAAAATGAGAAAAACGAAAAAACCGGAATTTCGGTTTTTCGCTCGGAAACTTTTTGTCTCCAAAATTTTTTATATTCTGTACTTAAGTAAAGAAGAATATGCTGATTCCAAATTTTCAAACCGATTTCAATTATCTCTTACTGTTCTCGAGATATTTGCGTTCAAAGTTGGACCTGAAAAATTCAGTTTTTCAGGAATAGTCCTGAAATGGGTTTAGATACGACCTCGGCGACCTCACCAATCGATTCTACGGATAAAATTACATTTTTGTACCAATTTTCAGATTTATATTCTAATGGATACAATTTTTACAGTGAAAAAACTAAAATGGCCAAAAATCGGAAAAAATCGTAAGGGGTTCATCAGGCGATTTTTCAATTTTTGCGATTTTCGTTTTTTCGCTCTAAAAATTGTATCCGCCTGAATAAATATCTGAAAATTGGTATACTTATGTAATTTTGCCCGCAGAATCGATTGGTGAGGTCGCCGAGGTCGTATCTCGACCCATTTCAGAACTATTCCTGAAAAACATTTTTTTTCAGGTCTGACTTTGAACGCAAATATCTCCAGAACGGTAAGAGATAATTGAAATCGGTTTGCAAATTTGGAATCAGCGCATCAGTATTTACTTATATATAGAAAATGAAAAGATTTGGTGACAAAAAGTTCCCAAGTGAAAAACTGAAATTCCGTTTTTTTCGTTTTTCTCATTTTTCACAAAATCGTTCCAAAGAACGTATATGCGGAGAAAACATTTCTTTATGTAACTTTGCCTGTAGAATCCACTGGTATAGTCGTTGAGATTGTGTCTCTACCCGTTTTAGAGATATATCCAAAAAACCCACTTTTTTGAGGTGCAACTTTGAGGTCAAATATCTCAGGAACGAAAAGAGATAATTGAATTCGGTTTGAAAATTTGAAATCAGCCCATCGGCAACTATCAATTTGGAATTATTTCAAAAATCAAAATTTTGGACCTAAAAATGAGTCTTTTTGGATTTTTTTGGCTGTATATGAAAAATTTTAGAGTGAAAAACTATAAATTGTAAGTGTTAATGTATAACTATTATTGGAAATTACTAGGAAGACTTAAAAACACAGTTGTAGAAGGCAGAAAGATGTTCCAAGTGTTCTAGAGTAAGTAGAAACAGTTGCACTATGTTTCACTTTGTTCCAAATTGTTTGGGACAAAGTTAGAAACTTGTTTAGGGTGTAACATAGATGTATCAGGTTCAACAGTGTTCTAAGATAATTGGGATTCAGATGAGACAGTTGTACAGGGTTTAACAATGTTCTAGATAGTTCTACAAGGTTACACATTATCCCAAATTGTATGAGATTAATTTCAGGCAGTTTTGGAAGGTTTAACATTGTTCCAAATTGTTTGGGACAAAGTTATGACAATTGTTTACGGTTTAACATTGTTATATAAGGGTCAACACTGTTCCAATTTGTTTGAGATTAATTTCAGAATTCCAAATTGTTTGGGACAAAGTTAATATAATTATTTAGGGTTTCACATTGTTATATAAGGTTCAACACTGTTCCAAGTTAATTGGGATTAAGTTAAGAAAGTTATACTAATTTAACAATGTTCTACATAGTTCTATAAGGTTTAACACTGTTCCACATTGTTTGGGATTAATTTCAGAATGTTGTGGAAGGTGTAACATTGTTTCAAACTGTTTGGGACAAAGTTAATATAATTATTTAGGGTTTAACATCGTTATATAAGGGTCAACACTGTTCCAAGTCAATTGGGATTAATTTTAGACAGTTGTGTAAGGTTTCACATTGTCCCAAATTGTTTTGGAATAAATTAAATCAGTTTCATTGGGTGTAACATTGTGGAATATCAATATAGACTTTTAAAAAATCAAAATTTTTGACTCAAATTGAGATAATTTAACATTGTACTTGATCTTCTGTATTTTTTTAGTAGGTTTATAATTCATAATTTGTCAAACTAATTGAAAAATTGTCTTATCATATTTAAATCTTTTAATCACAGACTTACAGACCGACTCAAATTGTTGTCAATTTACGAAAAAAATATATTAAGTGTTAAAATATTTCACAAAAAAAATTTAGAAGGTGGTTTTATCTCTAAAGAATATTTGTGGACTGCTTTATCTCAAGAAAATGAATATTATGACAGAACATTCCTTAATATCGACAGTAAAGCTCATATGTCGTCCCATATTCCAAATTGATTAGATTTTTATGTGACACATTATACCATTCTTATATATTGCATTGGCTGAGCCATAAAAATGCAAGAAAAAATATAAAGTAACATGAATATTATAGAGAAATCTTCATTATAGCTCAACTTGTTTTGAGATACGCGGTCATAAACTTAAAATTTGTAAATTGGAAGTGCCAAATTGTACAATTTTTTATATATTTCATCGACTGTTCCATAAAAATGCAAGAAAAAAATATATAAAATGTGTATCTTATAGAAAAAACCCCAAGGAATCGATTGGTGTAAGAATTTTTATTGTATCTCAACTAATTTACGAGTTACAAGCCTGTAAAGACAAAACTCATTTCCAAAAAATGTTTTGACCGCCACAAGGATTCAGATCTATTTTAGATATTCAAAAAGTGATATAAATATATAAAAAGTAAATAAAAATAGCCAGGAACATTTTTTTTATTTTACGACCGCCACACGGATTCAAATTCTTACCTGAAAGTCTTTTAAAACAGAGGCATTGTCATTTACGTCTGTGACAATAACTTCAACATGAAATCATATTTTTTCCTAGGACTCTCGTAGTCTAGTTCAGTCATAGTCAATAGATCTGCACTAGACGAGCCAGGTCTAGTCACTAGAGAAAAGCTGTTAGAGTCATCTCCTCCTAGAAAAAACGAGTTTTAGTCATCGACCTTCAGACAGATTATGAGTGGTCCAATGAAAATTATCAGCGCAATTTCTGGACACTTAAAGCAAAAAACGCTTGAACACGGCAATTTTAGTATAAAGGGGGACACTTGAATGGATTTCCAATGGCATTTCAACCCTAAAATGGGGGTTGCACCTAATTTTAAATGGAAAATGGTATCAAGAAAATCTAAGAAAAATATAACAATTAAAAAAAAGCAATTTAATTAATGAACATTCACAAAAATTCCCGTATTATCTTCAGAAAAACGCAGGTCACTTTTCAATTTTAAACTTGCCTGTGTTGACAAAGGCTGTATTTATTTGGGACTTTTTAAGTAACCTTAACGGCCAAAGAGACTACCTACATTTATGACTCTCCAATAAAATGTTAATTGTAAAAACTGTCATGACTCATGTTCAAATACAAATAGAAAACACAGATATAAAAAAATATGATTTTTTTCTCGCTAAATGATATTAAATAAAGGTTAATGTTCGCTAAAACCGGTTTATTTTTTTTTTGGTTGACGGTTACCGGTATTTTCGGCCTGAAAAATATCGGTTAAAATTACGGTTAAAGTTCGCAATTTTCGTTGAAAATATCGGTTACCGGTTTTTATTAACCGGTTTTTTTAACCGGTTACATGCCCTGTTTTTTTTTAATATTATAATTAAAATGTTATAATTATAATTTTAAAAATAAGAAAATAGATTTAGAATGGAGATTAGATTTTACTGATACAGTATTCAAGATAGAGTAAGGGACAAAATATTATAATCTTACATGATTCATGATTTATATGGATTTGACGGATAACGTGAGCGCTGTCATCGATTTTTGCACGATTCGGAACTTAGCCAATGTGAGGGTTGCCATTCATCGGGTTAAAAAGTTAATAGCTACCGATGACGTAATCATCATCTAGACTCCCCTACCCCCCATGTCCTCCAAAATAAGCAAAACAAAGACCCCCCCACCCCCCTATAGTGCTTACGTAATACTTGAACGGCCCCTAGTACCATTTTATTTACTTTAAATACAACTGAAGTGAAACAATGAAAAAATGCACCTATTGTTGAATATTTGGAAAAATATGCTATTTGCATTTAATATAACCGTGAAAATACTTATTTTATATGTAAAGTTCAAGGAATATTTGAATAACATGAAATTACTAAACCAATTATAATATCAATAAGGTTTGCATTGCTTTTTAATGTAGGAATAATTGTAGACTTAGAGTTCAGCAACCACAGAATGTGTTTAGAAAGGATTGAAAGTAAACAGCGCTGCAAACAGCCCAAATTCGATTATACGTTGGCAAATATAATACGTTACGTCCGTTAGGCTAACAAGCATTCGATCGTGTACAGAGCCCTTGTAATTCTGGTATAAATCTGCATATATGTCACTGTCTTTACATTGACTCGGCTTATTTAAAGAAGCGTGTGAGTGCGACCCGCAAAGCCATCACGAATGCCAGAAGTTGGTGGAACTCTGTTTTCTATGAGCGAAAATATCTTGGCAATAAATCTCAGAATCTATAACTCAAACATCGCAGTGAAAAATAAGCTTAAACTAAAATCAAATTTGATCTGAAAGTGAAAATGTAATCCTACCTCGGAAGTGTGCAGGGTTGGATTCTA
The DNA here is from genome assembly GCA_035578165.1 of Stenolophus ochropezus. Classification (NCBI taxonomy): domain Eukaryota; kingdom Metazoa; phylum Arthropoda; class Insecta; order Coleoptera; family Carabidae; genus Stenolophus; species Stenolophus ochropezus. The sequence continues at coordinate 26,453,970 of JAQOWZ010000003.1, read as the reverse complement.
CAATTTCCTTGTTTTATAAAACACAAAAGTTTTCCTCCCTTCAAAGGAAATTATCCGAACAAAAGTTTTTCGGCTTTTGTCAATAGCAACACAATATATTTTTCCACAATTGTTATTTATTATTATATGATATTTATTTGAGTATAAAAATACACGAATGCTTTAATTATTAACAATCCATCTTAATCATAAATAGCAATTATTACAAAAAGATCCTGGGATTTAATCAAATTTTATTTAAAATATAATCTACAGTCGATTTCAATTCCAGTTGTGTCATCCTCAGGAAAGGATTAGTCAAATGAAATAAAATAATATAAAAAAAAATAATAAAAATATGTAACAAATTAAAGGGTTAAAAAAATTAAAATATCAAAAACCATGCGCACATATGAAAAACCTTATTTTACAAACAAAACAAGATTCTTAATAATTTAATATACATGTGCATAACCCGAAAATAATTTTTAAATACGTGTGCTAAGAATATCCAATGCCTTTATCAGTCTTTCCAACACCTATAAATGAAACTAACAAAAGAATTTGTTCACAGTGCAGCGGGAAAAGAAAACTTAGACAATATGTATATGTACATTATAATAATAATTCTTGTTAATCACATGTAATCCGTAATTTATTTGAACTTTTTTCACCAGGGAAACTAAAATTTACAACTAACTTGTAAAAGTATCTGTCTGTTTTACTGATTAGTAGATGCATTGTTTCATTGTTGATAACAGTATTTTGTTCCTGTCATACAAATCTGTATCTTGTCTATGATACAAATTTTTGACATAAAATTAGTAACTGTCAGAATTTGGTTTTAATTTTAATTTTATTTACAAGTGAATAACATATAAACTTATTACAATTTACGCGAGGAATTAGTTTTTACTACTTCTAGGATGTGAGAGGCTCTATAATACCCATTTGTTTCAGAAGGATGTTATACCATGTACAACTTTTTAATACAATTATATTTTATTTGCAAAGTAATAGCCAAACATACATAGGATTGTTATGAGTATCATAACCGCCGCAGATGTCAATTGAATTTCATGCTCGTAAATTGTATTAAAAACATCTAAGGTTTGAGAAAATGTAGACGATTTTAATAAATATTATTTTATAAAATTATCTTGTTAATAACGTTTTCATAATCAAATTAGTATGGGTTACAGTTATATTATCCAATTGTCCCAAATTATTTTGTCAAGTCAGTACAGTAATATTATTACTTTATTAGATTAAGTTATGACTTAGTTACCAGCTTACTTTTGTCTATGTAAACAAAGGCTTAATACATATACTGAAATCAGTTCATATTTTTTATTAATGTCAAAGAGACCATTCTAAATATCTATGCTGGTAATGTCGTAAATTAATGGTCGATCTGTTTGCTTAAACATTATTTAAACACACTCATACCATTAACCTTTAGTTGTTAACAATAGTTACTGCAGGGAAAAAGAATAAAGTAGAAATTAAACATCACGAATTACATTAGGAAAACTGAAAACAGCTAAGTTGCTGTCGAACAAGAAAACTGTGGAAGAACAAGACATATGACATATTTGAGAATATTATAATACAATAAACACTCTGGGAAGTACGAGGAGTGTAAATTAAGTAATCAGACTGATTTTTGGTAATGGTTTGAATAGAATTACAATTCAATATTGTCTCCCTCAAAATATCTTCATTGGGTAACCACACAGTGCTGGAGACGGTTCTTCCTAACCGCATGGCAGTGCTGGAACTCGGATTCTGGAACCACCTTCAGCTTGTCGGGTATAGTTGTTTAAATGTTTTGAAGTGTCCCAAAATGAGTTACCTTGAGGTGATTTGTTAATATCGGGAAGAGAAAAAGTCGCAAGAACTCAAATTAGGCGAATAAGGAAGCTGAGGAGCCACAGGAATGTGACACAGATTTTTCTCATCCTCGATGAATTAGTCAATATCTGATGAACGATGATGTGAATCAAATTTAATCTTCCCCAATCATTTAGTACTGTCAAGCGATTATCTGTATGCACAAGATCCCAGATTTTGTCGACATTTTTATCAATTCTTGAAGATGAAGGTCTTCCGCTGCGAGCTTCATCTTCAATCGACTCTTTTTCTCCTGAAATTGTCTAAAACCACCAAAAAATCTGACCCCTTGAAAAAACACTGTCTCCGTAGATCTGCTTAAGTATTGTAAAAGTTTCCATTGCACTGGGTCGAAGTCTGAAGCAAAACCTAATAGCACACCGTTGTTTGAAATGGACGTTACTCATTTTCAAAATGCACAAGAAAAAACTGTTTTACGAAAAAATAGCTACATACAACCAAAAGTTCAAACTCGTACTGAAGACTTACAACATGTTCATCTGCTTCTTCTTCATGTCCCGCGCCCCAAGTATCAACAGATTGAACGCTTCCTTGCTAGTCTTATAACATAATTTAATAAAAGTAAAAAATACAGAAACATTATCTAGACGTTGGCTTGTGACATAGACTTTCAAGTTTTGCCGGCTCTTCAACATTCCTATATGGAATAGGACCTGAAGTACTTAATGCATATTTATCGCTGACTTTTCCAAGATATCTACGGCTTGTAGTATATTCCGAATCACTCGAAAAAATTAACGACCTTAAGATTTTAAGTCGTAGCACGCTAATCAAGTAAACCACTGCTGCTCTTATATTTAATACAAGTACCGAATGCATGCATATTTATCGCTGACATTTTCTTTCTTCTGCAAGAGACACTTTGTAGTAGATTCCGAAACACACGGAACATCCCTAACTAACCACTGCTATCCGGGTATTATTTTTGATATATTTGGAAGATGTAAAAGATACGGAAGCATTATCTAGACGTTGGCTTTTGAACAGACTTTAATTTTTTTGCCAAATTTTTAACATTCCTCTAGTACTTAATGCATATTTATCGGTGATTTTTTAAAGATATCTATGGCTTTTTGTAGATTCCGAACCATTAGGAAAAATTGACGAACTTAAGATTTGAAGTCCTAGCGCGCTACTCAAATAAACTAATATTGCTCTTATATTTTATATATTTGTATTTTTAATTCAAGTACCGTATATGTATATTTATCGCTGACATATTATTTCTTCTGCAAGGGACAGTTTCTAGATTTTAAACAACATGGAACAACCACTGCTTCCCTTGTATTATTATTTTTGGTACATTTGGAAGATGTAAAAGATACGGAAGCATTATCTACCCATTGGCTTTTGTCCCCACGTTTTTGCCGTGAGCGAGTTCGGTCCTGAACAACGTTCGCACCTTGTAATATACGACTCTGATGGTCTATAGAATTTGTTGGGGAGACACGAAGCCATTTATCATGGGTTTGTTATCTGGCTCTATCTATCAATATTACACGCAGATATGAATCTGCCAGAGGTTGCCTGGAGCTGTGCCCCAGGTCCCGTAACTTCCGCCAGTTCAATACTCGCCCTTGCTTGATGTAACGACGTTGATAGCCACCCCGAGTTATCATGCATCACGGCGTATTCAGCCCAGCCTAAAGACAATCCTAGCCAAGTCGTTAATTCTATTAGCCACAAGGAATTTTCTATTAAATTAAATTATATCGCTGCCATTAATGATGATATACTGACGGTATTAATAATATATCATACAACAACTTGAATTTATAGCTAATAAGTTTCAAGTTTTACAATTATTTGGACATAACCTGGATGTAATCGAATGATATTTATTGTGATTCTGATAGTTATAGATAAGTAATAGCACTGTATAAAACCAAAACCTATTTTGATAATTAACATTTTACATTATAAAATTTATTCTCACATACCGATATTTTAAATTAAATTAAATTTTCTTTATTTATTATAATTATTTATATATTATTTGACTGAATTCACCATTCCTTAATCAAGACTTGATTCACTGATCAACTCTGATCCATGAAGCAAATCAATTCACAATTAATAAAAATCATTGATCAACTGGTCCGTTGTATTTCATTTGATCTTAGATTTGACGTAATATTTTTTTAAGTGTTCTGTGACGTATTATTACAGTAATTCGGTTTTCAAACAGTAGGTTTCGCTAAAAATTTCAATTACATTAACTGATCTATTTTAACTGTTATAGAAACACGTAAATATGTTTTAAATATCTATTGTGTTCCTTAGTTGGATATATGCACAAATAATAAACATTAATAAAATAATTTATGAATGATTACGAATATTATAGCTCGAGTGTTAACAGCCACTGGCATGATTTTTCTGCCTATATTATTCAATATATCTTTTATTTCCACATCGTGAATATTTTTTTCACAAATTTTTCTGATCGTACAGTAAAATGCAATGTTGTCAAATGTTTATTTTTTATTTTCATATTTATTCATAAATTTAGTAAGTAATTTAGAAATTAGGAATTATAATATTTAAAATAAAAAAATTGTAATTTTGTAAAGGAGGTTTCTTTTCAAGATTCATTCCTCATAAAAAGACTAACTTCCGCTGTTTATATTAAAATACGTAAATCGTACGATTGATTATCAAACGCCTAATTTTTTTTTGTATTTATAAAAAAAATTGTGTAAATGCGGAAAATAGCAACGATCAATTTTTCTAAAATTATATTTTAATATTGATAAAGTAAGTAAATTAATATTGCTTCGGAACTCAAATAAAATATTTAATATCGGTATAACTATAACAAAATTTATAGGTCTTCAAACTAAAGTAAATGTACTTATAATTTAAAACTTTAAAATTAGTTAAATAAAATAGGGAAAATATGGTTGAAGTTTAAACTTTATGATAGCTATTCATTTTAATATATGTTATCATCAATTTTACGACTATTATAAAGTTATTTTATTACGTTTTTGAAATATCCAATTTGATTTTACCATATTTGGTTTATTTGCTATATGCAATAAAATTAGAGCTGTAAAATATGTTGCATTTAAAACAAGTAAAATGTAGAAATATATTGCCAGAGAAAAAATGAATTATTAGCGATATATTCATAGGATAATTATAGAATTGTTTTGTTTTATTACGATATGTCAAATTAAGAATTATCTGCTCTATTTAGTAGTCGACAGAAAAAATATACAACGTGAGAAAAATGTCTCATAGATAAACATATTAAAAAACAAATGAAATTTGTAGTGATGTTTCTTTTGTTTTTTTGTACCTTCTAGGTACAAAGCAAAGGACATTCTATATGCATCCTAATAAAATTGTAACATATTTTTCTGATGGATTTATTCGCCACGGGCTTAACAAAAATCCCGTACTACTCTACTACAAATTTTACTCTTTATTCTTTCCCATTTTGAAAAGGTGTATAATGTGTTTGAACGATTTTCGCTTTTTTCACTTATAGTATCACCTTTTAAAATATAAATTTGAAGAGAAAGTACTTTTGGAGTTGCAGTCATATAATAAAACCCACTAATACACCTAGCGGAATGCTGTCAAAAAGAAGAACATTCTTTTTAATTTGTAGTCACTAGGACACTAGCTTCGGAGAAGTGCCTGAATAAATGTCTTACTCTCTAAATGTTATTTATTCAGAGGGAACAACAATCTGTTAACGCACCATTCGGGGATTTTAACTAAACAATATGGACATTTGTTACAATAGTTAGTTTATTCATTGTTAATTATAAGATTTTAATTGGTTGTACAACCTTGTTACCTTGTATGGACATTGATTGGCTAGGGGTAGATTTCTACAATTTTTGACTATTACTCAACAAGAATATTCTTGTATTACTCAGTTAGTTAAGTTATTAAGTAACATTTGGGGTAAGTAGGGGAGACATGGACCGGTAGGAGAGATAGACTTTTAGTTTTAAAAGTACATTAGAGTAATATCTCTCATAAGGAATGTTAATTTTGTTGTTTAGAAACAGTGTAAGTAGCCGCTTGAAAATTAATACAGTCAGCACTGAATCCAAGATTTACTTAATTTTTTGTCTTATATACACAATTAGTTAATTATTACTTTAGTGGTTTTAAACTAATTTTTTATGTAAATACTTTATAAACTTAACGTAACCTAAAAATGTGGTTCTATTAGTCGTAAGTAATTTAGTGTCCATTTTACCTCTGCTCAGAGGACAGATGGACCACCTACTGGAAAGATGAACCAGAGGATTTTTATTGTTAAAAAGATCAATTCAACCGATAAACAGGAAAAAGTAATTCGCACATAGAAAGGTAGACGATCTAGTTACTATTCCATGAGTTCTGAAGAACTGTTGTACAATGTTTAATCACAGGGTGATAATAATAAAGAAGCTGAAGATTATGAAAACGAATTTGCAGGATACAAGGAAAATTATTTGAAAAAAAATAAATGATACAGAAGGATGATAGGATAAAATGAGTAATTTGTAGTAGCTGTTTACACGAAGAGTGTACCACAATTGACAAAAGACAACAATTTGTTATCAATTCATCTCCTCATAGCTTTAGTTCGTTTCATCTATACAATGCAGGAGAGTTGGACTTTTTTGAATCCGAATAAAATATTTTTTTGTAGTTTTCAGAACACAGTTTAATTTTTCTTTATTCTTATAAGTAAGCTTAGACTATATATTGCTATAAATACATTTTGTTTTTTAAATATTATTCAGTATTATAGAGTAATAATTATTTTACAAAAAATAGTCCACCTCTCCCCTATTTACCCTATGTGTGTGTATGTGATTTATCTATTTTTCTCTAAAATAATTTACATGTCTTTTTTTATCAAATTTTAATAACATTTATGTAAATCTGCTTACTTAAGTTGAATGTATCTTTGTTTATTTGATTGTATATTTTTATATGAGTAAGACTGATTTACAATTGAAACGTTAAAAAATGTGTATATTACTGGATTTTATTAAATGACTGCAACTTCAAAAGTATCTCTCAAATTAAACATCCAGTCGAGTAAAACTAGTCCTGTATACTTTATAAATAAAAATACCGTAAACTCTGTATATAACTATTAAAAATACATAAGTAGACCACAAGTATTTTCAAATTAGTACATGGCACTTGAAGTAAAATATAAAACAAGAAGCATTCGTTGGGGAAAAAAGGAAAAATTAATTAACGAAACTGTAGACGTGTTTGAAGCGCCTCATCCCTATGTCTCGAGTTTACACTCGGCGTTGCTGGAAAACCGAGATGATCATTTTCTTTCCTTGATGCGCGCATCCAGTTTAAACTGACGTATGCAAATGAACCGTAAAGTAACGGAATTGCTTGAAATTCTGACAGTGCTCCATAAAGAAATGCTAATCATCCGAGGAGCAAGTTCTCTTTGCGCTTCTTCGTGTTAACTCTGCCCCAAGTTGGCTGTTTGTTATCAGGCTCATACAGGCTAATATGCAAACAGTCGGCATTGGAAACATATACCTACGTCAACTTCAGCCTAATATGATAATTAAGTGCGGGGAAGTTTAGAATTTCACAGCTCTCTGCTGCCTTTATACGGAATTTTAAATCAGACGGTAAATATTACATTATGTGCTCTACAATTCAATTGCTATTTTGTATGCTTATACACAGTTCGCAGAATTCGTTTGTCGATTTCAAATTCACACTGAAGGGACGATACATACATTATTTTTTATGTTGTATTACTCTTTCTTACCATTTTATATGTAAAAATGTAACAACAAATAAAATATACTGAAAGTGATAGTCACTTATAACATCGAATTATACGTATTTTACATCGATCCACATGACCGCTGTACCTACCCTGAATTTTATGTATCTACATACACTCAAACCAATGTGTCTCCGTACGCCAGTAAAGGAAGAAAAGTATTCTATATTCTTAAAGTTCATTATTGAATGTACGAGTATATACATGAAATAAATTTTATTTTATACTTACTATATTAATATATAAAACAATGTATTGACTTGACCTAAATTTTTTGAAATGAAATCGATTAAAAATTATTATATTTATTATTTAGTCTCCGTACACCAGTAAATTATACCGGGTGTCTCAGCTCGACCGACATATGGGAGTTTTACATGGGAGATCAGTTCAGTATGAATAGTATCTCCCCAGTACAAGATATTAACTTGAAATTTTGTATACTTATCGGAGAATATTAATTCTATGGATCACACTTATTTGAAATATGCAATTTCGTCTGCAGGGCGAGATTTATTAAAATTAAAATCTAATATTTTCGTTCAAACTCAGACAGCCATGGAAATAAAATAAACTATTTATCTGACAGTTTAGTGAAGTATCACTGATTTTAATTTTTATTCCTTGTATTTTAATATTATTTAAGTTGAATTTAGTTTATTTTTCTTTTATAACATTCCAATATTACAAAAATATAAATATCTACAATGGCATGTCATTAACTGTCAGAACTGTCACACATATATTTTCTTTTATTTCCATGGCTGACTGATTTTCAACGAAAATGTTAGATTTTATAATTTAATAAATCTCGTCTTGCAGACGAAATTACATATTTCAAATAACTGTAATCCGTAGAAATAATATTCTCCAATAAGCATACAAAATTTCAAGTTAATATTTTGGACTGGGGAGATACTATTCATAATTAACTGATTTCCTATGTAAATCTCTCATGTGTCGGTCGAGCTGGGACACCCGGTATAGAAACAATGATCTTTTAGAACACTATTCATTAGAACTACTTCCCTTAAACGGTTTGTTTCACTTTCCAGTAATTTTCTTGGAATTTGGGAGTCAATTTTACCTCATTCTCTTACCATAAATTTAGTAGTTCTTTTATATTCTTGGGGCGTTTGTTTCACACATTTTTTTAAAATAAATCACAGATTTTTTTAATGGCATTCATATCTGGAGGCGTTTTTAATTTTTAAATGTATTTCTACATTCTTGTCTATAATTGTACAATAAATAGCAGTTTACGTCTAATATGTTTGAAGTCTTTATCTTGTTGAAAGATATAAGAATCCCTTAAACCAAATTTTTCAGCACGTTTTTCCAAATACTCTTTTAAAATATTCAAATAATCCATTTGGTCCACTTTCCCATAAATAAAAAAATTTAAGTTTCCTACCCCTTCTGCACTCGTACAGCCCTATACAAGCAGAGATCCTCTTTCATATTTCACTGTTGGGCATAATTTTTTTGTTTTCATTTGTTCATTTTTCTTTTTCCAAACAATAATTCGTCCCTTTGATCCAAAAAAGTTTATTTTGGTTCAGCTGAAACAATTACTGAGTTCCAGAAGGTTTCAGGATGGTTTATATATTTCTAAAACAAAGAGTAAAGATGTGTGTACGGAGACTAGTTGGTTTGAGTGTATATGTATTGAAGTCCTTCCTCGTTCTCGCTCTTCTTGCACTTTACTTTAGACATTAGGGTGTAAAAAAAAAAATATATTTTGATTTTATATATGTATTATTTAATGACAATATAGGAAAATCGGATAAATCTTGGAATTTATTTTGGAATCGTTTGTAAATTGGAATTATTGTCGTAGATGGAATCGTTAGAATCGATGGATTCGTAATGAATTTTGGATTCGTAATGAATTTTGGATTAGTAATAATCGATAGATTCGTAAAGAATATTGGATTCCTAATGAATTCGTAATGAATCCTATTAAAATGTCATAAAATTTGTGGAATTCGGTTTCAGCTTTATAAGCCAAAATCTTTCTACAAGTTTCTAGTACCAAAAAGAAGATTATCGAAATAAAGAACACATAAAAATATCAATCAAGGAAGTCAAATTTAAAGGTATCGTTAACGTAAATCCGAAATTACAATGCAGCATTTCACATTCGTGTATAATAAATCATTGGCACTACAACTTTGTATCAAACATGCATTATCCTGCTACATCCAAAAATTGTTATAAAATATGATTTCTTTTTTTCATAAGTAATATAATAAGAGCCATGAATTAATTGGAAAAATTTACAAACAGTTATTGCGTAGTAACAGACAAACGAGTGTCAAAAATGACATTTAGATCACGACAATGAAGTTGGAGTGATTTAAAAGTCATATTTGACCCGAGTTGCCGTTACTTCGCAGGAATTTTGAGTAAATTTTATCTATTAAATTAGCTCGAATTATACTTGCTTGATTATTTCACGAATGACAAAAGGTCAAACATAAAATATTTGATATCAACAAAATGTAACCATGACAATGACACTATGGTTTTATCAAATTTCTCCACTGAAAAACTATCTACGGTCACCAAATGAAGCATTCTGATTGGGTGAAAATGACTTGTGTGGAATAATCACTGTAAAAAACTAGAGTAAGAGAAATGTAATAGTATATTACATGTGAGGTGGGAAATGTTTCATTACAGCCGAGGGCGTATTATATGACCGAGAGGCGAAGCCTCGAGGCTTAGATATAGCGCAAGGCTGTAATGAAACTCCCACCGAACTATGTATACTATTTTATTCACAATTATCCAAATTAACTTCAACTCGTATATCGAAATTTTTCCAATAAACTCAATTAATGTACGGTAGTAGTCTATGAAAACAAATGTTTAAATTTATTTTAATATGTTTGACAGCACTGATCACCTTACTTTTAGAGATTTATGACAGTATTACTAGGCAACCATAGTAAACACTCCCCCCCCCCCCCCCCCAAGGGATTTTAAAGTATTTCCCACCCGTGAGATTGTCATTGCAGTTAAAAATGACATACGTTTCCAACCTTTGACAGGTTAGGAATTGACATATTACAATAGTGGTTGTGAATAAAATAAACTTGTTTCATCCCGAATGAAGAAAAATTAACGAAACGCCAGCGTTAGTAATAACGCTTTGTGTAAGTAGTAGGTGAAGTAAGGTAAACTAATTTATCTGTATAAAGTCCGTCGGACGTGGAGCAAGTAGTGGACTCGGTGCAGCCCGGGGCGCTCGGAGTAAAACCTAGAACCTACGCTACCGACCAGAGAAAATAGAGTAGAATTGACGAGCACTTGTAAACTCAGTGGCGTACGCTCTATAAATAAATGAGCAGGGAAGGCTTGTGTTGTATTTTACCAGCATTAATATTTACTAACATACAGATACATATTTCTGCTCTGCCGTGGATCGATTCTGGAATTTAAATTTTGCGGGAATATTGGAGTTTATATGGGTTATACGTGTTCTATAACACAAAACTATTTGTTGCTTCTGAAAAATTTTATGGAGAACAACAGAGGAATAAGATGAAAATATACACCAGGGTAAACAAGTAAATATATTACCAAATGAGAAAAGTTCATTCATTTTTTCATATTTAGTCGTATATCTTGTTTGGTTTTTCATTCTCAATTATTAATTTAAGAAAAGTGTTTTTGTTTTGAAGACTAATTTAAATAAAAAGATGAATTCTCAAATTATCTGACTGATGTCAGCAAATAACAAAGTGGCAACGGATTGTTTGCCTAAATATATTATGAATTATAAACCCCCTGGAAAAAGAAATTCAGGTGACCAAGACAGAACTTTTAGAGTTTTAGCATAAAATTTTATTTATACACTCGAAATAATCCAAAAATAATACCAATTTCAAATACCAAATACAAACAGAATTTAATTATTACTGTCTGTCCCTGAGATTTTTGCTCAAAAAAGTGTGTTTTTTTACGTCCTTGTATAAAGTAAAGGAAGTATTGTAACCGCAAACGGTAATATCAATTTTTAACATACCTGAATCCATTTTGACTAGTTTCGATAATGTCTGTACGTACGTACGTACTTCGCATACTTTTGGCAGAAACTTAATAAAAATAATAATTTAGTTGCCTTTTATTTTTTATACGAAACATTTCGTAATAAATTAACATTGACAACTGTCAGAATATATTTCGTAAGAAAAATGTATGAAATCAATGAAAACAATATCTATAACTGCAAGTTTTCAACAATTAAAAAAATTTTGTTGCAATTTTCAAAAGATGATTTCTTTTGAAGGGAAGTTCGAATATATGCAAAGAAGTGAAATAAGTTGAAATGAAGTGCAGCAAAAATGTGTATAATTTAGCGTATAAGGAAGTCATGTGGTATCCACATACATTTTTTATTGTATATGTGTATCTCAAAAAGGGGTAGAGATATAATTTTAACGATTATACTAGTCGATTCTACGGAAAAAGTTATATAAAGAAATATTTTCTCGGTATGTACCTATGATATTTGGAAAAAAGCGAAAAACGAAAATATCGAATTTCAGTTTTTCGCTCAGGATATTTTTTTTCATAAATTTGTATATTGCATAACAGCTTATGATACATTGAAACCCCTCTGGAGCATTCAAAGCAGCCAATTATTTTTTATTAATAAGTAGTTTGTTCGTACGTATTACGTATAAATGTCAAAGTTAAAAACAAAAGAAAAGTAGATTACCCACTTATGAGCTAAATTGTATCTCCTCCTACACTTGTGGCTCTTTATAAGTCCATCGAATCCAATTGTACCTCCTGCTTTACTTGACAAAAAAGACGTAATTGAAGATTAATCGGGCTTTGTACAAAGGAGCTGCGAGTATCAGGATTGAACAATGTTCACATACGTGGAGTTTCTAGCAAGAGTATGGCATCCTCATATAATCTCATAATAGAACTTAAAGGAGAAGGTGAAACCACATCAAGATACGCAAGATTCCTCCGACAAAATTCTATGCACTTTGACGGGTTGCGAACTCGAGAAGCGCCACATGCCTGAAATATAATATGAGAACTTAACCGCACGCAAAAATACGTATCACTACCTTCCAACTCATATTAAATTTCTCCGGGAACAACGCTAAGCTAATATATTGTCATATCAAGCAAGCGTTTATTCTCACAAATTTATTTAAACACAGTTGTTTTTTTTATATTTATTGAATTTTGTTATATATTCTATTTAAGCCCGGGTTGCACAAAGCTTCATGAATTTTTAATAATAATTAATTTATTGACAGCAATGTATTTTTAATACGTGGTCATGGTAACAACGTTGAATTAATCAGTGATTTTTTTCATTAAACTTTATGCAACCCGGCATTAGTGTTTCACAAGACAAGATTTTTTGTCTTGTTTAGTAAACAAAGACAAGAAATTTAAGAATATTTTTCCGTAATCGTCATTTTCGTGCATATTTTTTGTCTTGTATGTTAATATTCCCAAATGATCTTGAACATATAAATAACCTTGTATCATTCGTACATTGATTTATTTAGAGAATATCAATGTCAATTATCAAATATATTTCTTATAATACAATTATGTATTATTATTAAACAAATATTATAAAAACAAAAACATGTAATATACTATACGAATATTTTAGCACAACGACATCTCTATAAGCAGAAAAGCTATTTTTTAAACATCCCTGGTTATAGGAAAGTATTTTGTGTCTTAACTCTTGGTTGCATGATTTCGAACAATAATTGTATTATTTAGTCAATAATTATTACTATTATATATTTTTTGAAAATAAAATTTACATAGGTACATATGTTAAAAAAATGTATAAATTTTTTTAATACGTACATATTTTTGCACTTTTATTAAGTTAGTGGTAGGTTCTTGTAATAAATTTAGATTTAGAATTAGACAAAGAAAAAAATGTGAGAGAACAAGAATTGAAAAAATCTTGCTATTCTTGTACATTTCTTCCAAGATAATTTCTTGCCTTGTCTTGCTTTGAAGTTCGTACCCCCTGTCTTCAATTTTTTGTAAGAATGTTGCAATACCTATATTCTCGTGAAGCACTAGTTCTATAGAACAATTCGTCAACTTCATATTTTTATCGATTAGTTTTTCTGTTAAAAATAAGCTTTTTAATATTTGTAGTGTCACTATAAATAACTACATATAATTTTATCTTGTTGATTTAATAATCACCTAATCTCCAAATAAAACTATAAATAATTAATAATAAATTCAAATAATGGAAACTGGATAATAGTCACGTAATATAGCTTTGTTAATATTTCTCACGTATAATCTATCCTTTATTTACAATCTTTCCTTTACCGAAGCTTTAGATTTATGTTGAACAGGACAGGTGTATTTGCTACCTGTGATTATAATTTGAATATTTCATATTCCAAATAATATTTTATAAAGTTAATTATTGCAACGTATCAATAATCATAGAAAAATATATAAAGTTTAATTTGTTTTTCCTGGTTACTCTCGTTAGTTTACAACTTTAAATTATAAATATGAATAATATAGATATATGTTCATGATTGGAAAATATTCCTCTTGTAAAATAAAAGTGCAACAGAACGGGGGAGAAGACAAGAGTCTTATAAATAAAAAAACACTTAATTTTTCTTCATTTTGATTATAATATTTATCATAACATTGATTTTACTTTTAAAGTTTTATGACTAGAAACTAAGTCATATATGAAGTAAATGACACAAAATATCAGTTGTAGTTGTGCATTTTTGTGATTACATTCCTATAATAAATTTTGCTAATTGTGACAGTAAATTAAAGTGGTTGTAACCCTAGGTCGCAAAGTACTTTACCACACGTTGCCCGAGAAACATTAGTGTTGTTTAGAAAAGACATTTTCTTTTGCGCATCGAAAATGTTGTTGTAACATGTCAATTAAAATGTTGACATTTTGACACTGTCACTATAATTGTATATTTATTGTTTTTTAAACATCATTTAATTTTTTTTTATTTTTACACAGCCTGCAAATAAGATTTTTTTTACATAGTTTTCAAAAAATTGAATAATTCTAGTGTTATTTAAGAAAAACTATGTAATGAAATTTATTTATTTATTTTTTATTGTAATACCAGATGTGCATTTTTGAACTTCTTGCACCAATTCATGAAACGTTGTTATTGCTTGTTAGAAACTACTCCAGATTTCTTTGGAATTTACAGTCTCATCAATTTCCCTCAATTACCTTGTAATATTTCACCATCCCTCTTAAACAAATTTTTACCACAAAACAACAATAGTTTTAACTTAGAAATGATATTTCCGTCTGTGTGACAATAGTTATTTGTGTATCAAGGTTCTAAAAGTAATCTTTTTGGGCCGAAACAGAAGTTTGCAGCCGAGGCAAAGCCGAGGCTACAAATCAGATGAGGCCCAAAAAGAACTTTTAGCCGAGGTGCACACAACATTTTTTAGGCGATTAGAACAAGAAATTATGAATTTTCATTCAAAATCAATTTTTGACATCTGTCAAAATTTACTTTACGGCCGCATTTACTTTACGGCCGCATTTACCTTACGGCCGCATTTACTTTACGGCCGCTAGTTTTACTCGCAAATTCATTACTTTTTCATTAATATTTGTAAAGGAATAGTTAAAATTTTACTTACATTTGTTATTATATTCTAAAATAATTAATCACATTAATATGAACTATGTAAATCAATAATGAACAAACAAGCGGCCAAAAATTTGGACTTTGACAGATGTCAAATAAAAATTGATACTTTAAGGTTGCTAGCAGATACGAAAAACAACAATTTATGTACCAGCCGCCTAAAAATATTTTTTATATTTGTTGTGAAGATTGCCGGTGATTGTAGTCATGGAAACAATTGTGTAATGAGATTTTTTAAGTTAAATACAAACGTCGTCTACTGTTAAATTGCTTTAATAAAGAAATTAATAATACATATGTTACAAAAAATAGTATACGACACATATGCGTAATGTGTCTTGGGCCTCGCTTTGCTCGTTCTTTAAACTTGAACCACATACGTAAAAAGACACATTACAAAATAGTATGTACTACTAAAATGAAAACTAATTATTGATTTTATGTTTTTCGTACAAAAAAAACAATGAACAAACACCTTCGTTCTATTTCACTAATTGAAAATGTGTCTGAAACAATAAGTAATAGAATTAATAAACATTGAAATTGTGAATATCGTTAGAATGTTGAAGTTGGAGCAATATATCACTTGGTTATGATCAATAAAGAAGTTAGAGCTTGCGGAAGAGCAATAATTGTTTACTCGTTGATATGAAGAAGCAAATGGAGTATAATCTGTCACAAGAAAGATCATCTCACTCCATGTGAATCCAGTGCAGGGAAAATAAGTAGCATAAAACCTTTTAACTGCAAACAACTATCTAAGAAGCCAGTAAAACTCATCTCGGGAAACAAATTATTCCAAAGGGAATTATATCATCTCTTACTTACTTCACTAACGACACAAGTATAAAATTTATCTATTTCCGTCGCTGATGTTGATTGAGGATGAACCGAATGTTCGTTCAGATGGCTTTTCCGATAATCAAAACTTTGTTTGCTACAAAATCTTATGCTGGTGCACAGACCGTGCAGGAATTTGTGATGATGCATGTTTGCCAACTTTCGGATTGAACGGTGGAAAAGGGAAAAAGGATTCGGCAAATAGACGAATTTGATTTCGCTTCTAAATATTACACCGGGGATATAAACACGCTGTTTTATGAACGCACTCCTTTATTGCTAAATAATAAAATTTTCGCTGAACACTCGCTACTTTTATTAATGTAATTTAAAAAATATTTGCTAAATTTGCAAGGGTTTATTTCTTTCTAGAGCTATTATCTTCGAATATAACAGTAGATAAAGTAACAATAAAGTCAATTAATTTAAGTTACAAATTACATTTCAATTAAAGGTTGTTTTTTTTTAATATTTATCTATCAGGATATATTGTTAACTCTGTTTTTCCGACTTTTGCAAAAAAATTATCAATTAGTGCTTAAAATATTAGAAGTTTAAATATGAAAGTTTATTAAAATCCGTTCATTCGATGTTACACTAAATCAGTGTTTCCTAAATTTTGAGTCACGCCGACTCATTCCAAACACTTCGTCATATTCATAGGTATTGACAGATCTTTATGAATACAATGATATGTGAAATTTATATTAACATGATAAAAGTATTTTTAAGCGACTTAGTTAAACGCAATGAACTATTATTGTTCTTTTTATAATTACTATGGCATATTTAAAAAAATTGTAGTTATTTACATATCAAGTGTGGGAACGCCATTTGAAAATATCTAGGAGCGATATTTTATTTCTGGATTGTCTCTTATAATAGTGTACTTGTTAAAATATTATCAACTGTAATTAAACAAGAGCTTTTTATTTTGCTGAAAATTTCTGTTGATCACGAAACCTTGCTTCTTTAAATTTAATTTTTAAACAGTTTCCAAGTCCAATTGCTTTCAAGTTAAAAATATATTTTTAGAGCTGAAAATATTTTACTAACGGACACATTCATAAATTTAGAGGACAAGATAGAATAGTAGAATGGTCTACTAGATCACTCGATCTTACACATCTAGATACTTTTTATTGGTGACCTTGTACTGAAGGAAGTTTCATAACTTAGTGGAATTAAAAGTTCAAATTCCAAACATTTCTCAAAATATTACAATTTACCAAATATCATCGTATGTAATTCAAAAGTTTTATAGTAGATTGAGTCATTGCTCATCAGTTAAAAATTGAATTTTTGAAAATTTGTTATAATTATTGTCTAATTGTTCGTTATTTTACTTACTTGTTTGTTAGTTGGTTTATTAATACATATTAAAATTTAATTGTTCTGTCATATTTATTCCCTATGATTCATTTTAAATGAGTCAAAAAGAGTTATAACCATGAATATGACAAATAATCATGTTTCACATTAAAAAATATTCACGGTATATAATATATAACGTAATAAAACTTTTTACGAAATATATTCCATAGGTTCTTCTTTATGAAAAATGTAACATTTGTAATTCTTTTTGCATTTGTTCTTTTTCCATTTAAATAATTGATATTGAGATGAGTAAGCCTGAGATAAACTCTGTATAAAATTCGAAGAATCCGCTACATTTTTAATTACTCCGCACAACATAAGAATAAAACAGCAATTCCAGAGAGCAAACCCATTAAAAATTGCTATGAGAGAGTCGGCATTGATATTGAACACGCTGTTGTTTATTTGTCCGTACAGATTGTCATCAAGGTTTTATTAAAAACAAGACGAGAGGCGATCAGGCGGGTATTACTGCTGGATGCACTTAACCCTCTGGTAACCTCGACCTGGAGATGGCATTCATAGGGGATGAGAAGAGCCGGATAAACAAAGCTTGGGAACTTCTGGATTTTTACCTTTGAATGGTGCTCCAATGTTTGAAATCTCTCTTTCTCTCTCTCTTGAGGTAATCTTCGATTATTTTGGATGTCTTGACTGATCGTCAGACATACCTTGGTTTTGATTAGTGAAATAACCAATTAGTTGTTTTACTGCGTGTAAAGGCTCTCTCATCGTGGTGTAAATTTGTACGTTGTTTTTATTATATTCTGTGTGGATTAATATTGATTTGTAGATCGATGTAAAAAGGTTATCAAAATTGTTTGTAAATTAGAAAAGTAAGAATTTAGAGTTTATATAGAATCAAGTTACGCGTTGTAGTTCATTTGAATTATATAAATGTTTTTAATCTCGGTTGATTATTAAAATTTATATAATTTTGTTATTGTTGGAATATCGTGTTTGATTCACCGCATCCTATTCCAACCCCTGTCTTTGCGACGCGGTAGCACAACGCGTAAGTAAAACTGTATTGTTCTAAAATTACTACCACCAATTTGACCATATAGTAAACCGCGTCTGTTATCATTATTAACATTCCTTTGTCTGCTTCTATTACGGCATACTTTTAAATAAAGTGATAGTGGTGGCAGCGACTATCGTTACCCTTGTCTCGTATAAAAGTTGTTATTTAATATAATTTATGGATTACTTTTGAGGCAAGTAAAACTCATGAATTAAAACCCTTGTATGTCAGGTACTAGATTTTGTACATGGTATACTATCATAGGGTGTTCTGAAGTCAATAAAGATGCAGTATAATGGTATGTTAAATTCTCAACATATTTCAATTGATTGTTGTAGGAGGATGATATTATCTATTGTTGATTAACCTTTTTGGAAGCAACTTTGGTAATCTCCAATCATTTCTTAAGTGAATTTTATGCATTTTTCAAGTAGTGTAGTAGTAAATACCTTAAATGCTATATTTAATAAGGTCTACATTTTTACTTACTCCGCACAACATAATAATAAAACAGCAATTCCAAAGAGCAAACCCATTAAAAATTACTATCAGAAAGTCGGCGTTGATATTGAACACGCTGTTGTTTATTTGTCCGTACAGATTGTCATCAAGGTTTTATTAAAAACAAGGCGAGAGGCGATCAGGCGGGCATTACTGCTGGATGCACTTAACCCGCTGGTAACCCCGACCTGGAGATGGCATATCTTGAGCCGTTTTATGGATATTGAATGTCATTTCCCTGCAGCGGATGCACAGAACAACGCCGAAGTTTTTTATCGCTCTGCGCGCCGGACTAAAGTCTAAATATCCCTAATATATTAAATTAGGATAGATGGAAGTTTCATGTGAACGTTAGCTTTAATGAGTTTCCAAGCCTGGTGGCAAATTGCCGGGAAAGAATATATTATGCTTTGATTTTATAAGGAATAAACCTCAAACTAGTTAGTGGTAGCTAGTATGTATAATGAGACAAGAATTATGAAAAATCCTAAGTCTTAAACATGCTAACTTAATAGCGAAATAAAAAGATTTTTATAGTTTGACATTATTCTTTTAATACTCTTTCAAGTTCTATTGAAAATTTTAAACTTAGGAATTCATCGCAAAATACTTCACGGTAAATTCCAACAGATCAAAATCATAAACATCAAAATTATGACAATTGAGTTTTCTGAAAGAATAATTTTTAAATAAATATTCAATAAAAATTAGTTTTAGGGATGAGTATAACAATATAAAAATTAAAAATATAAACCGACCCTGACAGAATATTGAATCCTAGATTCGAATCTCGTTTAAGGTATGAATGTTTGTTATAAGAAAAAGTTACTTCATTTTCTGTCTGTCTACTATTACTTATGATCTTTATTATTCGAATAGTTTTTCTAACTTGTTCAATTATTAGTTTAAATAAATAAAAAAATATGTTTTTGAATTTAATAAAAATTACTAAAATAAAAATTCTTTATAATAAAAACTCTCAAGCCCATTAATTTTAATCTCATTTTTTTCCTTGAAGTGTAGTTTTGCTGTCACTAAAGAAATATCTGATTTGGCTAGCACATAACCTCTGGCCTGTCCTCTACACTTTTTATTAATATTTATGTTTATGTACATGAGTATCCGTTCATTGATTGCTGACACGGTAAAATGAATTATTGAAATAATTAATACTTACAGTATTAGTACAATTCCTTTTAGAGTATTCGATTATAATTTTTTTATATTTCCACTATTATAATAATTGTCACTGTTAAATATAAAACATTTATTTTCATAGATAAACAGATTAACCGCAATTGTAATTAATTTACCGAATAATTAATTAATTGTAATAGTTAAATGCGAATAGATAGAAACAAATTTGAACTATAAAATTTTAGATAGTGACATAATATTAAATCTTTATTAAATTCTCATATATTCATAATTAATTAACATTTTTTAGACAAACTCTTCAGATCATCATGAAAACACCATTTCTGATCGAACGATTAGCACCAAATTTTTGGGTGTCAAAATGTTATATCCAAAATTTCAACTTTTTTTATTCACTAGTATTTGAGTAATCGTTACAACATCCATCCATACACACGGACAGACATCATCCTAAAAATATTAAAATCGTGTTCTAAAGACTTCTAAACGTGTTTTTTGCATGATTCCAATACGTTTCTTACTTGAATGGCGAAAGGTAGAAATGTCGATCATGTTATTATCACTTGCTATTAATCACTCTGTACATTATACACCAAGGTTGAGAATACTATCAGTATAAACCTTGTGTCAAGATTGTGTCTCGGGGTGCGAAGTGACAGTTGGCATAATTGACCTAAAGTCAAGTAAGCGGTAGTCAAAGACATTTTTTATGTTTATAACTGATAATACGATACGATATGTGATAATATGATAAACATACAACTTATTGAAATCTTATATATAAAAGAAAATTTATCTTTCTTAGAATTGTAACCAAAACTGGAACCAGCTGTGTAGATAGAGCAAGTCTAAGATTCATATTAAAATTTTATGTCAAAGTTTCATGAAGAAACAAATTTCGTTGCTGGTGCATCAAATTTATATTTTAAGATATGTCAAGGTATTTAAATTAGGAACTGATAATTCGTAACATTAAACGTAAAAGAAATAAAGTAACGTCAGTGGTAAATATACGATTAAATAAAATGAAGTATGTATGATAAAAAAAATGCAATGTTATTAAAAAAGAACAAAGTTAGTGCAACAAAACTATTCATTCGAATGTACTGTACTTCCAATAGTAATCCCAGTTATGATAAAGGAATAAAGGAAATATCCCGTAGCCATGAGTTTCCTCAACAATATATTATCCAGAAAACATAAATCCAAATTACACAATATAACATCTAAATAACAAACAACATCCACACACGCCACTGATGTACAATCCGACGTTAGATCCCGTAGCCTCAGGGCTCCGTTCTTCCGGTAAGCCAACGTGTGTTTCACGGACCTGAATCCCACGTGGTTGAATTCCCATACGCTAAATCTCTAAGCGCGTTAAATAAAAGTATCCATATACCGATATTGCATGGGTTGCCTAATTGGGTGTTTAATAAAGAGGGTGATTCAAAATGATACCTTATAATGTGGAGACATTACAGTTACAGCCATTTGAAGGTGAGACTGATCAGATGCATTTTATGGCACTAAAATTTTTAATCATGGTTTAAGGATATTTCTCAGGGTGAGTTGCCAAAATAGTACTATTTTCTATTGTATTTAGAAATTAGCAATTGATACAAAAATAAATATGCTTGCAATATACTACAGTGAAAGTTATTTATAACACCGTCGCTTATAACAAATGCAAGATACTTATTGCTACGAGTATGTCTTCGATAAGAATTAATTGTAAAATGAATCTGAATGATAATGTTTGTTACTTTTTATTACAATTACAAAGGTACCTTTTAAAAAAACTTATCTCCTCAATTGTAATTCCATACAACATTACATGTATTTGTAGGAAAATTTACACTACTAATAAATTAACATATTGGCCTGTCCATGAAGAAAGTGTATAATTAAAAATTGAAAAATAATTATTTAAACCAACACAATACAAAGATTAGTGAAATAATGGGAGCTTCTGGCTTGAGGAATTGTAGGATAATGAAAAAAGACACTAGAATGCAGTTTTTCTTTAAAAATTAATCCTTCTCGACCGATTTCGACCCCACTTGAGTCAAGAGGTGCCTAATGAAATGAAATAAAATATATAAAGGGACATAATATATAAAAAATAAATTTTAAAACGTTTGGTTTTGAGCCATTAGCCTTTACTTATGGTGGATTTCGTACTATTACAATAAGGGCCTCGAACTGAAAAATTATGAGGTTCGGTTATGGTTTACGATTCTTACATTAATAAAAATAGGTTAAGTTAAAGTTCGTACATTTATTTTAACAACGTAAATTAAATCCATTACGTAAATTACTAACTTTTATTTTGTTTTATTAATAATTATTGTATTCAAAATTCTAATATTAATACTTTACTAAAAGAATGGTTTAAAAATGAGTACTTTTTCTAGATATGAATGCAGAAAATAAAAACATGGAATAAACACTTCAATTCAAAATGTTGGTATATTTAAAATTTATATAATATTTATATTTATACTGGTTTTAGTACCGATATTTTTTCGGTTCGGTCATATTTTCTGTTTGAAAAAATGAAATATTGGTTTGGGTTTTCGGTTACGGTTTCGTTACAGTTCGGGTCCATGATTACAATAGAGCGATATTTATTTTAGGTTAAAGATAGGCAATATCCGCTCGAAACTTGCTAACCAACGAAGCACCAAGGCGAACCTTTAATGCATAAGTAACAATAACAATTCCTTTTTAACCCTTAATTCTATATACTTATTACTTGACCAGATCAGAGCCTGTTATAAAAGAAGAAATAACAACATCGACATGGGAACCCGTATTACTTTCCATCTGGGGAATTCAACCGCGTGGGATTTCACCGTGTGGAATACTCCATCCAAGCTTCCCGCTCCGAGCTGAGCCGAGTTGCCCCGAGTAGCCCCGAAGTGCTCTCCGGATCTACTTGAGCAAGAAGTCCGGTAACTAAACGCTAGTTACCCGCGTGAGCTGAATTTCAAACAACGTAGATGCCAACTTGTACTTTTCTATGAACAATCTCACTGTGGGTTTCATACTACCTCGTTCTACTTTTTCTTTGCTGTTGTTATCTAAATCGTAGGTTAAAAAGTTTTATAATATTATTGAGTTTTATAGGACGGGAAACAAATACCTACTGGAAAGTTTTCTTATAGAAGATCTTAGTTTACTTCAAGAACTTGCGGTTTAATAATCTAGATATTTAATACTGGGATTGGAAGTAGGGCAAATTAATGTTTAAATTATCTATTTTTTTCTGAC
The DNA here is from genome assembly GCA_035578165.1 of Stenolophus ochropezus. Classification (NCBI taxonomy): domain Eukaryota; kingdom Metazoa; phylum Arthropoda; class Insecta; order Coleoptera; family Carabidae; genus Stenolophus; species Stenolophus ochropezus. Next base: position 26,430,440 of record JAQOWZ010000003.1, on the reverse strand, counting down.
AGCAACATATAACAAAAGAAGTAGTATAGAATGTTGAAGTTTTGAGACTTTAACAAATATTTACGAGTTACGTATGTATGTATAACTTACTTTCATAGCAACATAACTTGTAAGTTTCTGATAACATTTCTTATTTGCTTATTGTCGACGGAAAGTTATAGAAAACAACTGTCTTATTAGTTAAGTAAATGTAAAAATCATATGAATTTTTAATTTCATATACATTTGGTCGTCAAATAACAGGCAAAATAAACTATAAAACGTTGTAAATAAATTAATCTGAATTATCAAGTGGCCGACATTCTATAATTACTTTAACTTTATTTGAAGTTAAATGCTGCTATTGGCACGAAAAATATAATAAAGCACTCGGTATATAAGTAGCTAATACAAATATTCTCTTACGGAAACATGTACTTCGGCTTCACAAGTTTCGCCTCAGTTCATACCTTTTCAAAGGTTATAATGTACATGTACTTACAGTACTTGCAGCTTAAATAACTATATTACGTAAACAATTTGTTATTTAGGATAATTTTTAAGAGTGAAGTATAAAGATTTGATTAGTTTTTGTCTTAGAGTAATTGATAGTGAGGTGGGTCACTTTTTGGAAAATAATTATTTCTCTGTAATATTGAATAATATTTAAGAAACAAAATTTATTTATACCAACATATAATCTAGTCTTACTTATAAGATTAAAGAACTATTCAAAAATATGTTCTGAAAACTAAAAAAATATTTTTTTTCGGGTTTAAAAAAGTCCAACTATCCTCCATTACATAGGTGCGACGGACCAAAGCTATGAAGAGATGAACTGGTTAACAGATTGTTGTCATTTGTCATATGTGGTACACTCTTCGTGTAAATAGCGACCACAAATTACACCTTTTATCCAATCATCCTTGTTTATCTTTTTTTTTAAATATTTTTTGCATCACGCATATTCGTTTTCATAAACTTCAGTTTTTTAATTATTATCAACCTTTGCTTAACCATTTAACAACAGTTTTTCAGAACTCATGGAATAGTAACTAGATTGTCTACATTTCTATGTGCGAATAATTTTTTCCTGCTTACCAATTGAATTGATCTTTTTAACAATAAAAATCCTGTGGTCTCTCCTCGTCATAGGTGGTCCATCTGTCCTCAGAGCAGAGATTAAATGAACCACTATAATACCTATGACTGCACAAATAGAACTACATGTTTATAAAGTATGTGTATAAATAATTAGTTTACACCTATAAAAGAGCAATTAACTAAATGTGTATATAAGACAATTTCTTACGTAAATCTTGGATTATTCTATGTTGATTGCATTGCTTTTCAAGCGGCTACTTACACTGTCTCTAAACAATAAAATTAACGTTCGCCTACGAGAGATATCATTTTAATAAGATGAAAAGTCCATTTTTTCTACCGATCCATCTCTCCTCGACTTGCCCTAAAATATATAAAATTGTAATATGTCGAGTAAATGGATTAATATATGGATAAAAATATTTAATTCTGATTATAAATTTTAATACAAATGATTTTTTTTTATTTTTGATCCTTCAAGGATTATTATGCCAATATAATGAATATTTAATTTAATAATTTAATTTCAAATTAAAAATAAAGTAGGTAAAATGTTAAAAATTTATTTGAATATTTAAAGTAAATTAAACTGTATCATCCTGTGAAATTAATAAATTTTTAATTAATATTAACTTTTAACAGCGTTTGAAATGAAAATAATATATTCAAATTTCATTATCGTAAATTTTTAATGCTTATCATTTCTAAATCAATATCAGATAACATTCCAGAGTATCAAGTATCCATTCTGAATTTATAATCGCGTTGAAAAAACTTCTTAAACTCATTAATTAAAATAAAATATAGAACAGACAAAGTATATAACTAGTTTTTTCCAATTAAAACAGAACAAGAATGATCTTATTTATTGCAAATAACCTATTTCATAGTGCGTATATGAAAAAACTAATTAAGTTGCTATAATAAATCTAGGATGGTGTTTTTCTGGGCACGTAATTTGACCGCAACTTGTGTACGGAGTTGTCAGTGACATAGATGAAGGCGCTATAATTAATCATAGCAACTTCAACTCTGTCAAATCTCGGCATAATAGTTATGCTGTGGATTGTGTGGACAAATCCCGCGACACTAACAACACACACTTCTTAATACCACTCCAAAATCGCAAACACAGCGTAATTGTCAGCGGAATAATTACATTCAACTGAAAAACAATGTACATGGTCTAACAAGCCCTAACAATCGTAATGGCTTATCAGCATTACTCATAATTTCCGTATTCGCGAACGAAATTACCGTTGGCGTCGCTGTGTGCGTTTACAATATGGCGGCTCTAATTCGTATTCTGTTGCTATTTCCTATAGGGTTATGTACATTCTTCACTTCAGAGTTACTAAGTTAAATACGAATTAAAGATTCTTATTCGTATCATTCAGTTTCAATACTTTAGATATTTTATATTAATCTCCAATAATTCATATTTTAGCAGAAAAACTGGCATTGTCAATCAAAGATTTGAGGTTATCGTTCCAAGAATTATTTAAATATTTGGATGCTACGAATGAATCCCGCAGTTTTTTGGAAGGCGAACAAGTGCTAAATAAAGGACTAATTGTTTTATGTAGTGTCACAAATATTAGTGATACAAAATGTAACACTTTTGCACTTTGCTTACAAACTAGTGCTTGGCTTCGTCACATGAAATAAATGGCTGTTTAATATTAAAAAACAATGTGATTTATATAGACAATTTTTCTTTGTAGCTGTAAGGCTGGTAAAGGGGGTAAATGTAAACATATTGCAGCCCTATTAATTTTTTGTTACAAGATGTTTTAATAGTTTTAATTTTTGCTTTTGCCTGTGAATGTGCTTTTTTAGGAAGGAAATGAGTGCATTTTTATTTTTTACTTTGCTTTACTATTATCTGTTTTTGTGACTGACTTGAAATGTCAATGAACGCAGCAAAAATCTATAAAATTTAATTCTTTTTAACCAATGCTATGGTTAGAAACAAGTTGTTTTAAGGAGGAAAATAGTTTAACTATTTTACCAAAATACAAAAAAGATAGTGTAAGCTGCAGATTTACATATTTTCATATATTTACTGACTGGTTTGCCAGTACGAATTTTATAAATTCAGCCTTTTCGTTTGTCTACTTGTTCTGATATGACCTATTAACTAACGTAACATTCCGTGGGAAACCATGAAAACTTAAATTCTTGTTTTTACTTCCTTTAGAATGACAGCCGTAAACACAACAATTTATATTATTTGGGCTAGGTATGGAAGGATTCATACCGGAAAATAATTAAATGAAAAGTAAAGGAAATAATATAAAAGTAATAAAGAGGTTAGGTTAAAAGTAAAATCGGAAAATGGAAGTATGAATAAAATTTTTATACCAGATATGTAATTTTAAATGATAACAATAAAGAAACACATTGAAATTTTAACTATAAAATCACGATGAAACAAGTACAACTAGAAACAATATCAGGACATAACCATTAGCCTAAACGTGTTGACATGAAAAGTACGAATTTGAAGGGTTCTTAAATCTACCACCAGAGGGCTACGAGTTAATTGCGTTCGCGAATATTCAAAAATGTTTATTTTTAAACTGGATTTTTATATGGAAGATTGATTTTTTTTCAATTGTTATTTAATAAAATTTAATAATAAAACAACGTTTCAAGTGCTACTTCAAAAGTTTTCCCCAATTATTATTTTATATGCTTGACAATTGTCACATACTAAACTACTTTATTATGTAAATAAAGAAATAGTAAAGTAGAAGTAAAAATAAATAATAAATCTCCCTGGTTGAGATTTTTATAAAAAAAATCATTACAAACTTCATTATTTAAGCAAATGTCTATTTAAGTATTAAGCATAAATAAATTAAAATATTTAAATTTAATGAACGATAGAAATTTCAGAAATAAACCTCAAATGAAAATACTGAAAAATAAAACCTCTTAGTTTATTCCCTGAATATACAGAGTGGAATCGAAAGTTGGACACATGGTTTTACACGGAAGTTATTACAGTTACAAAAATTTATGCGAGTCCAAGGGGGCCATTTGATTATAGAATAAAATATTTTTTTGCACATCCGGGCGTAAAAGTCGGACAAATAACATTGTTTTAAGGGCGAAATGACACTCTTTTTCGCTCGAGGGCGAAAAAGTAATTATTTTCGCCCTAGAACTTTTCGTGCCCAGTTTCACCCATTTTTATAATAAATTTTTGACGTGTCATCGCTTTTTTGCTACTTTGTTTACTTACTACTTGCTTGTTTTCATTGTTATCCATGATAACGTACATATGTCAAATAGACTACTATGATCTGAATTTGATTTGAACATCGTTTTACTTTGATCGCGGTGATGAAGTAATACTACTTCGGATGTGCAAAAAATATTGTATGTATTACGAGCGAAATATTTTTTGGCCCTAGGTGCATTGTAACCCTCCGCTGCGCGTCGGGCTTCAATTTTGCACCGCGGGCCAAAATCTATATCATTTCGCCCTTAATACATAAATAGCTATTTCGCGCCTCCTTCCCATATGACCAGTATTACAGTATTCAAAATCGTTCAGAAACTCTCTGTTTGCCGGCCTAGGCCAGTAAAATGTAAAGATGCCACTTAAATATTTTAGCATTACATTCTGTCAAAAATTTTAATTTTATTTTATTGGAAATGTAAAACGTTAATTAAAACAACTATTTTTGATTCATTATTCATATTATACTCGTCTTGTATGAGTATTACTATAATTGTTGAAAAATATTAATTCACGTTCGTTTTATTTTTTAGGTTACAACAAATGTCACTATTTCTTTTAATAAAACAATTGAATTGTTTACATTTCCATGTGAACCGAAAATATTTCTGACATAAAAACCTATAGTGTATAAAATTTTAACCTTACGTATTTTATATATATGCACAGAATTGCAGCATAATAAAAAGAAGAAGCTGTAATAGAGAAATGCACTTGAATTAGAATAATAATAATAATGTGACCCTGAATCTCCCAAGCGGAGCATAGGGCAACCGAACTCACCGAGCCGCAGTTCTAACTACCGTACTGTCGGTTGTTTCATGCCAGCACTACTTCTATTTAAGATGTATAAATGGGAAGTTTATAGCATCCGAGTGTAATACACAAGTAGTTGTGTTTTTTATTTTACGACAAATCACACGTTGTTGGTCGCTGGGATTTGAACCTACGACCTCAAGTCCGAATGACGTCACAGCGAGTTAGAGATGTGCGCTAGCTCGTTCAACCACCCAGCCGACCATTTGAATTAGAATACAATTGCCCAATTCATAACAACCTCTACATATCACACGTGTAAATGGTGCGGTGGGTGTTAAATAGCAGCCGTCATGACGGTTGCGTGCATTGTTCGCAACTTAATCTGGCAGCGGAGTGCAGCCGACAAGCGCCATCTATCTCCTGTAAGAAAGACTGATCGCGCGCCGTGCGTGCCGTGCAGGCTTTGTCCACTGCAACTGCACAATGCGAGGGGCCCCGGGCTAGCCACATCAGACGCCATTGTGCTGCAAGGACAAGTTGCCGGATGCCGGAGAGGGTTGCCCACCGAAATAAGAAGATGTGTACCTATGTATAAAAGGGGGGAAGTAAATTAAAATTAGATACATATGTTTCATGTGGAACGATTGGATTAGTTCAGTTAGTATCAGCGCAATTTTTGGGCACTTAACAATTTTTCAAAAAACGCTCGAACACGTCAATTTCAGTATAAAGGGGGACACCTGAATGGATTACTACCAATGGCATAACTTCAACCCGAAAATGGGGGTGCACTGTACCTCAAAAATTTTAAATGGAAAAGGGTGTCAAACATGACACAGTTCGAAAGGCTTTTCAATTCTCTTTTTAACAGTTTTTTATCTTTTAAATCCAATCATTAGTTCCAGAGAAATATCGTTTAAAATAAATTTTATCAGGTGTTCAAAACTGCAATCAAAGATGAGCTTTCCACTTTTTTTCTGTTTCCTTTTAGCAGCTTTTTAAATATTCATGCAAATAAGGGTTTGGTTTCCAATTGAGTCATGGACTCAAGTACATAGATATATGTTTCGTCTACAGAACACTGTCATACACACACTAAATTATTTTACGGTAACTCATCCAATTGGATGAACATGTTGTTTGCCACAACATTCCTAGATGAAACCTAAGGTATTTGTTTCGTAAAATTTACTTGCACTTTAGTGAAGTATGTTGTCAGCCCACATACTTTGCAATGGACCTACAGCTAGTAGTGCGTTCCATACAGCGGTATTTCTATTTGGATATAGATTAGCGAAGCCGGGATTTGAACTCCAGTTCTCATACGTTGCTCATTTCAAATCAGAGCGTACTAACTACGCCACCGCTGCCCTACAGTTCTAAATTACTGTTTTGCAATAAAATAAATATTCTAAGGATTGATATTTTCACCTCTTATTAAAGTGGTTACTTACCTTAAATATCGATTTATAGAAATATATCATTATTTATTATTTCGATATAACCCTTTTTTATTAAACGATGGTTAAGGTAACCGATACGATAACTAGAGATGAAAAAATCGGTCATAAGCGAATGTCCATGTGTTACACACACACAATTAACTAACAATTATTTATTTAACTTTATCAATTAGAATTAGAAAATAAAAATCGAATAATTAATTTGAAGAAATCAAAATGCTAAACCGTTTTTCTTAAACGTAGTTGGAATAGAGCCACAGCATTTCCCGTGCAGTTTCAACTGAGCGCAGCTCCTGGCGTGTTTCATCTCGTCCAACGTCAGGGACAATTATGGGTCTAGAAGGGCCGTCGGGAGACCGCGACTCCTCGTGTTTTTTGCCTCGTGAGTGTTTTCTTGTCCGTACGATGCCCTGCTCTGCACCACTTTCAATTACTGTCGAGAGGGTGTGGAATTAACGTACGACAGGGATTAATGCAATTGTATGAAATGACTACTCCAAACCAAGAGGTTCAATTGCATTCGCTGCATACCCGAGGAAATTAAAAATCTGCTGATTATACTTCTTTTAAAGGTGCGTTCGGTAATGTAGTAAAATTTAAGGTAAAAAATGTTACAACATTGTGGATCATGCTATAAAATGACTGAATTATGAAAAAAGAAAATCAAAAAAATAGTTATTCCTAACATGAGTTTTCATTTTATTTTATTTTGTGAGTGGGACTCATGGTATATCTAAAAAAAAATTTGTAGAGACTGTACCACAGCTATTCCGCCATTGGTGACTTATGACAGATATACTGCTGCGCCAAGCGTTGTGTTTGCATGCCCCCACCATTTAAATGTCATGAGTCCCACATACGTCATCCGGTAAAATTCAAATTTTCAAGGAATTTTTAAAAATTCATATCTCGCTCAAATTAAATAAAAAAATACTCAATATTTTATATTTGTAATAAAAAAACAGGTGAGTTTCAGAAAAAAAAAAATATAAAAAAAATTCATTAGAATACCCCATTGTCAGACAAACCAATATTAGTTCGGTTATATTTCATAAAAATTTGATATCATTGTGACAACCATAATTAATATTTTGTGATATTTATATACATAAAATAATAGATACATACCTAGCTTGTACGAGTTGAATCGTGGGTAAATGATAGTTTATGTGAGGACGATTGAATTTTATTCCTGGCGCTGCCATAGAACCAAATTAAAAAAACGGAATATTAACTTTATTCCTGGCGTTGCCATAGAACCGAGTTAATAAGAGAGGAAGGGTTAAGAATAACTTACCCCGGACAAGCCAGGCATAAGAGAAGCCTTGGATTCGACTCCCCGAATACAAATTTGGACTCAGGTTATATACAAAAATATCCCTCTTCACACCTTCAGAATTATGGTGATTCGGGGGTAGTCCTTGATCCAAGCATGTGATCGTGGAACCTTCTAGAATATTTTTAATATTCCATCTCACTTGGATGCATGATAACTACTTTGTATTAATCCTTTCCCAAAAATACTGATTTGTAAACAATTCCCACGTACGCCGACACATCGTCTAGGAAATATAATTTTTTCAAGTGATTGTAACACCCTGCCCTGCGCTAGACTAAACAATAAACAGATACTTAAGGTCTCGTGCTGTAAAGTCACACAAAAATTCATTATACAAAATAGATATTCTACGTTACATAGTTTGTTCATAAAAATATTACATACATAGTAGAGATTGTTAATAATATTATTAATAACAAAATTATACATGCTAGCAGTACTGCTTCAGGTTCTGTCATGTTGATAATGTTCAGTAACCTTAGAATATCTTACATTGACATCTAATACATTTTAAAGACACTGATGAGGAAGTATAGTTTACTATGAGATTATGGAATGATAATGTTTATGATAGCATATCAAATTTCAAGTATCTGTAGTGGTTTATAATTATAAAACTACAGTATATCCCTAGGCTTATAATATACACTGAAGAGGAAGTGATGTACAAAATGAGTCATTCTCTTGTAGTCGTTTTAATACTTTCGGTATACAGGTGTCCCATTTATATGTGTTATGCATTAGGATCTTGAAAATGGTAAGATATACGAAGTTGGTTAAATATACATTTGCTTCCTTAGAGATATGGTTTTGTTTTCTCAAAAGAATGCCTATTTAGTTCATTAAATATCCGCAAATATATAAATTTTACGATTTTTTATCCATATTTCGTTTATTAAACTTTGTTATATAAAAATATTCGTATTATTGTTATTTTTACACATCACTTAAATAAATAAACGTTACAATATATTTAATATTAGAAATTAGTTAATTTTTTTTTAATATCCATCATTTATTTATTTAAAAACTAAGGTGATGAAGATGAGAATCCAATTTGTTTGTAGAAAATTCTATTTGCATCTTGGTATATGTAATGTGTAGTACGGATATATTAGCTTAAATTTCAACGAAGTTGCAATATGGAATCTAATATAGCAAAGTATGTGTCTGCTATTTTCCAACGGCGCAATTTTCATTTTCCTTTAGTTTTGAAATATCGAATCGATCGGCGGTTATAAATTTTCATTATCGGGAGGAAGTGGTTGTAGCAGACGACGAATGTAGACAGTCGTCCCAATAACAGCGGTTCTAGATAAATTACATCATTTATGACGATTCATTTGACAGGCCCGCGGCACGAAGGTGCTGTTTCTTTTCTCCTATAATCCCTAGCGCCAATGCAGTGGAGTAATAGCGGCTTCGAGTAGTGTTGGGCTACACAACCAATCAATCTTCCTGATAGCATTTCACACCACGGTATAACACTCCACGACCGCATGTTGCAACGGGATCTTACTCTAAACACTACCACTAAATTTTATTGGTGTGTAGAAATTTAAATCAAATGTTTCTATTTGTGTTGTTACATTCTTATTGCTCCAAACAAAAGAAAACTTGAATGGAAGCATGTGTTGGCTCTTATTAAAACATATTAGAATAACTAAATAAATAAACTCTATAGGTTTTATTTCAATTACAATAATGAATAAAATTGAAACAACACCTACAGTTTATTTATTTAGTTAAAAGAAAACTTAATAATACATAAAGTTAAGATAAATCATGAACTCTTGGTTTTAGTTTTACGATAGTATATTGTTTAATGAATATAGATAGGATAAAGTACAGTAAAATTTTACTTTTATTGGCTATATTAGTATATCAATTGTAACCATCTGATTAAAATAATTGAGTGGAGGGGGATTGATGACATCATCTTTTCGGGTGAAATCGTATGATTTCCAAAGTAAAATTGTCAAAACAGACAGTATTACCTATATACAAATTTAATAATTAATGAAACAAAAAGAGTTGTAGATTAAACTAACGAAACTACCAACACACAATGGAGCACAAATTGTCACCACCACAATCACCTTTCTAATTGACCCTAATGACATAAATGCTTAGATTATACAGTGTGTGCAATGAAACGCGGAACATAGAATTATAACATGGGATTTCAAAATATTGCTGAACGATTTAGAGCAAAATTATAAAAATTTAATAATGTATATTGTATTATGTATTATTAAGAGTAAAGAGATACTTTATGTGGCAAGCGTGGAAGTTTGCACGACGAGCGAAGCGCGGCAAACAGATACTTTTACTACTCTGATATAGATGGTTGTTGACTCTGACTGACATATTCTATTTTATCTCCAAACGTAAATATTTATAAAAATTATTTACTATTTAACGTTCAATTTTTAGGTTATCAATTTAAATCTGACAGTTTTAAGTAACTTCATTCTTGGGTTATCTAATTTTATAGTCACATTTAGGTAGATATTACAGGTTTCTATTGTACAAGTTATTTCTTATTCGCTGATTTTTCATAGTTCCTAGGGATACTTATATCCCACGTCGTAGAAATTTCTGCATTTCTACTCTGGTGGCATAGAAATTAAATTTATACTTTGTGAGTCATGTTACAAAAGATGCCTCTTTGAAGACGTTTGAAGAAAAATAATAATTGTTATAAAATAACTATTGATGAAGCCGGAATTGCAGATATTTTATAATAAATATTTATGTGAAACCAAGACTGTGTTTTTGATTATATTTTTTGCATTTGTGTTTGTTACTAAGCAAAGAATCATGTATAATTCAAATAAAGGAGATCTTGTGGAATTACTTCTAGAAACTGTTAAATTAATTAAAACAGTTTTCTTTTCAAATTGCCATGGAACGAGGTTTCGAAAACAGAAATTTATTCAGTGAAATAAAAATCTCTTGTGTAATTATAGTTGAAAAAAGAGCAGACATATTTACTTTATATTTGAAGTATCCTTGTTCCTGTTTTATACCTACGTATCTTATGAAATTATAGTGATAACAATAATTTTATCTATGAATCGAATGATCAGTATGAACCTTAATATAAAATTTAAAAAGTTATAAAAATGGTTAATGATAAAAGAAAAGTTTGAATAATTTTAATATGTTCAAATTAGCTTTTTGTCTGACCTTAATGTTAATTATGCGGAAAATTGTGAAAAAAATTGGGTCATCGATCTAATTATGCATAAGTTTATTCGCTTTCGATTATGTCTTTATTGGCGTTAAAATATTTTGACAGTCCAAAAAAATACTTGCCGTCAAATATATCACTTCCCAGCTATTTTTTTCCTATGAATTTAATTATGTATTGCTTGGGTGTGCCTGAAAATGGTTTAAAAAAAATGACATTTTGATAAGGAAAAACATTCCTGTTGTTAATCAGTCTACTTATTTGACTGACTTGAGTTCTTGTGACTATTTCCTCTTCCCGAGATTGAAAAATCACTTCAAGAGAACTCATTTTGGGATTCTACAAAATATTCAAACGACTGTAACTGACCAGTTGAAGGTGATTCCAGTATCCGAGTTCCAGCACTTTGACAAATGTCTATAGCCCATAATTCAGACGGGCCCAGATTCAAACAGGGTAATAAATACTTTATTATATATGTTAAAATTATGTTGTCTTCCTAGTTTTGAAATTAACGAGCGATGCCAAGAATTTAGATACATGACTTATTAATTTTATATATTAAAAACAATATTTTTATAGGAAAATCTGAATATAAAAAATAAAACATTTTATAAAGAGTGTTGGAAAACTAGAAAATATTATGAGTAAACGACAATTATTAGTGAAGTTGAAAACAAACGTTACAAGTAGAGTTAGGTGGAAAATTTAAAAAGGTACATATATATTCTCAGTAAAACAGAAATTGTAGCTATAAAATTTGAAAATTTTATCATATTACAGTTATTTTATAGAACAGAGAATATGTACTTTATTTTACATTGATTTTATACTGTGAATTAGTTTTTGAACCAAATATAAATTGTCATTTTCAAACTAAGTTTTGTAAGATCATACAAAAATCTAATTAATTGATGACATATACACTTGTACCAAAAAATAAATTATAAAATGGATCCTGGATTATATTTCGTCTAAGGCTCTCTGAAGGTTTAATTCAGCCTTGGTAAAAAGAACCGTCTCCAGCACTGGGTTAAGTTATTTTGAGAGAGAAAATGATAAATTGTAATTCTATTTTAATATACTTTTAATCAGTCTTATTACTATACATACCTCGTTTATGTTATTTTACTTGTTTAAAATATCAGTTCATTCACTTAATTTTAAACTTAAGTGAAGTGAAATGGATAACAAAAAGAATGCACCATTAATAACGTACACCGTAGAGGTTTTCCAGACGTCATCTTCCGGACACTTGCTTATGATACAGTAAATGTAGGAAGTATTTTGTTAGGGCATATCAATATTGGTAATAGTTGACTTCCTCCGGATTCAAACTCCGGTTCCCAGAACCGCAAACTGTAGTGCAGTTGGGCATAGATCCCGTAGAGTACGTGTTCTTACAAGTATTATTTATAAAGAAACAAAATCCGCAATAAAGACAAAAACAAGTGCAGTTAGGCAGGCGCGATTATGGTGGAAACAAATTGACTCTTCCTCTTCTCTAAATGGTTAATAAAATAGAAAAGTGTTTGATGCGAGAGCACAGCCATTCTTCAAGTGCACAAAAACATTTACGAGGTTTAAACTGCTATAAGACAGAAGATTTTTAAAGCGGAAATGATAAATTTTTTCTCGTTGATAAAATTCATTTTTATTTGGAGTGTGAGGCAGAGGCAGGATCTGGAGTTACGACAACAGAGTTACGGCGCGGCGGCAGGTAGACTATAATGGACAAAAGAAGCAACAAAATAGGTTTTCAGCGTGATAAATGTAACACTCTGCGAGCGTCATCACAAGTGAGCCAGTGCGGAGGAGACTCAGGCAAGGACCTTCCCAATACGGCCTGGACTCTGGACTGCACTTCTTCTTCAACTTAATCAACTTCTTTCATTTTGTCTTTACAAACTACCATACTGTAAGGTGAATTCTACAACACAACATTCCTAAAATGGGTATTGTATGGGTGTTCAGAAAAAAGGGCCTAAAACTTGGAGGTTATATACATACATTTCCTAATTCTTAATCAAGAATATTGCTTATGTAGTCATGTACATAAAGAATGGGTCCTAGGACACTACACTACAAGTAGGGAAATATGTCCCCCAATTTATTTAAGTAATAAACAAATTCCTCATGCTAAAGACTTACAATATTTAGGAATGCACATCGATAGACGCCTGACCTGGAAAAAACACATTACAACTAAGCGAAACCAACTAAATTTAAAATTACAAAAACTTTATTGGATTGTAGGCTCCAAATCAAAATTATCAATGGAAAATAAACTATTAATTTATATAGTAGCTCTAAAACCAATTTGGACCTATGATATACAATTATGAGAAACAGCCTGCATTTCAAATATAAATTATATACAAAGATTCCTGTCTAAGATATTGAGAAAAATAATAAACGCACCTTGGTACATAAGTAACAATGTAATATACACTGATTTAAACATCCGTACAGTGAAAGAAGAAGCAAAAAATATAACTGAAAAATACCTGAAGAGAATAGAGATTCACCCTAATCACACTGCCATGAACCTTCTAGACAATAGCCAAGACATTTACAGACTAAAAAGACACACAACACTAGATATTCATTACAGGTTTTAATTTAAATTTAACTTTAATAAGCAAGGGGACAAATGTCATGGGCATTTATCTCAAATGATGCTAACAAAATATACTATAAAATTTACTTATTGTAAAATAAATAAACGATAAAAAAAATGTAGTCATGTTTAATAAATAACAAAGTAAAGTTCTGAACGGTTCTGGACTTTTGTTGGAACAAACCTAATAGAAACACACCAAACGCGATTTAATCCCGGATTCCTGTTTTGGTGAGCTACCTCTATTTCATCGGGGTTCAGCGTCAGATTGTAGTCTGAAAATAAAAAATTTCATATGATATTTGAAAATTTTTAACCTAACTCAATATATACAATGGAAACTGAATTAATAGTTGGTACTTGAAGAAACAAACAGAATCACTATAAAATGAAGTAACACGTAGTTATCCTACTATTCATTGTTTGTAGTTTCGTCCTTTCGAACATCGCACTCATCTAATAAATGATGATGTCCGAAAGGACCAATCATCGTAACAATAAATAAAAAAATAGAATACTAAGTTTGTTACTTTCGAGGAATAGCAATTCATGTAATACTTGTATTTATAAAGGTATGACAGTCTATACAAAATCTATCTCATAATACGGACCACCTTTTTTTGTAGTATATGTTATAGACAAAGAAAAAGATCTATTTGTTTTCATAAATACCGGCTAATACGAATATGAATACAAACAAAATTTGGCTAAGAAATTTCTACTTACTTGTGTGTTGCTTAATTATTTTCTTTATTATTTATTATATTTACTAAAGGATTAAAATAGTATATTATTTAACAAGCATAATATGAGTATACGAGGGTCGATCAATAAGTACCCGTGTTAGGAATGAAGACGCAAGTTTTTCACAAATTTTGTTTTTTATTTTTCAACATAATCACCTTTTAGGTCTATACACTTTTCCCAACGTTTCGGCCATTTCTTTAACCCCTCCAAAAAATAAGATTTCTGAAACTCTTTAAAATACATTTCTACCTCAGCGATAACCTCATCGTTTGAGATAAATTTTTTTCCCCCGAGCCAAGTTTTCAAATTGGGGAACAGAAAAAAGTCGCAGGGAGCCAGATCGGGTGAGTATGGCGGGTGCGGTACCAATTCGTAGCGCAGTTCATGCAATTTGGCCGCAACAATTCCGGATGAATGTGCTGGTGCGTTATCATGGTGAAACAGCCCTTTTTTCTTAATCAAATGGAGCCGTGTCTCTTTCTATTTCTTATCAAATCGGTCTAATAATTCACTATAGTACTGCCCCGTGATCGTTCTTCCTTTTTGCAAAAAGTCCATGAGGATTATTCCTCTCGTATCCCAAAAAATCGTAGCCATGACCTTTCCGGCCGATGGGACTGTCTTAGCCTTTTTCAGAGCAGATTCACCCGGAAAAATCCATTGTTTTGACTGCCGCTTGGTCTCTGGCGTATAGTAATGTATCCAGGTTTCATCAACGGTGACGACTCGATGTAAAAAATCCTGCGAATTTCGGTTAAAGAGGTCCAAACACTGCTTCGACATTGAAAGCCGTATCCGCTTGTTATCCACCGTGAGCAATCGCGGCACCCATCGGGCCGACACCTTTTTCATACTTAATTTATTATGCAAAATATTAATTGCCGTTCCATATGAGACACTTACGGCCTTTGCTACTTCGCGCACTTTAGTTCGGCGATCAGCGAGAATCATGTCGTGGACCTTTTCAATGACTTCTCCGGTAACCACGTCTGCCGGGCGGCCTGGCCGCTCCTCATCAAAAACAGATGTACGACCACGTTTAAATTCGCTTAACCAATATCTCACGGTTGTCATAGATGGTGAAGGGTCCCCATAGACAGTATCCAACTTCAATTTAATTTCTTCGCATGTTTTCCCATCCAAAAATAAAAAGCGAATCACGGATCGAAATTGCACTTTTTCCATTTTATCGGGAAACATAAAACACATATGATCAACTGGCTGCCAGATAAAAACTAATTGACAAATCAATTTGAAATTTTATATGGTGTTGTTTGACTGATGAAAGTACACAACAGTACTGTCAACTATTCTTAGCAACGCCACCTTTGTTCAAACACGGGTACTTATTGATCCACCCTCGTATTTAATCATCCGAGTGTAATGTAGCCATATTATGCGAGTCAAATACTATACTTTATCTAAAACTAACAGGCATATAAAAAATCTGATATTATTTGTTAAATATTCAGCTAGGTGTGAGTAGTTCATATATAGCCTAACAGATGGCGACACAGTAGCACTTAAATGTCAAAATAACTATTCAAATTGTATTTATTATACTTTTATAATCATTTATATTGATATTTATAATAAAAAATATATTATTAATAAATTAACAGTTTATTAAAATGTTATGTGTTAAATTATATGCTCTATTCATTACAGAAAAGTGTAGCGTGTAATATAACATTTCATATTACACTTGTGTAATATGAGTAGTAAATTATATGTAGTATCATACGTATAATGTACCCATATTTCAATAGTTGTAGATAAAAATATTTAAAAATTTAAAAGTTGGTTAATATGTGCAATTTATATGGAAGATAATAAGATTTTTAGAAATTCTTTTAAAGTAAAACTAGGTTACGTTATTGAAAACTTTTCTAAAAATATCTAGATCCAACTGTAAGTTGCAGGAGTCTTACAAACGCTTTAATCTGACACGACAAAATTTTTGACTTCACTCAAAAGTTTATGGACCATTATATTTATAATTGAACTTGTATTCTTTACATTTAAAAACTTCCTGTTCTTCAACAAACACTAAAAACATCCAATTACTGATCGTCCATTCAGAATTCAGGCACTTTCCCTTAGAGACCCGAGTTCGATTGTAATTTTGGTTTAACTTCAGCATAATTTAAAATTAGGTCATCGTACTCTGAAACTCGCTTCACTTCGAATAAAAAAACTGACATGTGTCATACGTTGTTTAAATTGCATTTGATTTTGATGCATCATGTTTTGATTTTGATTCATTTAATAATTTTGTGTGTTTTATTGACGTATTGTAGTTAATATGGTGTTTGAAATATTTTATTCTGACATTATTACAGTGAGAATAATGCTCTTGAGAATACTTCAGGGAATAACCTCTGTAACTTTGCTTTTGTTGGCAAATATCAGATATTGATCAATACATAAGTAAAATGACCGGAAAAGAATGATTTACTGTCGTTTTTATTCAATAAAAATTTAATAGTAAATATTAAATTTCGGTCAAGTGTATTTTGGAAACAAAATGAAAAATCTATTGTTTCACTGAAATTTTTGAGATTTCAATTCAATATTCGCCTAAATATCTACAAAACAGAAGCAAATACGTCGGGTGCGGTTGAAGCCTTTCTGGATAACACTGAAGATAAGTTTCTAAAATAATCTGCTTATTTCGATGAGCATCATATTTGAAACAAAAGATTTTTTAATTTGTTTCCAAAGTACACTTGATCGAAATTTAATAAAATCATTAATTTTCTAATTTCTTAGTTTATTTTCATTTTAATGTACATGTGTTCGACATATCATTGGAAAGAGAGAAAATATCTATTCAGCAGTACTAAAGACTATTTTGAGACCCATATGATAATTAAAAGTTATCATGAATTTCTCAAAAGTATTTGAGCTACAGAAATTTTAAGGACCGCTATCAATTCCTTAAAAAAATCTGTAGTAAATTTGCCAAAATCAGGTTTTTGGTCATATTTACTGACCTATGAATATTTTCGGGAAAACAAATACATCTTTAAAAAGGCCAACTGTTTTTTAAATATAGTTATTTATGTATTAAGGGTATAATCAAAAGATCTTGATTATACCCGTGGTATATACAACGTTTTTTCATTTTGGTACTTGAAACGAAAAAAATATGTACGTACTTATTCCATGTTGCAGTTTCTTTGTAAATAGTTGGCATTGTTAGATTGTTTGTTCTTAAACAAATTTAATGTTGTCGAAGAGTCACTGTCAAATATATATGGAAAATCACGTACTGATTCTGATCAAATATTAATGGAATTTGAGGCTGCACAAACCAAGTTGCATTCTAAATATTCAATAACTCAAAAGAAATTTAAATAGTTCTGTGAATGTTAAATACTTACTTAACCAAAATTAAAATTTATTGTATTGTTTGACATTTATTCATTAACCACAATTTTAGTAAGAAAAGAGATATATTTTTGATGTACTAAAGTAAAACAAAAATTCTTACGTACCATTTTGTTCAGTCAGTCGGTTTCAAATTTAATTAAAACTTTTACTGTTTTCATAGGTTTAAGTTCATTTACTTTTGCTCCCCAGCTTTTCAAAAATGCCCCCCTCCCTTTATTAAGCATATTATCTGAAAGAATCATTATTGCTTAGCAATTTTGTATGCACTCGGGCGATAAAATCCAAATTACGCCCGCCTTTGAGTGCGTATAATAGTATATTGTGTTATTAAGAGTAAAAGTGATACTTTGTGTGGCGAGCATGGAAGTTTGCACGACGAGCGAAGCGAGTCGGACAATTGCATGCGAGGCACACAAAGACACTTTTACTCTGAATAACACATGCTATTTTTTCTTCAAACTTAGAAATTTTAAAAAATAAATTACTATTTGACGTTTAATATGTAGGTTACCTGTCAGTTATTCATAATTTTTAGTAACTTTATTCTTAGGTTATCTAGTTTTTATAGTGACATTTAGGGCGATATTACAGATTTCTATTGTACAAGTTACTTCTTATTGGCTATACGGCGGCGACAATATTATACTGCGCTTCTTATTGGCTATACGGCGGCGACAATATTATACGGCGGCGACAATGTTATACGGCGGCTAGAATAAAAAATTATATTACGTTGGCATAGAAATTAAACTTCAACCTTGTCAATCACGTCACAGAAGATGTCACTTTTATGACGTTTGAAGAAAAACAAATTTATGACTCCACAATGAAATAAAAAATATTATTTATATTTATTAAAAAGGGATTATGATCCATGTACATTAAAAATCTGTTGTTTTTTGGAGGACATCTTTCAGCAGGGCCGAATTGTGAGGGGCAGAACCGCGAATGCAGCGCTTAGTAAGTCGCGAGGCTGCGACCGCGTGGCGCTTTTGTTTCACCACATCCTGAGATCAGGAATGCAGGAATTGTCCCGCATTGTACGCGATACGGAAATGTGCGATTATTATAAAACGTACAGTAATCTAAACTGTTTTATACGCTCTGACAGTCATCACGAGTATCACTTTCCAGCGCGCTTTTTACTTTTGAATATAAAACATTTTTATGAATTATGTAAAAAGTGGAACAGAGTACTCCACTCACGTATGCAGGTGCTTAGGAAAACATACGATTTTAACAAGGGAAATGGCTCTTCGCTGTTGAACTTGTTTTTCATTTTGTTTCATGGAGAAAGAAATTTGAACTCTCAATTCATTTGATAAAAACACACACATGAAATGTATTAACACTTTTTTACTAATGCTGAATACAGAGCAATATTTTACATGTTACGATGTTTTAACAGAAAATACAAAACTGTAGAGCCAGAGAAAGATGAATAATGAAATGGTATAGGTTCATAATAATCAAATATGGTTAAATTGATTATTAATTCGAGAGAAGGGTGTAACTACTAATGACTATTTGCATAATTGGAGTTTAACGCTAATCTCCAGATAAAGTTTAAATTTTTGTGTCCATTGCACGGAGTCTTAACCGAAGGTTAAGGTTATGTTTGTGAAGTTTAACTTTAATCTGACTTCTACGGTTTAAGAATTGGGATAACCTCTTTTCAATAGTATTTTTGGAAAAGAAATGTAGGTATGTATTGTAGTTGCGATTTTACGCATTGCTGTGTATTGTAACCTTATATTTTTTAGTTTTTTTTTAATAATAATAATAGTAATAATAAAGTCTGCTTAGAAAAACGTTAGATACTACTAATTTTCTTTCAATAAAATCTTGGAAAAATACAAATTTTTGATTATTTTGGTTTATTTTGACCATTGTTTTTCAATGCGTCTTGTTGCAGAGCCAAACCGTATTTTTCTAAATGCCACTTGCTTGTTGAAATCTATAAATTAATTAACAATATTTTTTTTGTAAAATACATAAGCCGGTCAAAAATATAATTCACAATATTTAATGATTTTATTTCGCATCATGTTTCAAAAGAGAACCTCTCTCTATAAAAAACAAAATACTTGCAAATAGCTATTAAATAATAAATTCGGTGTAGCATACATCCGTTCAAAATATTAAATAATAATTAATTAATCATACATATTATAATATTATGTAATTACATGTAGGTACGTAGATTGTCAACTTAGTCATGTTGTGCAGATATATCCGGTATTGCAAATATCGATTATGAATTAAGATATAATAACATATGTGAAACACATTTCCATGTACTAATTGTTAACACAGACCGTAACTAAATTGGAAACAATTATTTACAATATAATAATAATAATAATAATAATAAACATGGCTAACGAAACGACAAGAACAAATAACTGCGAAAATATGATTTTTTGATATATTAAATGAAAGTAGCTGTATATTTATTATAATGTGGAAACAAATGATAATAAATTACCACCAAAATATAAATAATTTGTAGACTTTATTTAAAGAATATTAATGTAGAAATTCTGAATGTGTATGTATTTGTATTTCATTTTCAGGAAGTCACATGACTATTTCTTATCGTTAATTTTTAAATACAGTCTCTACCGGTTCATTGTTATCTCGCAGTGTCTTTAACACCTTAAAAGTTAAGTGACTAACTTACTCTTAAATCTGTTGCGTTTACTCCGCTTGATAAAAAGTGACTACATTTAACCTGCGTAAAATCATTACTATTAAATAAGGACAGATAGAAAAATTTGCTTATACCTTCACCTCAGTTTTTGACAACCTTTATAATCTCTGTATAGATGTTCAATAGACCAATGAAAATTAAAATAAAACAATATTAATAACACAAATTTGTCAACAAATTATAATACATTATTTAAATAATTCATTTAAAACGATTAATTAATTAATTTTAGTTTGAAATAGTGACAGATTAAATGAAATACAATTTGTTTATATGTGAATTAACAATAATAATATAATAACGTTCACGATAATCAAGAATATAGTTTCTAGAAGTCTGTCGTGCAGTAATAAATATTTTTCATAATTATTTATAATATTTTATAGTATATTACATGTGAGGTGGGAAATGTTTTATTACAGCCGAGGGCTTATTATATGACCGAGAGTCGAAGCCTCGAGGCTTAGATATAGCGCAAGGCTGTAATGAAACTCCCACCGAACTATGTATACTATTTTATTCACAATTATCTAAATTAACTTCTACTCGTATATCGCCTTTTTCCTATAAACTAAATTAATGTACGGTAGTAGTCTATGAAAACAAATGTTTAAATATGTTTGACAGCACTGATCACCTTACTTTTAGAGATTTATGACAGTATTACTAGGCAACCATAGTAAACACTTCCCCCCCAAGGGATTTTAAAGTATTTCCCACCCGTAAGATTGTTATTGCAGTTAAAAATGACATACGTTTCCAACCTTTGACAGGTTAGGAATTGACATATTACAATAGTGGTTGTGAATAAAATTGTTTTCCTGTTTATCTGTAGTTGGACATACTATGACTCTCTAATGATGGATTTTAAATCCAGTTTTATTATTTAATTCATTTGAAGTTTGCTTATATTAGGCAAATTATACCACATGTTTAAAACAAAATTTCAAAAATATGTTATTATATTTTCCTTCAAGATAATGTCAATATTGTATCAATTATTTTAAAAATTATTACAATTTTATCAATATTACGAAACATCATTTCTCGTAAAATTTTGCGGATACATGCTTGTAGAACTACTGCCCTCTACATCAAACTACTAAACTCCACCCCTATACAATAACGCACATTTATTCATAATTTCGTACGAACACAAATGTGGGATATTTGATGTTAATCTGTCTAAGATTAGGCATTTGTACTATTATTAATCCTGAAAATAGGGAAAAGTCGGATAATATGATAATTTACAAAACATTCATAATGTCATATTGCATTCAGTGTACAGTGGCTCACATAATTATTCATACATCTAAGTTTTATATTTAAAACATGAAAAATAGAGTACTTTCAAATTCATATTCTCTCATTTTCCAGAAATAAAATGCAGTAGTCAATTATGAAAAAATAATATTTTTCTTATCTAAATTAAATAAATACAAGATTAATACATGAAATAAGTACACAAAATTATTCGTACACTTATAAAATCTTACATATATCGAGTCAATAGTTATATTTATAAATATAAAACATCTATGTTGTTTGAGTTTTTTTCAAAAATAGGTTACAAAAAGAAATTACGGTAATTGAAAGGCGAATCTGTTTGAAAGTACTTTACTAGTGTAAATCTTGTTACATGTAAGATTTTATAAGTTGTACCGGTTTCAGATTCTCAACTTAATATTTAAATAAAAATTAATCTGTTCAACTATACCATACGCACGAGTATTTTTATAATTGCAAGTTTTATAACCTTTGTAATTATTAAAGTTGGATATAAGTGAAGATATTTGTACCCGTATGAAGATACGAAAATACATTTCATAATAACCCTTACTCGTACTTCTGAATGAATACTTTTCTTTCAATAAACAGTATATATGATTAGTTGTTTTTCATCCTGAGTGATGAAATAATGAGATTATGATTAGATTCCACAAATCATAGGCCGGAGAGCTGGCATTCGCATGCCATTAGTGCTCGGTTTGCCTTGTGGCGTTGCGTAGCATTGCGGGGTAATTCAGTAGTGAATAGACGCTTTGATCCGAGACAGTGCGAGAGCGAGTGACCCGCAGCTCTCATGTAGCTGCTTGATGACATTGATGTATGGAATCAGAGCACTGCTATGTAAATACAATCACATCAAATATCAAATGCTTTTTAATTATTGCAAGAGTACGCAATAGACCACATTAGTGAGGTTAAGATTTACATTTGACGCGAAATCACAGAATAGATTTATACAGAAGCGACAGTAAGACAGAGAAACGAAAATTAGAGAGAGATGGAGAATGTGCACAAATTTAAAGGGCTCATTGTTTAACATCGGAAAGTTTCCTCACATCTTAGAGAGAGATAGGGGAAGAGCACAAATTTAAAGGTCTACACAATG
The DNA here is from genome assembly GCA_035578165.1 of Stenolophus ochropezus. Taxonomy (NCBI): domain Eukaryota; kingdom Metazoa; phylum Arthropoda; class Insecta; order Coleoptera; family Carabidae; genus Stenolophus; species Stenolophus ochropezus. The sequence goes on along the minus strand of JAQOWZ010000003.1, from coordinate 26,407,476 downwards.
CTTCAAGGTCATAGAACTGAATAGAGGAACATGAAAGGTACCGACACGGAGTGTCGCTTCTGTATGTAACTATTCTGTGTAGTGCGAATGACCCGCAGCTCTCATGTAGCTGCTTGATAACATTGATGTATGGAATCAGAGCTCTGCTATGTAAATACAATCACATCAAATATCAAATGATTTTTAATTATTGCAAAAGTGCACAATAGTCTGAAGTCAAGGTGTACGCGTATGTACCCTTAGATACTGTAACGTTTTATTTATTTAGGTGAAGTGTAAAATTGATTAAAACACTAATATTTATATAACCAAGTTTAATAAAAGAAATGTGAATATAAAGAATAATTAAAAATAACTAACACTAAGAATTAACAAATATAAACACTAATTTAAGACTAACAATTATTAATAAAGATTTAAACACTAAGATAATTTATTTAAATAATTAAAACTACGCGATATTTATTTCTACAATATTTATATTATCAACTATTTATATCACTCTCTATTTATTTATATCACCATGTGTTCATTACCCCTATCAATATATGGCTGTCCTCGCGATCTCTTGCTCGGGTATTTAAATAAAACACTTCATTCTGGAATATTCGCAGACCCTTCTGGAAATCAGAACAATGGGGAGCGGACGGACTTGTTCCGCGACCCTGGGATCGCTACAATACTTACGTATCACACAACAAACTTCTAGATAAGCTGAAAAAATATGGTATAAGAGGGATATGCTTAAATATATTTGAATCATACTTGCAAAATCGTGTAACCGTTGGGGATATTGTTGGAATTGACATTCACATGACATGACATTGACATTATAACATGTCATTGACATTACTAATTTTTTCAGATGTTATTTTTAATGTTAGTTGTCATAAAAATAATAATAATTGAGTTGTGATATACATAAATAAAAAATAAAGATTATTTTGTTGTGTCAAAAAGGTTTATTATTTTAAATCTAATTATTTATATTTTTACTACATCACGTCACTGGATACAGGATAAAACCAACAGATATAACATCAAGTCTTCATCAAGTTGAACACGGTGTCCCGCAAGGATCTGTGTTGGGTCCTGTACTCTTTTTAATTTACACATAAACAATCATTGTACCTTTATGCATCCAAATAAATGCATTTTATATGCCAACGATACCACATTAATATCTTTTGATTTAGATATTAACAGCCTAATAGAGATCAAAGATCATGTCATCTCTAAAGCGATAGAATGATTCGCGGTGAATAGTCTCAAATTAAATCAAGACAAAACCCAGTCACTAGGGTTTCACCAAGACAAGAATCTTGCTATTTTGCGCAACGTCTTGTCTTGTCTTGCATTAATGAAGCAAGAAAAAAAAAAGCATTCTTGTCTTGTGGCTTTCTTGCTACCTTATTTCTTGTCTTGTCTTGCTGTTTTGCTAGTTGAGGGAACTGTAGCAACAGTATAGGTAAATTAAACATTATTTAGTGATTATGTGCAAGCCGTATGCCGTTATTTTTATAATTATGCTCGTAAATATTACTTTCTGTAAATCAATGTATATTATACATTTTTCAAGTTAATCAATGATTTTTATATTTAAATGACTTCAATTAAATTATGATTTAAATGTGAGTATTGCCCAAATTCATAAATACTCATTAAATTGTTTAATAATAATTTCTTCAATAACGTAAACAAAAGTCGATGTTGAAGTATAATAAAAATTTGAATTTGATTCCTGACATATATGTCGAAAACAAATTTGAAGCGTTAGTTATAATGTTATTTATTATCCCTTGTCATTATACTTTTTTTTAAATTAAAATTTTTATAATGGGGTATTCCAAGCCTACGGCGTTTAAAGAAATTCTTATTGGATATCATTGTTTACCATACATAAGTAATATTAAAGTGAATATAATCATTATTTTTCTGATTTTTAATACCATAATATCAAAATGAAATTGTAATGCATTTGAATCGAATACGTAAAATTCAGTACCAGCCTTGTTGTGACGAAGAAGGCACTCGCTTCAGCCTATTGGCTCTTGTTCGAACGCGCCACGCCTCTGACTCAGACCTACGAATGATGTTCTCAGCTGATTCTCAGTGCCTGTGACGTCACACGCACGGCCAATTTTCTAGGGTGTAATTTATTGAAACTTTAAAAATAAATTTCTGGCGCGTTTGAAACCTTTTGGCGAAAAGAAAAAATACGGGTCTCATATTTTTATGCATAGAATAACATATTAAAAAATGAAAAAAACTTGGAATACCCCATTATGCTAGTCCCATCTGTTGTCACCACCTATCAACAAACTTACGCTATTGCCATTTGTTGTCATTCTCTATCAACATAAATCATAACTACAAACACTCTCTTACATTTAAGAGTATTAATAATTTAGTTACAAAAAATATCCCAGCGTTCGTATAAATAAATAAAACTACGCGAAAAATAAAGTACATTAAAAAATTTAAGAGCAAGATTTCTTGCAAAATGTGGCAAGAATTCTTGTTCTTGCAGAACTTATTTCTTGTCTTTTCTTGCTTTTTCAATGTTGAATCTTGTCTTCTCTTGTCTTGTTTTTAAGCACGACGCAAGCTGCTTGATGACATTGATGTATTATGCATTGCTATGTAAATACAATCACATTAAATATGAAATGCTTTTTAATTATTGCATTATTCTCTGCAAACAGGTTCTTATGCACTGCAATTTATACGAGAAATGACGGTAATAACCGTAAAAGGTGCTTAAATATTATCAAAGAGGTAGTGCGTCTTTATTATCAGTTAATATGAGTAGTAATTCTCATATTTCATCACTAAACAAGAAGCTTTAGAATTATTTAATAATAACATCCAACGTGTACTTTCATTTATAGTTAAGCTATAAGGAATGTAAGTACATTATAACATTAGAGGAGGTATGAACTAAGGCGGAGCTTGCGTATCCGAAGTTCATGATATCGTAAGAGAATATTCCAAATCGTTTATTGTATTTATTATAAAATGTGGACCACTTAACTGTTCAGATTTATTTACTTTGTCCTCAACGGCAAAATAACAACACATTAATATGATTTTCATAATTATCACAACATTTTAGTTAAAAATAGGTTTATACATAGTATACAATCATCCTGTTTTACACTTCCACGTTATTTCCAATCACAGTTAAACATGAAAAGTTCCAATTTTTAATTGTTTTTAGTCCAAAATCTTGGTTTTTGTAAATAGTGTTTATTTCAAATTTACAAATAGAATTTAATTATTTTGCTCTCAAAATTGCACAGGAAAAAAGTGTATATTTTGGGTATTTCTCTAAAATGGATAAAGATACAATCTCGACGATTATACCAATTGATATAGTGATAAATTAGAAAAACGAAAAAACCTGAATATTAGGTTTTCTCTACAGAATATTTTCCTCCAACATTTTTTATTTTCTGGAAACGACATTCACCAAAAATCGAGAAAAATTAAAGGAATCTTGGATTTTTTTCTATTTGGGCTATTTTCAGTATTTCCTTTTTAAAAATGGTATCCGTTAGAAAAAAAATCTAAAAATTGGTACACTATGTAATTTTGTACATTATTGACATTGTTAGTTTTCATATAATCGAAGTGTTACTGTTATTGTCAAATATATATGGAACATCACGTATTGATTACTCTAGCGAAATATTAATGGAACTTGAGGTTGTACAGACCAAGTTGATTTCTAAAAATTCAAAAAATATATATAGATGTGAAAAGGAATCTGAATAATTCTGAGTTCTGTGAATGCTAAATATTTACTACTAAAACTAATAAATTTTACTATTCTCAAAAATTAACCAAAAATTTCATTAATAAAATTCTATTTACATAATAAAATTTTGTACGATTCTTTATAATGAAATATTTTCAAAAAATATGAAATAGAATTTTATAAAAATATTCTATATTCTATATTCTCTATAGAGCTTAGACAATGAAAGAAATAAAACAATCAGTGTGTAGGTTGAATCCAATTCGTAATTCCATTTGTAATGTTTCCCGGTATGAAAAGAAATCCTATTCTGGAGTGTCTATGAAATATTCAAACACAGCGGATCTGTACGCTAGCGGGAATATATTATATACCTTACGTGCTATTTATTTTATCACGTCAGTTTCACAGCAATGATAATATTTCCTAGTTTCAAATTCACTTTAAATTCTGCCAGGAAAAATACAACTACAACTCCTATCTATTATGTATTAACACCAACGATTCTCAACCAAATTATTCCCAATAAAATGTAGTCAATATGTCGAATGAATTATGCAGAAGAAGCTGTGTTTCTTTCATTAAATTTTATTCAAAGCGGTTCGCTCTTCTGAATGAAAGTATTAAATTCGAGTAGAAAATAATTACATTTGTCGGGTGCCATTGTCTCTACTTTAACTACTTTGAATGGTCGTCGATTGAATTTTATTACATCATTCGGTTTACTACGAATAGTAGTCAATGTAATTTTCTTCAGTTTTCTACATAATAATAGTTATATCATTTTATGGAAATATGTTCTGATTATCATTTTAGAAACTAAAATGAAACATTAAAAATTATATTGAAATAAAAGTCATTTCGAACAGAAACAAAAACTTTGCATGGTATTAAATAGGTGGGAAACGATAATAGTTATTTTAGTATGTCTACGATAACTGCTTGTGACATCATTTGAATTTCATATCATGATAGTAAAGATGCTGAATATTATGAAAAGGAATAAGTGGGATGCAAGGAAAATTATTTAAAAAAATACGATAATGAAGGATGTTTGGATAAAATGTGTAGTTTATGATCGCTGTTTGTACGAAGAGTGTACCACATATGACAAATGAATACAATCTGTTAACCAGTATAGCCTTGGTCCATTCAATAGTATATTGTGCAACAAGTGCAGAAAGGCATCTATTTCCCACGAAGTGTGAACGTTTCGGCACGAGACGAAGTCTAGTGTTGGAATGACACAAGTTAGGAAATAGTTGATTCTGCACGAGTGGCACACTATACTTTTTCTATAACAATATTGCTAAACGTTATAGAACAATAATACATGCACAAAAGCTATTTGACATAAAAATCAGTAAGGCGCAGGTAACCTCACAAAGTATTTGCAAGCATGCGCTGTGTTGGCAATTTCTGTGAGAAATTATATTTCTCACACTGCACATGCGCAGTGTTGGTAAATACTGTAAGAAATGATTTCTTATAGTTTAATCTATGATTGTGGATACTACGTAACTTTCAAGCTTTATATAGTGGGAGAAAAATGTCACATTTCATAGTGGTCGTAGATTTTTTTTGTAGTTCCCAGTGCATAGTTTAATTTTTGCCTTATTCTTTTAAACCAACCAAGAATAAATATTGTTATAAATATATTTTTTAAGTTATATTCAGTCTTATAGATGAATAATTATTTTTCCAAAATGTGGTCCAACTCACCCCCACTTACCCTAACAGAAGAATATTCGATGTTGGAAAAAATGAATAAATATTACTAATTAACAATAATTTATTGCTTTGATTTTATTTATATCTATATATATAGATTACTTTGTCTATATATTGTAGAATTATAATTTCATGTAAATGCGAAGCAATATATTATATTTATCATTTTTTGTACAAAATGTAATGATAAATTACGATCCATGTAGTTATAATAAATGATATATTCATCATATTAACTCTACAAGAAGTATATTTCCTTGTAAGCCTATCTGAGTTATGTGTTAATTGAAAATATTTTCTCATCATTATGTATAAAATATATTCCCGAGGTGTTATATATTTAGCTCTTGTTTTCCAAAGGGTAGTCACGTGATCGTTTTTAACACCGAAGCGTAATTAATTCAAATTGTGAATTACAATATAAATTACTTACTCCAAAGTCATAAATAACCCGTAATAAGCATTTATCACTTTCCATTTTCTGTTCCATTCATTGAGATTTTTCCTATCAAGTAATGATAATTGATAGTAGGATTACCTTCAAAAGGAAAAGAAACACGTAAGTACCGACTTTTGATTGTGCATAACCTATAAATCAATTCTAGAATGGTAATTAAACGGTAAATAAAACAAATGTCACTGCTGGAATAACAAATGCAATTCAGTTTGCAGTTGCAATTATGATCGTTTACTCCTTGATGGTTTGTCCTTGAAGTCACCTGGACTGACATGCTGAAAAATCTACACAAAAATAAAAAGATTTCACGTTCACTTTCATTCCTTGAACTTTTATCCCATTATTGTAATTTTCGATGTTGGAGCTACACTTCAATTATAATATATGACAATGGTATTTTAATTCATGATATTGCATTTCATTTTAATGAGAATATAAGTGTTTTACCTTACATGAATGGATATTCAGAAATAAGACGTTTTCTAAAAATATAAAGGGTACGAATGCATCAAGCACATAATTACTCCATTTTCTTTTAGTTAAAAAACTACTCTACTACTTATCCAGCCGAAACCCTAATGGGTTATAGTCATGGTAACATTTTGTTGATATCAAACATCTTATGTTTGAACTATTGTTATTCGTGAAATAATCAAACAAATATAATTCGACTATGAAATTAATTGGCAAAATTTACTCATAATTCCTGCAAAGTAACGATAACTCGGGTCAAAAATAACTTTCATGTTACTTCAGTTTCGCTGTGGTGATCTAAATGTCATTTTTGATTTTCGTTTGCCTATTACTACGCAATAATTACTCCTAATTTTTTTCAATAAATTCATAGTTAATATTATAATACTTATGATAATTCCACTACTACGAAGGAAGACAAAATGCAAGTGGATAAATTGGATATATATTTTTTAATTTTTACCTTCTCCATGGTAACGCTTGACGCATTTTTTTCAATATTTTTTATGTGTCAAATAAATAAAATTATTTTCAATTTAGTTTAATACTACACAATTAGTTCAAATGCTGTTTAATCGTAGAATTAATTATCTTAGCAAATACCACTCAAGGTTTTATTTTTACCGAGGAATATATTTTATTTATAAATATTCACACTTATTATCATAATGGCAGTTTGTTTCTCTAAGCTCCCGTGATTTTGTTGTATATTTTTTTTCGACAAATTGCCAAGAAACCTTTTTTTCATATAAATAAAATAATATCTGGACAAATCAAACTTCTAGTTATATTACTATTAATAATAATAAATTGTTTGACATTATTATTTACTTCATATGCTGCATTTGTTTTATATTTCAATTTTCAGTTTATTGCCATGGTCAAATAACTGTAAATAATGGTGGATGTCTAGGGTAGTAATAAAAAAATATTTATAAGAATTATGTACACTGATCCAGAAATGAAATAAGTGTAGTAATTTTTAATATTGTCATTCATTACTTGATGACATACAGCTATCAATGTTTTTATTTATTTAAATTATATTTCATTAATATGTTTATTTTTCTACATAGTATTGTTTGCAAAATATGTGCAACATAAAAATAACAAACAATTATTTGATAATATTTTAACTTATTTCCTATTAGAAAACAGTATACAAAATCACACGATCTGTTTTTTGATGTTTTAAAAAGTTTTCCTTATGATGCCTGTCAGAATTTGTGTTATTATCTGTTGTACTTTCAAAATTATAATAATGCTTTTTCACTAACAATGTTTTATTTTTTCAGGTAAGTGATCTTCTCCATCAAATCGGCTACAATATTTGTTTCGGATACCATTACATTTGTAAGTGAAAACCTTCTTTTATATTAAATCCCAGATCTGCACTAGAATTCGGATTTATCTTTGTAATAAAATGTAAGAATTACATGTGTAAGTAGATAGTTCGTAGAAAAATCCTGCAACTTTTCATTCGTTGGAAACTTATGTTACATAGTGTATTTACACTTGAAGTTTCTTTGAAACTAATTTTTATTCTAGTTAAATACGTGTTCGGCAAGTTTCTCGTGGAATCAGTTTACATTTTCTTATTCAATTCTTATCGGAAAGTGCAGTACAAATAGATATAATAAGAGTTTCATTACAAAGCAACACTTGTCTGTACGAGCGCGTCGCATATACAAGAAAAGAAAGAAATGTTCATCCAATTTTCGAAAAGAAATCCGATGTCGTCGTTTTCACAACTGTTTATCTCGTAGAATAAAAGAAGGCGTTCGAAAACAAACTCTGTATAAACATAAAGAGAAAGTTGGTGTCATTTTTGGTTGGCTAGGACCCTCTGTAAGGCGTTTTACTAAACGCTATTCTGTCAGGAATTGCATTAACTTTCATATTGTTCGGGCGTCTAAATTGCTAGATATAAAGAGGGACGCAGGTACGATACACACTGCGCGCGCATCCCTTGCTAGCTTCAGCTCCCCATGTATATTACATACTCCCACACACTAGATTCCCAAACTTTTTCCCTGATCCAGGCTATGTTTAGTAATGCCGAATCGAATATCAAATAAGAAAATCTACTTTGTTTCAAAAGGATGAGGTCAATTTATGAGAATAACTTTAAAACTTCGCTCTTTCCAACTATCAATATCACAATATCACGTATAAAATAGTTTTCAGGTATAATTAGTTATTTTTAGAAACTATTAAGTAAACCAGTGGTTCCCAAAGTGGGTGCCGCGTCACCTTGGGGCACCTTTCGTAACTTATATTGTACTAATGTCAAATGATCGTCCAAAGAATGAGAATTGAATCGTGTTTACGACTTCAAACTACTGCTACTCACTTTTTTTGAGAATTATTAAAAAAATTATTTTAGTTTAATAAATTGGCTTATATAACCAGATGTATTAGAAAAATTAAATAAAGTAAATTTCAACATGCAACAAATAAGACATGAAAATTTATTAAAATCGTCCGATAAAATTATAACTTTTAAAGACAAGATAGAATTTTGAAAAATGAAGGCAAGTTGAAATTTTACATAATCGATTAGGGGTGCTTTCACATAAAAAGTTTGAGAACCATTGAAATAAATAGAAGTAAATTATTTTAACGAGTTTAGCATTATTTGAATACGTAATAAATCATTTTGATAATGAAAATGAGTGGAATTACTTTTTCAATCACATTTTAATTTCAGTTTTCGTATAAATAATGAACCGGTAGCAACATAGTGCAGAGAAAAAATACTATGGAAAAGTTCACTTGGAAAATACTAATACGTTTGTAGTGATCATTTCTGTAAAATACAATTTTTTACTGTCTTCAGATGGTTAACATTTCGCACAGTTGACATTTTATAATTTTAGACTGTAAGACAAAGACAGAAACACCTGCGAAAGACTGTCTCTCTCAGATTGAGTTGAGACTTCTTTGATAAAAAACTGTTTCCTTAGTAGATTTAACAAAATATATCAAATAAATATAATTTTAATGTTATTTATTAAAATGGTATTAACAAATAGCCTGATTGCTAAAAATGTTCTTTCTGAAAACATATTCTGCAAAATTGATTTTTTTTTCTGAATATATTAAGTAAGTAATATAAAAATAATGGTGCACCGTTTTTAAAAGCACAGAAAGATGCAATAAAAATAAATTAATTTTAATAAAGCACTTTAAATAGGAATATGGAATTACAAATTAATTATTTATTTTAAGTATAAAGTTCATAGACATGGAAGAAAAAATACTGGAATTTAGAATTCTAGATTAGTATATTTGTTAGGTATTTGTAGACAACGCTTCGGGCTATAAAATAACCTAAAATACTTATAATGTAAATAAGTATTCTGGTTCCATAGCAAATGCAATATATAATATAAATCATCACCCTCGTCATATATCATTTTTTTATCGAAAAATATATTTTTGTGGCGACGTATTAAATATCATAAAGAATCATTATCTCCCCTAAAGGCCAGTAGAGTAAAAGATAAAAATAATGAAGGTTTGTCGTAATTCGGGGAAAATAGCACTTGATCTATACATTTAAGCTCTGAGTTCTTAGGTTATATCTCCAAATTAGTTCTACCTCTCAAAATAGATTCTTATGTAACGTTCTGCAAGCAGAGGTGGTAGAAGATGTAAAAATTTTGTTATTGTTATCGCAAAAATATTTTTGTAGCAATATATTAAACACAATAAAGTATTGTAACGTTTATTTTTTTGGGTGTACTGTAAAAATATTTGAAACACATATATTTATATAAGTAAGTTTAATGAACGAATATTAAATTATAAAAAGATAATAAAAATTAGGAACACTATGAATATAGAAATATATAATATATACATGATATTTATATAAGCAACTATTTATTTATATCATCAACTATTTATTTATTTCTACTTTACATGTCGCTGACAGGCACTTACTGATACTGCACACTCTGACCGATACTGACTTTATTGAGCTTTGCCGACCAGACCCTTATATACTTGTCTCTCTAACATTCCAGAGCCTTTCGGGCTCTATAAAATTTCCAAACAATAGCGGCGTCGCTACTATTCTACTTGACCTTTAGAATGACTAACTGACCAGACAGGTCAGCTGTGATGACTTATCTGCGGAGAGTCTCGCTCATTACAGTATTATTATTTCCCTTAAAGACAGGGTATAAGATTAAAATAATCAAGGTTTGACGTAATTTAGGTAAAATAGAACTTGATTTATGTAGTTGAGGTTTTTAGGTTGTTCCTACAAAATAGTTTTACGTCTCAAAATAGAAAGGACTATTTTTGTGGCAACGTATTAAATATAATAAAGTATCATTATTTTTCCTAAAGACCAACAGTGTATAAGATTGGAATAATCAGAGTTTGGCATAGTAGATAAGACATAATAAATATAAAACTTGATCTATGCAGTTGAGGTTTTTCAGATTTTTCCTCCATAATTCGTTTTACCTCTCAAAATTAATGAGGTTCTGCAAGCAGAGTAGAATAAAACGATAAAAGCTTTAAAAATCTTAAATGTTGATGTTCATAAGACTACGAATCATAGATTGTTATCGAAAAGACTATTTTTGTGGCAACGTATTAAATATAATAAAAGATTATTATCTCTATTAAAAACCAACAAGGTATAAGATTGAAATAATAAAATAATAAGTTTGACGTAATTTAGGAGTAAATGAACTTGATCTATTCAGTTGAAGTTTTTTAGATGGTTCCTCCAAAAATTCGTTTTACTTCTCAAAATAGATGAGGTTCTCTAAGCAGAGTAGAATAAAACAATAAAAGCTTTAAAAATTTTGAATGTCATTAGTCTATGAATCATAGAATGTTATCGAAAACACTATTTTTGTGGTAACGTATTAAATATAATAAAGTATCATTATTTAAGTAATTTAGGAAAAATACGATCTATACAGTTGAGATGTTTTACATTGTTCGTCCAAAATTCGTTTTACCTCTCAAATTAATAAGGGTCTGCAAGCAGTGTAAGATAAAACGATAAAATCTTTAAAAATCTTGAATGTCGATGTTAATACTGATAAGTCTATAAATCATAGATTGTTATCCCAACGCCTATTTTTGTGGTCATATTAATATAATAAAGTATCATTATCTCCCCTAAAGACCAGCCATGTATTGGAATAATCAAGGTTTGACGTAACTCTGGAAAAATACAACTTTCCTATGGTCCCCTTGGGTGTTTCTCGCAGTTTCCGAAGCACTGAGCCGCTTACTGCGTTAGCGTTTAGCGCGGAGGAAACCCCCGCTTATAACGCCATTCTGTGTTTGATATTGTCTCGTAATGACGGCCTGGGTCCTTGCCTGCACGGACGCCGGAGATGATATTATACGCATTTAAACGCTCCGTGTGCTGTCACGGAAAATACTAAAATCTACAAATTCTTTGAGATACCCTGAGCATGTTACGAAAAATATTAAACAGCGTTATTTCTGCTTCCTTATATGAGCACAAATATGAGACAATGTCTTCTTATGTTATTGTACTTCCATTTATTTCTTTTTCCAGTAATGTTTAACGACCAATCAACTACTAATGAGATAAAAACAATGGAGTGATTACATATAACACCACAACACATAGAGAACGTGAAACGAAACACGAAACATAAGTATTGTGGACACTCTCTCCTGATAGATTTAGAGCAAAACTACAAAAGTACAAAATTGTTCAAAATTAAATTCTATATCAGATAAGACCATAGTTGATGTTACGGAAAATATTAAACGGTGTTTCACGAAATTATTTGTGCTTGCTTATATGAGCACAAATGTGAGACGCTGTTTTCTGACATTGTTATTGTACTTCCATGTATTTCCTTTTCCAGTAATGTTTAACGACCAATCAACTATTAATGAGAAAAATACGATGAAGTGAATACATATAACACATACAGAGCATGCAACGAAATGTGGAACATAGGAATTAAGGATACTCTCTCTCTCTACAATAGTACAAATTTATGCAAAATTCAATTCTATCGTAATTGATGCAATAGCACTCCTGCACTTGGGTTCAAATCTCAGTGAGGTCTATGAATTTAAAAAATAATAGGTAATTCTTCATTATTTAATGGTGAATCGTTGTACGATTCTTAGGTCCGGTCTTTTCAAATAAACTGGTTCGGGTTGTGAATAGTGGCTGAATTGTTTCTTTTTTTATTTGTAATTGTCAATTCTAACCTATACATAATAATATTTCGCAAGAAATATTTTCAACTATTTCAAAAAACTAGAGGAAATAGATGATTTTGTAAATCCAGAACGTCGGCTATATAGAGTGAGAGAACAAGTGAACTACTTTGAAAAATACTTCAATAGATAAAATACCTCTAATAAAATCAGTTCTCTTTAACACATTTATCAATTTCTTTGTTTCCATTGCTAGAGGAATAATTATTCCTCTATACATTTACAAAGGGAAATATTTAGAAGGGCAAGTAATCACCACAACCACTTTATTTGGAACATTCAAACTGCACTTCAAAATACAGGCATCTTCCAATACAAACCAACATATCAAATTTTTGACACTTTTATTTTGAAATATATATTGTATATTTATTTTATCATAATATGTAGTTTGGTTTTTAAATTTATACATAGTTAGAGTTACAGGATGTAAGATGTATATTTAAAATAAAACACTGACCTAAAAATATATTATTTTAAAATTACGTTTCCAAAGATTAAAACTTCAATTTAATTGGTGAAAATAGATATAAAAATCTATTTTGCATTAGAAATCCATACCAATATAATCAGTTATCAGGTTTTAATCTTCCGTATTACTTAATTAAAATTTTGGTCACGTTATCTTTGTGTAAATCAAATTATAATCATTAATAATATGCAAGTAAACCAGGCTAACGATACGATAAAATTTTAATATTATAAATGAGTGATCTGGTAAACATAGTAATTGTACATATATAATTTATTTTAATGCAATAATCATTCCGCATATCCGTTTACAAATAAAGTGCATTTACTCTGAAAAACAACACAGAATCGTGAGAAATTATTAAATTATTTCATTGCACCGCTAAAAAACTTATACAAAATGTAAATTTATGCAACATACAATATGCAAATAACAAAGTTCTGTAGGGTACTGAGAATGTAATACATTATAATCAGCGATAGTAAAACGAAAAAAATGTGTTTGAAAATATGCATTGCATTTGCTTAACATTTTTATTTTTTCATTGAGCACGCTTATAAATAAATCACGTTACCGTCAAACAAATAGATACAAGAAATAAAATCTTAAATTAATACAAATAAATTATTTTCTCATATTTTGTAACATCAATTTAAAAGTATATAACAATATATTTCATTTTTAGTAAAACTATTATTCCAATAAAAAATATATAATTGCTATAAAAATAAATATATTATTCGACAAAGTATACATTTCTGTAGGAGATTATAAATATAAAAAGAGATATTTTAAATGTAATAATTGAGTAGTAAAGCAGGATTATTAGTCTTCTGACGATGGTGTAAAAGCCAAAATCGCGATTAAAAAAATATATCAACTGTGAAACTTAGCCGAGTGTTTATCATTTACCTTATATGCTATTGTCAAATTTTTAAATGTTATTGATAGTAAATGATAGTTTGCACATTTGAAATTTGATAAAACTGATCTTACTGCATGCGATTCTTGGAAACAGACTTTAATTTTTAAAACCTCGAGAAATCTCAGCGAAATATTTTTTTTTATTTTCTTCTTGAAGCTTTGTTTTTAAAATTGTTCTCGTCTTACCCGAGGCGAGATAATTCGAAACGAGACGAGCGAGATTCGAAAAATATTTCGTCTTACTTAAGAAAGCGATTTAATAAATTTACTAGCAATAATATTGTCACTTCTGGTTTACCGATTTCTAACAAAAATTTAAAACTGTACTAACGTAGCACAACCTCAAATATAATAAATCAGTATGATTCATTCAACGAATTTGTTCTAAAAGTAGATATATCCAGAAACCTAATAAAAAAGTAAATGAAAATACAATACTATATTTTGAGTGCAAAGTTGAATATCTTGGAATATTCCACATTCGAACAGTAACAAGCTAATTACATTGGTATTAACTGTGATAATGAAGTCACGTTTTGAGACACAGTGCAGTTATGTAACAGTCCTCCTTTCGGAAAGCTAATTTGGTGACAATGACAATTTTCAATTTAAAGGCCCAAGATCAAAGGGGAATAATTATCACAACAAAGCATTCAATAATGAAGTTTGAAACTAACACCGAATGATATTTGTAAAATTAACTTTGATGTAATAAACAAAACTATTCCGAAGTTTCAAACGTAATTAATTTTTTTCAGCTGTAGTGGCGCGGGGTTTTATTAACTCGCTGTCTATTAACGCGGCTTTACAACGGATGTCAAAACTTCAGCCGTACGAACTTCGCAGTATCTTTCTACGCCGTGTATAATTTAATACAATAGATTTAATAATATCTAAATCAACAGCTGACGTTCAACTTTCGTACCTAACTTCTAACTTCTCACAAAATTTAAATGTTTTTTTTTTTTCATGTGGGGAAAACTCAAAAACCGTAATAGAAGTACAAATTATTCCCTAGATACATTATATTCCAAAATTCTCTCTAGAGAGTTTATGTTATGCGCAAAGCATTTTAAACACATTTGTTTATTCATTGCAAAATATTATATTATTTTATTTTCTGAAATTTATAGATTCTACGATTTATTTTGATACTTTCAGTGCGTAGGAGGAAATTACAATAATGCAAATTGAAAATTGACATTTTATTTATACAAATTTGTGTTATAAATTTTTCCGGTTCTAAAGGGATTTTATAAATTTATCACATACTAACAAATATTTTTTCCACTTCCTGGTGTAAAGGCCTATTTTACCTTGCATTTTCGAAGAATGATGTAGCACTTTTAATCCCTGAGGAATTAAAATAACGAGCATTGTATAACCACAGAGACAAGCATGTATATGTAGGTAACTTAACGTAGCTTACCAGAAAAAAGGTGCATGAAGATGTTTTCTTTTAAAAGTTGTCATGTACTTGACAGTTATATAAATGCAACCAAATAATTGTTATTTTAAAATGAATTATTCAATACTGTGTAATTATAACGCTATAACTACGGTGTTTTTAGAGAAATAAAGTAGGTCATAAAACACATGTGGGATAAAAATTATAACTCACTGTTTGTTGGTTCATATCTTAGTAAGTACGTTATAATACCTTCTCTACGCTATTTTTTATTAAATGTCATTTTGAAATATCAATTGTCAAAAAAAATTGATATATTATATTTCAATGATTAAATGGTGTTGGATAAAATGTTGTATGGCACACGTATGTTAATTACTTAAGTCACTTGAGAAAAATACTCCAGTCGGACTAACGACCTTGTGAGCTACACATTTCTCACCTGACTTATTTGTAATGTAACATACTAGTACCATAAATAACTCTTTACCTTACAGAAATGTCAAAATAATATGGAATAATTGTCATATCATATCAATCCATACAGACTTGATCACGAAAACGTTACTCACACAAGAATTTTATAAAATAATATTTATTAATATCGTCAAAACCGGTAAAATATCGAACAAACCAAGGACGGAATGAATCATACCTGTCCTTAGATGTCTTAAAATCCTCGCGAATTCAGTTGACATTTGTGGCGTTTATGATACTCATAACAATTGTCCTAGGTATGTTAATAGTTATTTTCTATATTTAGCTACTTCATTTATTTAAACCACCGTAGTTATATGGTTATAATTACACCATAGTGGATAATAGCATTTATATAACATTAACTTTAAAACAAAAAATTGTATTTTTAAAAATAATAGTTCAGCACTTGCAACATAAATTTAACACGAATTCATAAATCTAATGAACTATCTATCCTTCCAATATTGCTGACTATCGAATGGTAAACATAAAAAGGGAAATTCTATTAAAGCCTAAAAAAGGCATTAGATTTTATATTACTTCATATATTTTCTTTAAATGATCAGAAATAATGGAAGACCTACGACCAGGAAAGCATATACCATTGGAATGAGCATCCATAGAATTTTATTTTGTCCTTCTCGTTTATACACGTTTGTAAGAAGAAAATATATTGTTGTCACCTTGAACCCTTTTCAACAATTTGTTTGTCGGCTTTTATAGAACTTGAAAATTACAGATTGTTTGTTAAATGTTATAAAAGAGTGTTTACAATTTAAGTAGAAAGCATATAAAATGTCTTATGTTAATGTTAAATGATGCAAGATACTCTCATATCTAAATTGAGAGAAAATTATTCAAAACCAGTTAAGAAAAAGAAATGTAAGACAGTTAAGATATACGGGTGTAAATGTCTGAAAGCCTTATTGTAGTTATGCATGGTATGCTGTTACCTCTATGAATGAAAAATATAACATAAAGATATTTTATACAAGTTTAATGCTCTTAAGTGCACTCTCATTCTACTTTATCAAATATTGATGGCGCACCTTTTATTGTAATGTATCTTTTCCTCAAATTATAAATGTACCAAGTAGAGAGAAAGGTTACAATACATTGTAGTTCTTTTTTGTTTAAATTATACGACACAGAAAAAAACTTGTACAACGCCCTGCCGAAACAATGCTTCGTTCGGAATTTTGCTTTATAAATTAATAATAGTATACAGGGTGTCCGTTTTAAGAGTTTAACCAATGGGATCTCGAAAACCGTAAAAGACACAAAGTCGGTTAAATTGGGGCAAAGTTGGTGCATTAGTTGGCCATGTTAATCATGTTTTTGGTTTACCGAAAAAATGCATAGCTCACTAGATATGAGCAAAAAACTGATTTTGGCCAATTTACTTTTTCACTTATAACTTTCTTGTTTCAATAATTCTTACAAGTTTCTAGTGTGCACATTCTATAGACCCTTTTTAAGAGGAATTAACAGTAGTCCTCAGATTGTTTGTATTTTTCAAGAAATTCGTACTAACTTTCAAATTTCATAAATGGGCTCAAAGCTATCTTTGGAACTATTGAATAGAGATTTTGAGAACTTTGAGCCCTCGAAAAGTGTTCGAGCTACAAAAATTTTAAGGACCGCTGTGAATTCCAAAAAAGTGCAAACTAGAAACTTGTATGAATTGAAAAAAGAAAGTTATAACTGAAAAAGTAATTTGGTCAAAATCAGTTTTTTGGTCATATCTATTGACATATGCGTTTTTACGGGAAAACAATAAAATTGAAATGGCCAACTAATGCAGCAACTTTTCCTTAATTTAACCGACTTCTTATCTCTTACTGTTCTCGAGATCCCAATGGTAAGCCTCTTAAAACGAACATCCTATATATTTAATTTATATAAATTCTTCACTAGGTTACATTATTGTCATAAATAATTTTATACATATAACTATATTTTTTCACTAAAAATGTGTTACATAATTATTGTAATTAGGAATAATAAACATTAATACAAATTAATTAAATAGATTAAGTAGATCAACTTATTAGTAACGCCAAAAACGAGTATCAAAAATTATCTAACTTTACGTTACGTAATTTAAAGACAGCCCTTAATTTCTTACTAAAAAACTTAAAGGTTTTAATTATATATTATTTCTTCTCCCTTCTATTCTATATTATTGCAAAATTATTGCTCATCAATTAAAGTATAACTATTAATCCTAATAACACAATCTTGTATTATTTCCTAAGGAAAAAACTATATAACGAGCGAGACTCACCGTAGATGAGTCTTCACGACTGACCTGTCTAAGCTGTCGCGGTAAAGGACAATTGAGGTAGGAGCGACGCCGCTATTGTTCTGGAATATTATAGAGTCCAGAAGGTTCTGGAATGTTCAAGACTAGCTGTCAGCAGGTATTAAGGGGTCGCATCGGGCGGGTCAAGTTAGTTAGTATCGGCAAGAGTGTGCAGAGAATCACTGAAGAATGTCAGTGTCGGTCAGCGACATGTAAAGTAGAAATAAATAAATAGTTAGTGATACAAATGAAGTTGGTGATATAAAAAAATAGTTGGTGATATACATAAATATATTGCGTTGTTTTAAGTGTTTAAATAAATGTTCGTAGGGCTTCAATCTTTATTCATAATAATTACTTCTAAATTAGTGCTAATATTTGTTTATTTACTTCTATTATTTTTTATAATTTATTATTTGTTTATTAAACCTAGTTATATAAATATTCGTGTTTTAATTATTTTTACCCTTCACCTAAATGAATAAACATTACAGCTAGATACTGATCCCGTAAGATATATCCGTATATGATATGTGTTCATATTCTAGGAATATTGTCATTGATGATGAAAAGGCAAGCATCAATTACACTGAATAATTTCCCATAAACGTTCGGCGCTCAAAGCAATTTTTGGTTAGCCCAAGCTTAGAGCTTTGACTATAAAGCTTGGCTGGAAGGCAGGACCCGGGACAGCTTGAGCTAATTGTATCTATGATAATTTATTACATGCAAACAAGTTGTTAGGCCTCTAGTGGTACCCTCGTGAATTAGATTACGCAGATCGGGAAAAATGCGTTAAAGGCCTTGTAGATTAATAGCCGCGCTGAGGTGAATTTTTAATTAAGTGCAGTGTGAATTTCAATTTGTTTCACGCAGGGGATTAATTTTAATTAAATCATTGTTGACTTTGGAATACATTAATGAAGAGTTTTTCCCTTCTTTTTTACAAATGAAAAGTACACTTTACAATCTAATTAAATTACCTGAAAAGAAGCTTCAAAAATATAAAAATAAAGAGATGTACAATGTATACTAAATCGATTGTAATATTATCTGTTTTATTTTACAAAGTTTTTCACAAAGTCTTTGTATTTCTTTATATATGTTACATTCATTGACAAAACCTATTTATTGAGAAATATGAAAAAAATTGATTTATTTTTACCGACTGCTACATAAAAGGGACGTTTTGTAAATAGACTGATTTTAATATTTTCGGGTTTCAGCAGATGGCTTCAAATAAGTCTTTACAATATATTTTCATAATTTTTAGCGTAATAACTGTCAGTTCTTTTGTCCATCAGTGTTGAAATATGTATATACGGTGTCCGTTTTAAGAGGCTAATCATTGGTATCTCGAAAACTGTAAGAGATACGAAGTTGGTTAAATTGGGAAAAGTTGCCGCATTACTTGTAATTTTAATTATTTATTTATTTATTTTCCCGAAAAAATACTAATGAGCAAAAAAATTGATTTTGATCAATTTACTTTTTGACGTATAAGATTCATATAAGTTTCTAGTTTGCACACTTTTTACCAGGAATTGACAGCGATCCTTAAAATTCTTGTAACTCGAACACTTTTCGAGAAATTCCTACTTCATACTTTCTTATGGGGCTCAAAGATGTCTTTAGTACTGTAACATTGATTTTTATTCTCTTTCCAATGATAACGAGAGGGTCTCTCTTAACAATTTTATTATTAATTAAAAATTTTAGAAATTATTGGTTTTAGGCATAGGATACCCTTAATAACATATAAAAAATATAGGTGTGTGTCTTTTTGTATTATCACACCTAAATTATAAAATATAAGGTGTTCTATTTGAAAATGATGAGTTATAGTCATTTGAAATTGAGTATACTTGATTCCCTTTATAATTACAATTAATAAAAATATGTGAGAATATAGAGAATAGTTACAGTTGTACAGAAAAAAAATCTTTACTATTAGGTAAAATAACTAAGTACGTCTTTATAAAGCAAAGTACCTTTATACAGACACAAGACATCTTCTACATAACGATATCATAGGGTTACATTTTTTGTACAACTATTTTTGAATAGTATATATTCCAATGAATCCAAAAATATTTCAGTTAATACGGAAGAAAGTGGTAAGCTCATGGGTAAACCATCTTTTACCATAGGCTCACCACTCTCTCATCATCAATTAAGTCGAAACCATGGTAATGACAAATTCCATGTTTCACGTTAAAAAATACTCACGGTACCCATTCGAGTAAAAGGACGATCAAAAACAAGTGGATGATATGTGTTCTCGTCATGTTGGATTTATTGGAAAACCACGTACGATTACAATTCTAATTACCGGGCAAAGAAAATAAAAAGCAGTGGCTGAATCTGCGAAGAGAAGAATTATTTATCCCGCACAATCAGCTCGAGTTCTCCGTGGCACGCGTGCTTTCCGCCAATTATCTGCCCCGCAATCGGCAGGGGAGCACCGCAAACAGATTGATTTTTAAATAAGCGTTTCCCTGTCTTGCTCCGCGGGGCCGTGTGTGCTGCTCGTGTTCCGCCATTCCGAACACGTTTGATTTTGCAGATGATGCGAGCGGGGATACACGAACCACCCTTGCTTGTTTAATGAACTTTCAGACTTCAAAACAACTTCCAATCGCTGAAATCACCATGTTGACATCGATGCAAGCCAATCAGTTTGCAGTATTAAATATGTTTTATGTAATGTGTTTGGAATAAAGAGGTGGAAGTACCCATACAAAATGAGATCCATACAATAATAGTTTAGTCAAATAAGGCGAATTAAGGACAGTTCTGAGGAATGAGTCTGAAATAGCTGAATTTTTGTACAGACCTTTGTTTTGACATTCTAACAATGGGCTGAAAATTCGGTAATGAGATCGCATAAAAAATCGAAATGTCAAAGATCAAAAGTCACGAAAATCGTTTTTTTTTTGTCAATATCACATTTGTAGAGTATAAAATTTTCTACAAGTTAGTTATTTAACGTGGAGGAAGGCAAGCCTCTATAAGTTGATGATTCTATTTCAAATTTAATGCAGTTTTAGAGTAGCATATATATAGGACAATAAATAGTACAAGAAATGGTACAATATCTTGTATCAAAACTTGTTAGATTTTGACGAAGTTTTATAGGATACTAATGGAATTTCTTGTACAATATATTGGCTTTGATTCTGCGCACTTTCCTTGAATATGTCAATGTGACAAGCAAAATTACCCATAAATTCATTTGCATTTAAAGTTTGTAATACTTACAGCTTTACCAGTAGCAACACTAAAGGCAGGTTTTTCCATCTCTGGTTAAAGTCCTGATTACCTTAACCATCGGTTAATAGAAAAATATCGCATCGAAATCATAAATAATGGGTATTTTCGACAACTTACATAAATCTTTCGATGCGATATTTTTCTATTAACCGATGGTTAAGGTAACCAGCACATTAACCAGAGGTGGAAAAACCGGCCCGTAGTTTTCTATAACCACACTACATACAACTTGCTGTTTGGTACTAGCTAATTTAAATTGTACCAAAAATGGTGCAATATCTTGTACAGTTTATAGACCATTTTAGACTAGCCTATAAATTGTACAAGATGTTGCACAATTTTTGGTATAATTTAAATTGGTTAGTATTACACAGAAACAGGTTGAAATATTGCATACGACGCTAATGTGTTGAAAAAATGGAACAGATTCTATTATTTATACATTATATCAGCCAATTTGACACAATAAGTACATCAAATTGTATATGCTCTTAATTATTTTTACAATACTTTTGAAACACCCTACATATAATATAAAACAAAACACTTTCGTTAGTCCTATGTTCCGCGTTTGGTTGCACACACTGTATATCGTGCTTAGTATGAAAAAAGCACACGATAATAAGCTTAGACGTACTAATCGCATATTATTTGTTTAAAGTGTTATCAGACATATGCTGTATTTCGTATCGAATGACAGGTCGATCAGCTTTTGTTTTAATTAAAAAGATATAAGACATATATCGTATATAGTATCAAATCAAAATATTTGATAAGTGTAAATGTCAAAAGTTAGACAAATCAATCGGCTTTTGTTGATTGGCATATGAAACACGTATATATATTTATAATTTAACGTATTGTGAAATAGTTATAATATCGCTAAATGTGAGACGTTTGCCACATCATACGTGATAGTTAAAGTAATTAAACTTATAAATTAATAATAGTTGCACGCATTGTTTTGTCATAGATAACATAACCTGGATTGTTGTCAGTAATGAAATCCTAGAAGTGAACCTCCACCGTCACATATCAATCACGATACGCATTCTGATGGGCGCTGCTCCTTGGGTATCACGCATAACGCAGATGAACTGCGGATAAGGAATATGATGAATATTAAGCGAATTGTTCGCAGTCAGCTGTCACCTGGCTCGGCGCAGCCGGGGTTAATCAAGCGGCTCATTGTTCCGCTAACTAGATAGCGCCCAATTCCGATCTCGCCCGGGAAACCCGACAGAAAAATGCCGGGGAGGGAATTTATAATTTTAATATGAATAATTATCAATTTACCAAAGGAGGTATTTAATCAATTTATATATTTATTTAATCATTTGTACATTTATCTCAAAAAAAAGGTCACGCCAAGTCCGCCCGCTTCCCATTGTTCTGTTTTCGAGAGGGTTAGAGAACATTCCAGCAATTAATTGTTCTACTATAAAAATTGTTCCGCTAACTAGATAGCGCCCAATTCCGATCTCGCCCGGGAAACCGGATAGAATAATTCCGGGGATTTCACAAGAGAGGGAATTTATAATTTTAATATGAATAATTACCAATTTAGCAAAGATGCTATTTAATCAATTTATTTATTTATTTCAATCTTTTGTACATTTACCTCAAAAAAGCTTAAAGAAAAACGTTAGATATATTACAAAATTTAATTATTGTAGCGATCCCAAGGTTACGCCAGATCCGTCCGCTTCCCATTGTTCTGTTTTCGAGAGGGTTGGAGAACATTCCAGAAATTAATTGTTCTACTATAAAAACCCCGCGCAGGACATCACGAGGACAGTCTAATATTGATACGTGTAGTGATTGTTGGTGATATAAATAAATAGTTGGTCATATAAATAATGTGGAAATAAATATTGCATAGGTTTCAGTGTTTAAATAAATAATCTTCATGTTTAAGTCTTTATTAATAATTGTTAGTTTTAAAATGGTGTGTATGTTTGATTATTCATAGTGTTACGTATTTTAATTATCTTTTATAATTCATATTTCGTTTATTAAACTTAAGTATATATATTCGTGTTTCATTGTTTCTTTATACTTCACCTAAATAAATAAAAAGTTACATTATATTCGTGTGTCTGAATCAAAAGTTCACATAGACTTTTAACATGGGAAAACTGTTCTTGTAAATAAAACTGTTCGGCTAGGAAGTATTACCATACTACACAAGATAATACTTCTACAGAGGGATACAAACTGAAGCTTTTCGATTCAATTGGTCGTTGTTCTAATCCCGTAATCGAAGCTCTCACTCTCTAGAGGGAAAAATATACCGTGTTACCAACAGTATAACATGGATATTATTATAGACTAAAATATTGGAAAAAATTCTTACCTAATAATGATATTCTTTTAAAGAATTATGGCAATTATATCTTGTTCTTTTCTTTTTTCACGTTATTTCACAATTTAACAACTTCAACTTGAATTGGCATATTGACAATGCTGTGAAAATTACACTGCTAATCGTCGAAGTTTACATAACCTAATTTTCCAGCTGCGCCTTTCTTTCAAATAAATCGATTTTTGAAATATGTGAAAAAAACGTTGTATCTAACGTGATAGGAAAGCATTTCCTTCCCTCTCACTCGAATGTCCAATTCGAGCTCGAGATGTAAAAAATAGGCTTTCTTTGCATTTAATAACTGAATTTGCAAAAATAAAGAAAAATTATCATCATTGGGACATTACATTATTTGATGATACAGGACCTCAAGCAACTTAAGTTTTGTAACAGATTTATTTGTATTTTAGTGGTGCAGGTTGCTAGCTTACAATCTTGCAAGGAATCTACAGCTTATAGTGTATTGTATTCACTAAATATACCTGTAGTGTCAAATTGATTAGCTGTTTTAATCAATGGCGGATTTAGGGAACGGCTATAGGGGCTATAGCTCAGAGCGGCAAAATCTAAGGTCGGCATTTTTTTTTAGTAACAATAATTGTCACAAATAATATGTGGATCTGGTTTTTAATTTATTCAAAACCA
Organism: Stenolophus ochropezus; assembly: GCA_035578165.1. Classification (NCBI taxonomy): domain Eukaryota; kingdom Metazoa; phylum Arthropoda; class Insecta; order Coleoptera; family Carabidae; genus Stenolophus; species Stenolophus ochropezus. The sequence continues at coordinate 26,382,942 of JAQOWZ010000003.1, read as the reverse complement.
TTGTTGATCAAAATTAGGGTCGTAATAATCATTTTGTGTTATTAAAGAACCTATGGGGGTAAAACTTATAGGGGGGGGGGTTCAAGTTGCCGGTAGTCTCTACGCGGCATAAGTATAAATCCGCCACTGCTTGTAATGAAATACTGGATATGAGTTACTTTTTATATATTTATTTTATTTTTCGTCCTACTAGTTTCAGCACCTACGAATTTGGCAATCAGCGTTATCCACTTATTTTATGTCACAGTAATGAACGCTGGTTCTATTTAACGCGAATTAAAAAATAATTGCTGATAATATTAATATTTCGTGCCACCGTTCTTGTAAGTTTAACTTACTTTCGTAGGTTACCATTGTCAACGGGAAGTTATATAGATAATAAATGTCCTACCAACAGGGTAATTATGAAAATAATACGAATTTAATATATATTTGAGAGTCCAGCAACGAGAAAAATTAACTATAAAAATTTGCAAATAAATAAACCCGAACTTTCAAGTAAAGTGTTACATTTTACAAATATTTTAATATTAATAATACTCGGAATGTAAATGTCTAATACAACTGTTCTCGTACAGTAACATAGCTTCTCGAAAGTTATAATTTACTTACATTCCTTGTAGCTTAAATAACAATTTTTTAATGTCAACATTCATAAATACATGTACCTACCTACTTTCTACAATTCAGTGTTTTTTTTTTATAAAAATTCTATAATAGTTACCTACCCCATTATGATACACCTTGTGCATTACCTGTTAGTTTAGTCCTACAGAGCAAGTGTTACTTTATACAATTTTTCCTACCAGCAACGAACAAGGACGATGCCTGCAAAATAAATGTAGGGTTTAAAAGTTTGGCGACACTGCTTGCACCCTGATCCTGATCCTTCATCCTTCGTATGCGAGACGCTCGGTCATTCCCGGGATTTCCCGAAGTTCTCCGGGCGCCTCGTGACAATGACTTGACGTAAGAATGAATAATATATTGTGTTTTCTCGGTTCTCTTTTGTTTTGAATGGATGTGTTCCCTGCACAGACTTTTTCTCCCAAAGGATACATTAATACTGTGATGACATAAAGAGTGACAAGACATTTGATCTCAGGTAGTGTGGGACGGATAATGTTGAGATATTTTGGTGAATCTACCACGACCATGCAAGTTTTCTCGCGGGACTAGCGGCATGTTATGTGTTTACCCGAAAAGGATATAAAATCAAATCAGCTATGATCATGTTTAGTACATACAAAGTAATCGTATACAAAGTTGTATTTAAAAAGATAAAACTCTTGTTTTATATGTTTACTAAATTTATAGAAAATATATTGACAGGCCAATTAAATTAAACTTATTATCGTAAGTAATGTAACGAGAGGCTATGAATAGGTATATTGGAAAAAATTACGAATAGTTGTTGCGTAGTAACAGACAAACGAATGTCAAAAATTAGATTTAAATTACGACATCGAAACTGGAGTGATTTATGAATCATTTTTGACCCAAGTTGTTGTTACTTAGAAGGAATTGTGATTAAATTGTACTTATAAAATTCATAGCTTGAATTAATGCTTTATAATTTTACGAATGACAATAATTTAAACATAAAACAAATTATATCAACAATATGTAACATGACGATACTATTGTGATTTTATCTAAAAAACTGCTTACTTTCATCAAATGAAGCATTTTGACTGGGTGAAAATGTCATGTGTGGAATATTCAAAATAAAACATTTGGAATTATATGTTTAATCTTTTTTCGAAATCGATACTAAATACACGATATATCTCCACGAAGTTAGCCATAATAGTAGCTAAAGTACAACTTTACAGAATCTTATGTCAAAATTTAACTTTACGGACTCATATGTCAAAATTGAATTTACCTACATTTTGATAGAATTATATTTTCGCAGTTTATTTTAGGATTTAATGCAGATCACGTCTAAGCACGTGTAAACATAAATGAAAATTATGAAGAAATATTTGACGCTTTGACAGTACTTTTGTTATCAAAACCATACATCTGTCAATAGCAAGCTGTCGTTTTACAAACACATAATGCTATTTATTTATGCTTTTAATTAATAATTTACTAATTTCGCCTCAGAGAATAAATTCCATATTCGTATCTAATAAAAAAGTTATACCTACTTTAGTACCTAGACATACAAATAACTATTATTTGACCAATTTCAACTTTGTATCCTCGTTGTAGTTTTTTTTACAAAAATAAAAGCCACCTTGATACTGGAAGTTTAAGGATCATGCTAAAAATCGTATATAAAGGTTTTGATGAATACGCACATTTCAAAGTCCAATATGTTGCATTCTAGTTGTAAAATACAAGAATATATGAGGAATAAAAAAATTAAAGCCTAATAGCGGAAGGTAACGTATTGTTCACATCAAGTTTTTTAAATTAGAATAAAGATATATTTTGAATTTGAATAATATATACGTTTGGTAAAAAAATAAATAATGTATGACCTGTTTTAAAATCTGCTGTTAATAAATGTTAGAGCTTCTTGTATTTTCTCATGGGTTGGTGAAGTAATGCTATTCGAAACGTCAGAATTTGATAAATTTACCATGTATCTTTGTCGTACGTATAACCAGTTATAATGTCACCTATTATAATGTTTGATCGCTGATAATGAAACGTGGGCATGAGAAAAACCTGCTTACGAAAATGACCCATCATTATCAGCCGTAAGTTATAATTCAGATCATTGAGCAGTAGCAATAATTTATAATTTAATTCATCCACTGAACCTGTCGTCTCTCAATTTTCTAAAAAAAAGCACTCGTCTCTCGAGTTTGTTAATTTATCTCGCATAAATTTGCCATATTTCTGTTTTAATATTAATTTGTATTTACGAGGAGTAGACAACAAAACAGTTAAAAATGCATGGAAATTTACGAGTTTCCTTTGAGTTTAATAACGTTACATGGGTTTGAAATTAAAGTTTCCTTTTGTTCTTTATTACATCTGTTTTCGCTTCCCTGATTTTCGGCTGTAAGCCAATCATAACTAGCAATAATATTCCGGCAAGCGGGCGTGTTTCATGGTCCTTCTTTTATAAAGGAGTTTATTTATACAAATTGCTTTCTTTTGAACTTGTTAATGTCCTTTCATTCGAGTGAATTCTCTTTTATTTTTCGGGAATAATAAACGAGAGCTTCATTCACACAACATAACAAATGGACGCGTTGTAAAGTGAGTTTAGGATCACATTATACTGCAAATCTCTTTCATGTGAGCCGGAGCTTCAGCAGAATACCGGGCCAAATATAATCGAATTTCAATTCGTTCAACTTATTCGCTGTCATTATTTTCCATGGAAAATAACAACCGCACTTTACATTGATATGTTGCGGATAACAAAGACGCCATTATGTGACAATAAAGCACTGTAGAGGGTGAAATTTCCATTCTGTAATCAATTAAACTGTGAAATACATCAACATGAAACGAACTTTTATATTTTTGTTGCCCACATTTCATAGATTTTTAAAGTAACGTATAATTTCATCTAAAAATTTACATGATTCTTGGTTAATATTAAGTTTTAAATTCCAGCGTTGCCAATGTTTAAGTTGCAGGGTCGGATGGACATGGCAAGATACTGGGAAAATTCTCGGTGGGGGGGCTAGTTGAAATTTAATACTTTATTTGAATTATTATTACAGTATTATATATTAAAATAGGTAGGGATAGTTTTGTTACTCAGAAGATTATACTACGGAATTAAAGAAAAATCATAATAATTAAAACTCATTGTCTTAATAGACGCTTTGGAGCCGACCGATATCTCAAAAAATCTACATTCAAGTAGTGAAGATAGCGAAACGAAGATAAAACGTAAGGAATTAGATTTTGTAAATTATAAAATATTTTAGAATTGAAAATATTTGTAATGTATTTAAAAATTTTGCTGTTTTTCAATAGATATCAAAAATTCGAAAAAATAAGAGAAAAAAGAAGAAAGACAATGGACATTTCACGTTGAATCTAAAAAATATTTAAAACTAACAGTTGTATTTAACAAAAATAGTGAAACATCTAGTTTCAGAGAGATTTTTAATCAACCAGAGCAAAGTACCAATTAAAATCTTAGTAGTAGCTAATGGATGGATTTATATACTTACTTGTTTGTTAGTGGGTTTATTAGTTTTTTATTTTGTAATATCTTGCAATATTAAAATTTAATACTTCTGTCAAATTAATTCCCTATGTTTTATTTTAAGTGAGACAAGCAAATATATATTGCTCTCAATCAAATATCAAGTCGTAACCACAGATATGATAAATCCCCATGTTCAGCTTAAAAATACTCTCAGAATTAAGATAATTTCTATTTTTGTAGACTCCTTTATTATTACAAAGTCTCGTTTTTTAATAACCTCTAAATACTAAAATATTTTAGTTAGATTACCGCACCGAGATCCTAAAATATTATACCACTTATAAAATTGCAACTACCGTTGAAGTAATGTGTGTTATATGTTCACTTCAAGAGTTGAAGTAGATATATTTTCTATGGTAGATTAAAAAGGAACAAATAAATTCATGGATTAAATCAGATTTAATATTCATGCAATCCTTTATCCTTGTATTGTACACCATTTCCAGGAGGAATAGGTCTTAAAGTCCTCGAGATGCTTATGTCGTGACAAGTTTTACCAATGTTCAAGTTTTTTCTTGTCTTAACTACAGTGGTACTTTGACTAAATTCCTGTATTAAAGGCGAAATAATGAAGGTTTGGATATTATATTTAGACATCAAGTCCTTGCTAAGTGGATAAATATAAAAAGCTCTGGTCTGTAGTGTGACTTACGCGAACAAGGATCATTAGGGTCTCAAGGATGTTGTCATTATATTACATGTTCATCTTTTCGTGGTACTTTGTCGTACTTCTCTCTTTCCACAAGATGCCCAATTATGTATCTGCGTGGGAATATCGTACTTTACAATTCTTACTTTCCGTGACCATTCCTTCATGTATTATTTATATTGAATCTTTTTCTTTGTGAAATTGCTTGGTTTTTTTGTTTTACATATTTCAGGGAATTATTTGTTTCCACAAGGAATAAGACAAAGCGTAGGAATATGGTATTATACATAAATATACAATAATTGGAGAAAATTTTGCTAAAAACAACATTTGTAACTTGCTTCTATCTTTATTATTACATGGAAAGTTCATTACACTTTCAAGCATAGCTTATTTCCATAGTAACATAAATCGTAAGTGACTGATAACATTTATTGTTTGGTTACCATTGTCAAAGGAGAGTTCTGGAAAATAACAGTCTTACTAGCAGGATAATTATGAAAATCATCCTTGGTCGTCAAGTAACGGGTAAAATTTAATATAAAAATAAATAAATCTGAAATGTCAAGTGGCTCATATTCTACAGATTCTTTAATATTATGTGAAGTTAATTTCTGCCCGTGGAACAAACAACATAATAAGCGACTACAACTATAATAATTATTAATCAACTTATTTCGTAAAGTCAAAAACAAATTGCCAACTCATAACCATAAAAACAATTGTTTCATTGTTTTTGCTACTGGATCAAATTATTATGAAAATACCTAAACTAAAAAAATGGGATTTCGGAAAAAAGTTACTAATAAATAATTTTTGTCTGTATATGAAAATAAAAATCTGATGTGGTCAGCACATAACCTCTCGCCTGTACTCTACATTTTCCATTATAATCAAGATCACTTCTTTTTTCTTTTTGTATTTCTTATCCGGTACAATTCTTTGATTCGCAATTTTCGCTTTGTTTTCATTTTTGCAAAATCTGTAAATTGTAATATATGTGTATCCATGTGTTGACTGCTGATACCTGATAAGGTAAAATGATTTATTAATAAATAAATAGTACTCACAGTGTGTATATTTCAGAAAAACACTTCAGATTTTCATGAAAACACCACTTCCGGTTGCAAAATTAATACCAAAATCTAATTTAATCTAGATCTAGGTGTCAGAATGTTATATCCAAATTTTCAACTTTTTTATGCAGTAATCGTAACGACAATATCTATCCATACATCCATCCATCCATCCATCCACTTCAAAACGTGCTTATTCATTGAAAACTCACTATCCGATTTTTAGCCTGATTCCAATACATAATACTTAGTGGCGATAGGTAAAAAAATATAGAAAACCCCAATGAAATACTATTATTTACTAAGTGTTGCTCTTAATGTACTTCGTTAGTCCGTTATACGTACTATCAGTCCTGAAATGTGAATGATTACGAGATGCAGCATTTAAATAAACAGTGTAACTGGAAGTATAGGCGCGCTTACTTCCTGAATAACAATCAGCGAATCGATCTTAGTGATTTGACATAATAAAATATGCGTTGCGCTGAAGAATAACGCCGCAGCCGAGGTAAGCGACCCGTTAGGTTAGGTTGTTACTCGCATATCGCCGCCATTGGCAATTATTAATTATCCGTGGTTGTATAGTTCCAATAAAACCTCCGTTAGAGCACTTTAGTAGCGGATGGAGTGGTTTATATCTAGCGGTGATATTCACCATTGAGGTTCGTATAACCCCAACCTAAAGCCTAACCACCACTCATTATCAAATGCTATATTCATTGAGACTTTTACAGGATATTGCGATTTCCAATTACGTTACGTATTCACTAGAATGCAACGTGTTTGACCTTGCATAAGAATTTGTTACAAATGCAGAACACAATAAGGTGCAAGTTGTTTGTGCAACGTTTTTGTTAGTAGAAAACGCTTTCTTATTTCACGCCATTAAGGTCATCCTTGAGAAAGGATAATTAATATTAGTTTATTATATCTTTTCCCTGTGTACAGTTGAAAATTATTAAATAACAATTTAAAATTATGTAAATAAAACTTCGTTATTCTTTTCGAAACAACGAATCCATAGACAAATGATAAAAATGTCACTAAAATATTGTTTTCCAAATAGTTTGTTATTTGCATTGCATTACAGCTAAAACCTTAAAATGACAAAGTTACCTCTCAATTGCGTTTTGCGATTTTAATTAACTTTTGTTTTTAATGACCCAAGCTTACTCGTAAATACGTTTCATTAAAATTCGTTTAACAGAATTTGCTGTACACGTGCACATATACATTCGGACGAAAGAACCGATACATGTGACGTTTAAAAGAGCTTAAACATTCCGCAAGATGAAATTGTGGAATAACCAAATGTATATAATATTATTCAAATTTTAATTTGTTCCATTAGAGACCAACTTCTAATTCTTTTTCAAGTGTACTCTCTAAATATATTGTAAAGATTTTAATTTATGGAAATCTATTTAAAATTCGTTGTCGAAATGGGTAAGATTACAATAACTCTTTTATTATATGTAGCAGTCAGTATAACAAACTGTGTTAGGTTACGGTAAAGAAATCCTTTATTTTGAGTATATTTTATTATTTCATTAAGTCCAAGTCATGTTTAAATCTATCACAATTTTAATAATTGATCCCTGTTTTTGAAAAATAACAATTTTCTTTTTTTGGAAAAAATGTCAAATTACCTGATTTTACATCAATTAAAGGAAAAGAAATGTATTTAGAAAGGGAAAGAGCATGTGGAAGAAGCTTGCAAGCTGCATCCATGAATCCCTTGGAGGACGAACAGAAGAGTGTTCGTTGCCAGAATTTGAAATGTTCCATGTTTCCTACGATCACAAGTTTGGATTCGTCGCCAGAATTCGCCTACATTTCGAAAAAACAAACAAGCATAGATATAATTGCATGTATACAAGATACATTATTTCAAATTTTCTTCAAAGAAAGAACATCTTTCCATAGAATATTATTGTGTGCCCTGATTTCAAAAATATATTTCATCTCTAAAAAAAAGTATCAGAACGATATTCCGGACCGAAACAAATATGAGGTGCAATGCCAAAGATTATGATAAAATGTTAAATTTTATGAGTGACTATTTTAAGATTAATAGTTTCGTAGAATTTAGTATTCAAGCATGGAAAAATCAAACAAGAAAAATCTGCATACAAAACAGCACGCATCTGAAATTACGCTTGATTCGCTTTCCAAATTAGCTGTATCGCAGTGCTGGTAATTGGAACAGCGGTCATCGCCCGATGTCTCGCTCTCACCTGAAGACCCGAGTTCCCGCTCTTCGCCATGAATGGGACGTTTCGTAAATAATAATGAGATACATGAATGAACGTAATGTCTATAAGGTTACTATAATGAACGGAAACCGGTCGCAAGCGTAGCCGTTCGGCAACGCCGCTAGCGACCGAGAGAGAAACCCAATACCTTATTTATCCACACCGGATGTCGATCGACAAATAAAAACACGACTTGACCCCGACTTACGGTATTGAACCGAGAGCAAACAAAACACCAAGTGTACAGGTAGGTCTAATTGATTTCTATTTATAAAATTCATTGCGCACTAACTTTGCCAATGTTTGCCAATGCTTCGTTTGCTCTTTATAGCAATATTAATTAATACCCTTTCATTCAAATAATATTCGTTCACAATTAACACGCCTAAGACAAAAATAAGCAAATCGCATAACGTGGTAATTAGACAAGATATTGTAAAACAGTTCATGGCCAGTTGCACCGCCGTACCTTAAATTATTACTTAAGTAAATCTAGATTAAATTCAGTTTTCTAGAGATAGAAAAAAACTTTAGGTTTAGTTTCACAATGAAATAGTTATTTGTGCTGCTAGGTAGGAAAGTTGTTCTTTTCTGGTCCGAAGGATATGTATACGGCCGAGACACAGTCGAGGCTGGATTCTTCTTGAGGACCAGAAAACTTTATTGCCATGTAGCACACACTATTTTTTATCCTACACAACAACACAACATAATAAAATAATATAAACATCTTACGAATACTATGTAATTTGACATTTAACTTAACCTCAAAGAAATTTCTGAAATTGAATACCAACATAATAAGAACAAAAAACAAACATTTTATTTTGACATATAAATAAGGTTAACTACAATGTTCTATTATTTACAGAATATATAATAAAAATACCTTGATTCTAACGTAAGTATCAAAATTATCTAAAGTTACAATATTTTAAAAGCATGTTCACATATTTCATTCTGATTATTAGTTCTAACACATTAAACGCCATCTGTTTGTCCGCACACGAACTGTTTTTTTTTTCTTCCCTAGGGAATAGTGAGATTTTGTAGGTCTAGACCGGCAAATGTCTACTTTCTTGCGCACGCACACGCAGGAAAATCTTACTTTCAAAATGTGTAGGATAAAACAGTATATTTGCTTTATTATACAATTTCACCAGTTAGGCATCATCATCTCTGCCATTTCCTCTAACTTGAATTAAGATTATTACAATAACACAAAATCAAAATAGAACTTGTCACTAAACAAGTAAACCTCTTTCTATAAGAAATGTTGTGCTATTGCATTAAAACCCGAGATATCCACCATGTAAAATAAAGTACCTGATAATTATTAGGAGAATAAGTGATATCGATACCAATTTATTCATGTGTTAACTAATATTTTTATTTTTATTTATTTAACTTTAAACCTCATGGACTACAGTCCAAAAACAGGTAAAGTGATCAACAATGCCTTAGTAATAAAACTGACACATTAAAATACTTCACAAAAAAACAAGTAAGTATGCACTTATATTCCAAAGCTATTGATAATATACATTTCGTAAATAAGTTAATGTACAAGTAAAAATATGACAAATTTTATTATAATTAGAACACAGTAAAAACTATAGATTTTCTATCAGACTAGTGTTAGCTGTAGGGTTGTAAAATGTACTTATATAACGAGATACAATACGACGCACTGTAAAATTAAGTTTAGATACTAAGTAACAACAGTCAATATTATTATTTAAAAGTTTATGCAGGAAAAATACTAAGACAAAAATAAAAACAACTTAAAATTTATAACCGTGGGAGGATTTAACATTCAATAATTAATTGAATTTATTTAATTTAAATGTCTATTTCATTCTTGGTTTTCTTTCAATAGGTAATTAATTATCTGCAATAATTATATTTTTGACATTTTGAAGCAATATGTTGTTGGTTTTAATTACTAGGTAGGTATGTAATTTAAAAGAGACAGTATTAGTATTTATATTTGTTTTTGACTGGCATACTTCTACATCAGCAAAGTAAAAAGAGTTATCTACAAATGAATCGAATTTGCATACTATCAGCAATAATTCAGGATTTATTAAATCACTGTGACTTATTTACATACATGATTTCATACGTAAAAGGAAGAGGAAAATGGGTTTATCCATAAATATAAATGAATTAAGAGAACAGGAAATGATTATTAATTAAAACTCAAGTCTCTGGTTTTAGTAAAGATAAACCTTTCTGCTGTTTTAAATTGTCATCAAGATTTACATGTGTTTGCATGAAATTTACGAATAGATCTAAATATATCGAAGGGTGAGTTAAATACGTATATTGGAATTTTCCTCTTAATACTGAAATCATATTGTACTTTTGTTCTATCATCATCAGTGGCTTGATCTTCCACGGTGGAAGAAGAGGTCAAGTACCTACGGTAATTCGTATTTGTTTCGTAACAAGATTAGTTCCTACTCTTATAGCGAGTTCTTAACATCTTTGACATTATGTTATTTGGTTAGTTGACAACATGTACAATCAGACTCTCAAAAGCCTTGAATCACGTAAGATGTGTTTATACAGTGAGCTGAAGAAAAGATATTAAGTTTTCACAAAAACAAATTGGCTTACAGATTGTAATATACCATGCGAAATATATTTTTAATTGCTAATAATTGATTAGAATTCATTCACGGCTTTTGCAGAATCTTAATTAATTGTTTAGTTCAATTGCTTGTTAAGCTTTCTGCTGCTTTCCGTAGATGGCTCTGTGGGTAAGAAATATCTCTGCAGGATAGATACTAATGCTTCAGGTATTACTACCGAGTCAGATAACAACGTTGTACCAATGTTAACAATGTATTACAATACGTGAAAGTTGACTCCTTTCCATTTTACTCGATTGTACTGATTCTGATCTCTGACTCTGACTGACTGACTAACCTCTTCTCTGTGGACCTGTTAATAGACCTCGCATCAAAAACCTCTAACAGAATACACTGTCACAACAGTAAAATTTCAAAAAACCAAAAATAGTTAATTGCATCTTCCAAGAATCAGAAACTGTTCCTTGTTCAGAGTAGATGATTTCTGGCCATCCAAAGTAAACATTCAAAAGCAATATAAAAATAAAATTAAATATTAAACGGAAACATCGAAAACAGCGATAATTACAAAACGATGTATTTGTTTAATTGGATCAGTTATTTGTTAACAAGGAAATGAAATGACATTGAGCAGTGTTATATCATACTGATGAGCACCTACAAGGGCGATACATGTGTCTGTTGTTACTTTAGCCTAATTAGTTGATTCTTATAAAAAAAATTAAAAACTAAGTGTTATTGTGCTAATAAGTATAATATTACAAAAGGTCTTGGATAAAGTACGCGATCGCACAGTTTTTTTTAGGTAACCCTAAACCATAAAATATACAATAATGCTAATCACCAAACTTAATAATTCATACAAAATCATTGAATTAGAAAAAAATATTAAAAATTAAAATTATACAAATGAAAGAATAACTAAGCTTCGAATCAAATTTTTTTCGTTGATACGAATTGAGCCAAAACTTTCTTCGGATTTAACTCATTAAAGGAGTTTTAAATTTCTTAATATAGAAGACCTACTTTAATAATTTATTTACTAATAAATAAATATCAGCACCAAATTGTTTCAGAATTTCATTTACACTGACGGGAATAGCAGATTCAATATAAGTTAGGCATTTCTGTTTCCACAACAATATTTCATCAATTAGTTTTTGTTCTTGATAATTCTGCTTCATATCATACAATTTTTTATGGCTATGTTGTATATAAATATATACCTATATATCCAGATTTATTTATTATTTACGAAATTCCAAAACTGGCCTGTCTTCCTCCTCCCCCTTAAATCCGCCACTGTTATTAATTGTATAACATGTAGTATATCTCTATTTTAAATGAATATACAAATCAATCAATGTATCATCTCATTTGTAATACATTCGGCAACGAATAAATCTTTGATTGACATTGAACTGCTCACTGACCTAGGCCGGTGAAGCAAGTAACCGCCGGATATGAAACCTGTTACTGGCGTCCAGCAGCAACAGCTCCTTGGACCCAATGAACCAACTTCCCGCGGTAAATCATAGCGGTAGGTAGGACCGTACACTCTCGCTTCTACGCTCGCACTTGCACTGGAGAATGTATTAATAATTAAATTTAAGCTGTTACCATGTGCATTAACGGGTATTGTGTTGCCAGGTAATTGAGATGTGAGAATAACTCTTGTTGTTTCATTAGCAAATATGTTCATCTCAACAAAAGTTATCGTAACTAAACTTCATATGCTTCCAATTTAAATTGAATTAATTTACCACTCACATCTTCTACGAATCCTGATGTGCTGATCTACTTTGTCACAGATTTTGATAGTGATATATCTACCTAGCACTTCTACAAATTAAAATTATTTTCTATATTATTATGAGTAAAAATCAATATTTTGCTAAAAAGTAAAAACGAAACACAAAAAGACATTCTTCTTTAAATAGGATACTTAATACTACTACACTTCTTTGTTTCTTTTCTATTTCTTATCTTCACATTTTTTCTCTTCGTTCTTATTAATTCAATATCTATAAATTGAAATATATAAGTATCCGTGGGTTGACTGCTGACACGGTAAAATGAATTATTAAAGTACAGAATTAGTACAACTCCTTTAAGATGATTCGATAATTATTTTTTTCTACAACCATTATGATATTTGCGTTTAAGTTAACCCCAATGAGATCTTAATCTGATTAATAATAGACCCATATTTTTATTTTTCTCCAAATTGACTTTTAATAATGAAAAAACTGCTGTTAAAAATTATATCCTTCAAAACTTCCCCATTTGTCCAGTGATGTCTCAAGGTTAGACCCAACTTCGTTTCAAACGTCAAATATAATTCTTTTCAAAAATATTTTCGACATTAGTAGCAGTGGCAGAAATTTAAGTTAATATTTAAATGTATAAATGTAAATCATTAAATATTTATAAAATGTAAATGTAAAAAATCAATACAAAATATATTTCAAATTGTTTATCAGTACAAGGGTCTGAAAATCAGTACGAATGGTCACTCTAGGTATGATACTACTAACATTATTATATAATTTGTATAGGTAGAAACAAATTCGAAGTATAAACTTTTAGTTAATGACAATACTAAATTATTATTTACGAAAATTACATATATTCGTAATTAATGGATGGTGAGAGGTAAAAATACCAACGAGTAGTTGATTGTAGTATAATTTATTCGTTACCTACCTAGTATTATTAACTTTTTCCTATAACCCCATTGAAAAACCTAGCAACCGAGGACAGTTTTAGATGCATTGTAATGAAATAGATGCATAAAATTTGTAAGAGACCTACAGCAATATTTTTATTTGGTTATTAGTTGGCGACCTTGATATTTGAAAATAATATCTCAAATTTCGCTCAGGTCATGTCGGAGAGTACTTGCCAATGAGCCCGTATTTTTTTTTTATTAACAATTTTAGTTTTAGATAAATATGAAAGATAAATATTTTATATAAAATAATTAGGTATCTTCACTTTTTGTGACAAATGTTACATTTATTTAAAAAATTTAATGGAGACAACAGTTCATATCTCGACTTATTTGCAATGTTTGTTTTTGACCTTACAAGTAATGTTTAGATCTAGTCATACGTAATACGAATAAAATATTGTGAGACAGTTACTTTGAAAGATTTGTAGTAATGTATAATTCAAGTACATTAATGAACTCTATATAGAGTTTATTATTGTGCACTAGTAATGATAGAAGCAATTGAGGATTAAATATGTACATTATCATCACAAAATGGTTGTTAGATTCAAACCGCGATTCTAATGTACTTAAGAGCTCTACTCATAGTTCTGTAACTGTTTCTAGTTTAATGAGTAGTAGTATTAAACTGTACAAACCTATAACCTTACTAAATTACCCTATAACAAACAGGTAATTAACGATATGAAGATGTTTTAAAAACATTACTCATAAAGGAACTATATTTCTACAAAAAAAGTGGTTTCAATTGTTTATAAGTCCTCGTTTGAAACCTATTAAATATTTTTTTCCAGAATAGTATATTAAAATATAAGTTCCAAAAGACATCCTATACTGTTATGACTTTGAAATTTATACATGAGTCGCGCAGTTTGTATTGCTTTCTGTAGTGAGTGTTTTATACTCTTTTCTCTATTTCATTACAAAATTTTTTGACAACTTCTATTAAATTTTTATTGTGTAGTTAGGTTCGTGACAATGATATTTGTTATTTATATATAGTATCGTCGAGACAAATAAAAACATTCCTATACGTAGCAACCCAGAAAGAGCATATAGAGATTTATTAACGAAACCAACCCAAGACAATGTTTTGAACACATATAATTATTGTTACTCTGCCATACGGAACATTTCCACCGATTGCAAGAATGTTTAATAAATAAGGCATAAAGCATAAAATGTTTAACATATGGCAACATATATAATCATTTCCAGCTTTGATTACGGTTTAATGCTAAGGACTGAGAAATAATGCTTTAGAACAAATGTTTGCAAACTCCAAGCTTAGTACTTAGCGCGTATGTCCTTATTGCATATCCATTTGACGTTTCTTCTTGTCAGTTTTCAATCTACAAAGATCCTGATAATTATTATATGCGTGAAATTATTAAACAAGAAGAAATAGGAATGCATAAGCAACAGGAATATTTGTTTTGCTAACTTTTCTACATTTCCATAATTGCGTTAATTTGACTAATCAATAAATAAACATTTCAGCAAATTGCAATAGTTACTAAGCAAAGTAACTGAAAATGAAAATGGCCTTTAGAGATAATTATATTTTCAAACATTTTATAGATGTTTTACATATTTAAGAAGCTAATATTGAATGATAACCTTGAAAAATTTAAAATTCTAGGTTACACCTGAGGTTTTATTTTAACCGATTACAGAGCCGCAATGGAGAAGTTTAGCGTGGTTGAAATTACATGTGAAATATATTTTAGTCGTAAGTATATGAATAATTATAACTTAAAATGTAATTGAAAGTTAAAATTATGTTGCCAATTATTTATAATTAATGATTTATCTTCGAGCCACTCTGACGTCACAAGTGAGTTATGTGCTTGCGCAGAAGGGATGGTGAGACCTGACTTTTCGAACGTAGGTTGTATGTTGAGGCATTACACCACACGCTTCTCTGTTGCCATGGGAACCCAGCGCGCTGGTTAAGATAGACGATACGTCCTCCGCGAGCCACTCTGACGTCATTTTTGTATAAAATTTCATTTTTTGAGAAATCTAGGCATCTTTGGGTGAAATAAAATGTAGAATATCACTTTTAAGGGCAATCTTGATAAAATAAAAATATAAAAAAACATACGCTAAACTTCCCCATTGTAGTTTTTGTAATAGCCTTCAGTCTTAGCCTAACGTGAACATAGTGTAAGTTACAAAATACCAATCTATTTATGTTTTTGTATATCTTAATAAATAATTGTATTATTATTATTATAATAAAATTTAAAATATACATATTACACACTTTATCGTTGAAGATGTTAAAGTCTGATTGTAAGAACCTTAAAACTAGTGGTGGCAAAGTCCGGAAAAATTTGAGTCCGGACCCAAAGAAAAAAAAAGTCCGGACTTAAAAAAGTCCGAACTTTTCGGACAGTGTAAAATGCACCTTCACGGTCCGGATCCGTCCGGTGCATTTGTGTACCAGTGTACGGTCCGGTCCGGTGCGGTGCATAAATAAATTTACGAAGCAAATAAAATTAAGTTTAAGTGAAAAGCATATTTTTGACAGCAATGATTTTAATACCCTAAAAGAAAGAAAACCGATTATTATATGTTAAATTAAATAAATTTGCACGGAAGTAATTTACTTGGCTGTATATAAAATCGGCCATAAAGCAAATAAAAGTGAAGTACCTAGTACCTACTATCGCAGGTCCGGACTATCGCAGGTCCGAACACGGACGGGTCCGGACTCGGACGGGTCCGGATTTTTTCATTAATAGGGTCCGGACTTAGTCCGGACCCAAAGTACGGACTCAAAAAAATCCGGTCTCCGTTGCCAGCACTACTTAAAACGTACTTTTAAACCTCTTTTTCCGGTAGGAGATAAAAACCTACATCATCCTAGCTAGACTTTCTTCCGTTTGTTAATGAATTCGATACATTTATATATGCACAATATACCCAAATATGAAAAGCAGGCTATGTTACGAAGTTGGTAGACTTTTCCCGGGGTTCATTGGGCTTGGCCCTTAAGCACCGAAGCTGCTGGCTCTCATCTCGCTGTGAAATGGATTCTAAAACGTGGAGATGATATTCCAGGCTCGTCGCGGAGATTTCGCGGGCGCAGGTAGGGCTTGAAGCGCAAGATTTGTAGCGGGAGACACTTTGCGTCGCCCCACATTTGAGTTTGTGTACGTGTTTTTGCGGACGTGCGCCCGTGTTCTTCAATTCGAGGCGCACCAGATACAAGCTCACAAACTTTAGTTTTAATTAACACATTTGCTGTTTAGGCGTGTAATTGGGATTTATAGTCCTTGGCACTTTGTTTCACTACAAATGAGTTTAAGTCATATTAAGGGCATAAATAATTACGTTTTATTAGCTTCCTTACGAATACTTATATTATGAGGACTTTATAAACATCAAGTAATACTGCGTGCGTACAGTATTTTATGTCTATATTTCCTTAGAATATAACTAAATTTGAAATTTGTGAACAAGTCTATGAACAGGATTCCTTCTTTTCTACAATTTACTCCAAAGCCAATCAGTTTGGTGTCTCACTGTAGCAATTCGTAATGCGGGCACTAATATTATAAACCCCATAATATACTTCGACATCACTTAATAAATAAACGATAACATTCTAGCAGGTTTGTTCCAACTAGATATTTCTGACGGTTTGTGATTAGTGCATATACTAGTTCATGTACCGTGGTTTGCGCATGTGCGGACTATGTTTTTGTTGGAACGAATTGCGAACTGAACCGTCAATGTTATTACTGTGAGCTGTGTTAGGTTAGGTTTGCTAGACCTAAAAATAAAGCTATAAATATGGAAGATAAATAAAAATCTCTTTCACAAACACCTCATTTTTAAACTTAAATATAGTTTCGAGGTTAATTAAATTAAATTGTTAGAAGTTCTGGCTAATGATACATGCTTAGATCCTCAGACTGTTTTAACCATCGGAGAACTGGTTCGAGATCGGTCAGAAATCAGTAGGAAAAGTTGAGTAACTAGCAGAATTTGGGTTTGAAGTTAGTTGGAACGCTTTTTTAGAACTGCGCATGCGTCGTACAGTTCCGGACTGATTTGGAAATTAGTTGGAACTGGTTGGAACAAATCTATTAGCATAGCATAAGACATAAATAAATATGTCTGTTCAATTCGTTTATATATTTAACAATACTGTTAGTCAGTACGATTGTTTAGTCAAGTCAAGTATCATCTCGCCTAGTTGACTATCACACTTGTTAAAAAAACATGTAACCTAACAATATCGCAGTTATGTCGTGAAGAAGATGTTCTAAATGATAATTTTTTAAAGAAATTTACATTACAATTGCACCAATACTCTGTCAACCAAGAACATTCAAATTATATTGACTTTTCATTAGTTCTAATTGCTGCAGTAATTTCACGACTAAATAGATTTTGCTTAGATACTTCACCTGTTAAAAATTTTAGATTCACAAGTAAATAATTGAAAATATATAGAGAATATAATTCGTGACTAAAATTTTACCTGTAATTTGTTGTTTACCTCAATTCTTGCTTGTTGCTTTGGAAAATCGTCATCATTTTGATTTTCATCGCAATAATCAGTTGTTTGACGATAAAATTTGCCGGTAAAATTCTAATCATTACTGGTATTGTATGTGACTATTATGAAAATTAATTAAGTTTAAGACCGATTTCGTAACTATAAAGAAACTAAAAAAACTCTTTGTACAAGTAAAAACTAAAATCGCAGTACATGAAACTTCATTAAAATTTATGACAATACGAAAGATTTCTGTAAAATAATTTACATAATTTACTTGATTTACTTGATTATGTTTTAATAACATTTATGTGAGTCTGTTACCTGATTTGAATTCACCCTGATGAAGACTGATAGTACAGTCGAAACGTTGGTGTATTAATGGAATTTATTAAAAGATTGCAACTTCAAAAAAGACCTTCTTTTATTAACATCCAGTCGATAAAACCAATCCTACATTAAAATTGATGTCGTTTGATACGACTCTACATCGTTGCTTATTCGAGGCAACTGTAGTAGTATAAGGGCCGGTTTTTCAATCTCTGGTTAAAGTGCCGGTTACCTTAACCATCGGTTAACAGAAAAATATCGCATCGAAATAGTAAATAATGTGTATTTTTGACATCTTACATCAGATTTTCGATGCGATATTTTTCTGTTAACCGATGGTTAAGGTAACCGGCACTTTAACCAGAGATTGAAAAACCAGCCCTAAGAGTTTTTGGTTGAATGAAGGAGTAACAAAATAATGACACGTTTTATGCTGTTTTCCCTTTAAAATGTTAAAAAGTTATTTGGTTATTTCCGCATGAGTGCTACTAGTAGGAAAAGGTTGTCCATAAATTAGCCAGTCCGTTAATTACGCTTTTCACGTAGCCTGAAGCTGAGGGCGAACCTCAACCAAGTTTCCTCTACCTGCCAGCAATATATTTCACACTTTGCAAACAGAACAGCAAATGCTGTAAACGTATAAGCACGGCACAATTCCCTTTGACCGGTCAAAGTCGAAAGCTACCAGCACTGGAACAAAACTGCACGTCAGAATTTGCTTCTAGTTCATTCGGCCTGCAGCTGTAGGCTACGCTTCTCATCTGAGAATTCACAACTTCCTACGACACGGCAGCGTTTGTTGGCTAGGGCTTCACTCAACGTTTAACCACTTGATACTAACTTAACAGTTACCTTTCAAAATTTTGAAATAATGTAGATTTATAGTTACATGAAGATTTAAAACTGATTGTACAACCTTTTATGAAGGGTTGAAAAGCTTAGTGGTTAGTACTCACAAATTATTTAAACTAGAAGTCATCATTTGAACGGCCAGAAACTTTTTTTTTGATGACTTGTTCAAAACTGAAAAAAAATATATGTACCTTAAAGAAAATTTTCAATAACTGTATTTCTTTCTCCCCGAATATTTTAATCTCTTTTTAAGTTATATATTGAAGTACATCTAAAATGCTTTATTATTTGAATAATTTAATCTAGATCTTAAATTACATAAGTAGAAAACATCTTGAACACAAATTTCGGGCACAGTCTAGACTTTTAACTAATGTGGAGTCCTGAAAATTGTCTAGAATTTATTCATCTTGATCTAGAATAAGAAAGTCTTGCCTTGTTTTGAAATTTGAAGACAAGACTATGGCCATTCTTAATAGTCTTGTCTTCAAATTTCAAAACAAGACAAGACTTTCTTATTCTAGATCAAGACGAATAAATTCTAGACAATTTTCAAGACTCCAGATTATTTAAAAATTTTAAATTTTCGAAATATAAATATATCATTCGAAGCTTGTTCCATCCGAGCTGAAACAGTGATTATAAAATAGAAAAAAAAGCCTGCCGCAAAATTATCTGTCCTTGTCTAAAACGTATGTGCAGGTTAATGTAGAGTCTTGAAACAATGTAGTGTCTTGATATGTAGACAAGACTTTTTAATCTAGCCTTAGCTAAGTCGTATGTAGACCGCAATACTACATAGCATAATGACAGAAAAAAGTACCTGTCTAAAAGAACCTCGCAATTTACATAAAACTTTATAAGGGACAATAGGTTTACATTTCTTATTTAACTGAATATAATTAGCAAATAAGGTGAATAGTTGCGGGATTTGGGGGGTACAAGGGGTGGCAGTAGCCCCCCCCTTCTCAAATTTTTGACAACCAATAGAAACTTATTGAAGATTATACTTACTCTTTTAGTCACTCTCTGGTCTGTGTCTAAATTTTATTTTTAGGTACTATTATGATTATGAAATTACTTTGATAACTGACATATGTGCTAAAATATTGCAAAGAATCAATGCAACGAATAAATATTTACAATCTATTGACTAAACAATTGTTAAAGTGCGTCATTAATAAAAAGACTGCAATTTGTTTAATAATGAAAACAAGACATAATTACAACGAAATTAGAAACTACAGAATTAACAGATAAGACATTTTGCAGAGAATACTAATCAAAAATGTATAGAAAATCCAAAAGAATTATTTTTACAAAGCTCAACGTTAATTTAATATCAGTACTAAACAGACGTGGAAAATCTATGAAAAGGTTATACGTAAAAGAAAAGATAAGAATTTAACAGAAATATATAAAGATGACATTTTTTCAAGAAAGATGAGTTGAACAATTTTTTAATCTCCTTTTAAAAGAATGAAGTAGGAAACATAGATAACAATTTGGAAAGCATCTGTACCGTTGTTAATGTAATCGGTGCCATTTAATTATCGTGTAACCAAGGAAGCAACAGAATTACAGACATTTAGCATAAACGAGCAAACACGGTGGTCGAGACTGTTTACATATCTGCAAGCATGCAATAATTGCGTGGAACTAAAATCTCAAATCATTACACAAAAATATGACTAACTTTGCAATCTTGAGAGCAAATATCTCTGGAACCAAACGAAATAATCAAAATCAGTTAAAAAATTTGAAAGTAAAGAATAAAGATCTACCAATATATAACCTATTTTCTAAAATTTAAATTTTTAATCTACAAATAGGGACTTTTGAAATATTTCAAGTAAATAGCCGTTAAACAATGTAATCAACTAGTAGGTACATTTATAATCTGATAATTATTCATTTTTTTCGCGATTCTATTACAAATTTTGAAATATATGATATATATGCTGATGCATCTCAATTTGAAAAATTCATCTGAATTTTTACTTATTAATTTCTTTTCTGGTTTTTGAATAAAAACAAAAATGCTTAGCATGTATTTTACCATATACTTATAGACACCGGGAATTCTCTTTACATCAAAATTCTAATTTATAATTTTGGAAAATGGAGTAGGCAATATCTAATACATTAGCACCCAGATTCATAAAAAAGATTCCAATTCATAAAAAGAATTAAATACATTATTTAGTTCCAAAGATAACTACTAGTATGATAGAATTAGCAATATTTGTATATGATTATCAGTATTTTTAAATGAAACAGAGGAGGATTTGATATTTGACAATCTATTAGTAAAATACTTAGATTACAAACATGCGCAATGCATTCATTGAATTTTTATTAAATTCGTATTATAAGTACCACAGAAACGTTAAGTTAATTTTTTTTACCTTGTAATGTACAAAGCACATATTCTGGACGTCAATATCACCACAGAATAGTTACATACAGAAGCGACACTCCGTGTCGGTGCCTTTCATGTTCCCCTATTCAGTTCTATGACCTTAAAGCATTGTGTAGATCTTTAAATTTGTGCTCTTCCCCTATCTCTCTATAGTATGTGAGGAAACTTTCCGATTTTAAACAATGGGCCCTTTAAATTTGTGCACATTCTCCATATCTCTCTAATTTTTGTTTCTCTGTCTTACTGTCGCTTCTGTATAAACCTATTCTGTGATATCACCTTAATAAATAAATGACATTAATGAAATATGTCTTTTAAATATTTGAAAATATCCGTTACTGCGCTTATACTGTTAATATTTAATTTTTGTGGTTAGAGACGTTGGTACGATAATGAGAAAGCGAATAAAAGTTTCATATTTGCCTTGCATATACTACAAAGATGCAAGATAGCAATTTAATAATTCTTGTAGCAGAAATTGATGACGTGAATATTAACTGGAAAAAAAATCATCTTAATAAATAAATGATATTAATGAAATATGACATATTTAAATTTTTATATATTTGAAAATATTCGTTACCAGGCTTATACTGTTTCTATTTAATTTTTGTCGTTAGTTAGACGATGGTACGATAATGAGAAAGCGAATAAAATTTCATCTTTTGCCTTTCATATACAACAAGATGCAAGATAAAAATATAATAATTCTTGCAGCAGAAATTGATGACGTGAATATCAGCTGTATGTTCTGTAGGAATAATAGTAAATTTTTAGAAAACTGGAACAATAGATTGGCAATTAGAACGGAGAATTACTCCATGGCACTTTAGTTTCGAATTATAGCCCATTTGCAGCTCCAGAACAATGAAAACATAAAACAGCGATATAAAACAAAAACAGTTGTCATTCATAAATCCGCGTGTGAATAGGATCACACAGGCTGACAACGGCAGAACAACGCGCAGGAACTTGTACAGCAACTTAGCACAATCATCGCAACTAATAGTGGCGCTGTACAGGTCGCATTATGAGTTACTGGGGTCATTGTTGTAGGTATGACGCTAACAAAGGTCAACTAGGCTGGCTGTGTAAACGTAATGCCAGTTAGTGACACGTGGATGCCTGTCGACTAACCGAACTTGCCTCGAGTCGGCTGGATCTGACGCGAATTAAAGTGATTTGTTTCCCATTCGTGCGAAAAGTTCACAACATATGTATGTTGTGTATGAACTTATGCTTTTCCATTGTTTTGCCCTGGTAAGATTAACAAACAAGAGCGTGGAATTAGCTCTAAACTTTTGTTTACGTCCATTATCTGCTGCGTTTACACAACCTGATTTGGTTGGGATTAAAAACTGCACCACACAAACTAATTTCTACAATACGCAGGTTTGTTTCAACTAGATTTCACGGTTGGTGATTAGTTCACGTGATAGTTCCGGACCATGTTTTTGTTGGAACGAATTGTGGACTGATTTTGCACTATCAATGTCAATTGTTAAAACTAGGGAAAAAAAACCAGTGTTGTTACAAGTAAGTCCCTTTTCAAGGAAAATGGGGGAGAGCTACCCCTCTTATATTTCTCTGAATATCTTTATATAAACTAATAGATTTTAAGATTTTAACATTACAATTCATCATAATCTACACTAAATTAATCATTATATTATGCAATTCATATTTACATGTGATATATAAAAATCATCGTTCATTTAATATTTATTTGTATCACTAATCCAGAAATGAAACTTTTTCGACAGCGACCTTACTTTTACATGCGAGATCTCGCAAGAACTTCTGGGCGTATGATACAAAAGATTTTTTGGGCCGATGACACATTTAATTTATTAAAGAAATATTATTATTACCTACTTAACATTTTATACGGTATAGGTTTTTATATCAGTAACATTTTCGATTCATGTGAATATATAAACAATTCACTTGTTTTATTAAAAAGAATTAATCTGATTGATATTTTTCAACAATTAACGTAACCGTACAACACGAGTATAATATGAATAATAAATAAAAACAGTGGTTTAAATTAATGTTTTACATTTTCAATGAAGTAAATGTATTCCAGGCTGCGACACTTTATACCTGCAGGTAATATTAATCTGGAATCTTCTAGAATCTTCCGGAATCTATAAAATTCCCGAACAATAGTTCCGTCACTCTTATCTCAGTTGACCGATGTAGACAGATTACCTGCCAGACAGGTCGTGATGAGTCATCGACACTGAGTCATGCTCGTTAAAATATCTTCAACTCATCAAGTCTTTAATTTTCCTTCCAATGATCTCAACATATCCTATATTTCTTAAAATAACCAAAGTGAAAAAAGAACTTCAATATTACAGTTTTTAGCTTTTCATTTCGTACCCGAAAATCGAAAAAAGTTATTCCAGATTGAGATTAAAATCATAAAATTAATTTTCCTGAATGAAACTGATTTTATTTCATAATTCAGAAAACTGAAACCTGTCAGATTTTCATAGAAATATACGTGAGTACAACATTCGCTTTTATATTTCTAAAACAAAAGAGTATCAGAAGATGAGTACTCATATTCCTTTCAATATCCTCCACTGAATGTTTTTAAAATGAAAGTGCATGAATGATCCGAATAATTTTTCAAGAGACCGTAAACTAAATGAAATTTTTTCATTGTCTTAAGTGGAGAGCAGATGATGAACAACGATCGCACGTGATGATATTTTACGAGAATTATTATCGTTAGTTTCAAGTTTTACTGCACTATAAATTTCTTATTATTTTTTCTTTAGAATTTCATTTCATTATTTATGAACTTTATTATTTCACCATTACAAAATTTTATGTTTACAAATATGAAAAGTTCTGAACTGTTTATAGGTTTAGTAGTTTTCGTTTTTGCTTTTCCTGCACGTAAATTAAACACTTCTGTAACTAAACGTGAATGCTTTTTTATTAACATGCATGTAGTTATATAAAATTTGTAAAATAAAGAGGAATACTTAATAATTTAATGGCAGAGGTTTGAGGAAACATATGATCTCTCTATTATCCACACTTCCTTCACATTAAGTAAGGTATTTATTATTTAGAAGTAAATAACTTTTCATCCATTAAATAGAGGTTTTAGATATATAAAAAACTAATAATATATAACCTTGAAAAATTTATAAGTCTGAATTTTCACTCGATAAATTAAGTTGGCATTTTGTTCAATCACGAAGCTAGAATTTTTGACCCTATACAAGTCTTCGCTGTTATCTTAACGTAAACATCCTAAATTTTATTTACTTTTTGAATAGTTAAAAGTAGTGTCCGATCAAAGTTTCGATTTAGGTTTCGTTTTCGGCCAGTTTTGGCCAAAATTAGTGTTCGTATCGTGTCAGGTGCTTTCGGATTTGTTCGGAACTGTTTCACTTGCCTATTTTTTTTTTGGTTATTAATTAATAGTTTTGATTTGTTCGTTATTTGAATTTTGTTCCTTCTGAAGATATAATTCTTATTTTATTATTATTATCCTAAGGCCTTTAGTACAAAGGTGTCAAGTGCAAGATGTGTCAAGATCCCATTAATTTAATTTATAGAATTAAGACAAAGACTTATTGCAGAATTAAGAAAAAAGATACGTTATTTTAATATAATAGCATACATTGTAGAAGAACCTGTTAGTCACAAATACTACTTGATAAGCTACTTATTTCATTGTGATTATTTGTGTTATTTGTGAGGTGGTGATAGACAACTAAAGTCTTTAATGTTTTAGTTTAATTTATTAATCGAATATTGCATTTATAAGTAAAAAAACTAGATTTCCTTGTTTAATAAAAGATTAATTAAAATTTAACTTAACTATATAAAGTTTCGGTTTTGGTTGTGTTTTCTGCCGAAACTAGAAGAAGAGCCGAATATTCGGTTACGGTTTTGCTATCAGATGAAAATCGTATTTCGGTTAGACACTAGTTAAAGTTCTGATATAATCTCCAAAATATGTATTTTTTAAAATATTCAGCGACCCCCGGTTTAAGAATGATTTTCTATTTTAATTTCAATTTGTTACTAAATAATCGAAAAGTATATCCATTTTGCAATGATTAAAAATTCAACTGTTTAACTTCCAGTAAAATTCAATTTAAAGTGCATAGATATAAAATTAGCAAAAGAAAAAAGTCATCTTATGATATCCAAGAAGATAAAATGATAGTAACAATAAACAAAAATAGTGTAAAAACCAAGTTATTTACTTTATTTTAATAAACTACAAATTCTCTTTAAAAAAATAATTGATATCACGGTTGATCTTCGGATTGAGTTTAATTCGAAAGAAGTGAAGAATACTGAATAAAGTTTTATTCACCAATTTCGATTTGAATGCGATTCTTGAAATAATGTTGACGTTTTTCGTAGTCTGCAAGTGATTTTCTTGCTCGATAGACAATGTTTGAAGCTAATAAAATGCACTTGCACTGCTGGTCGGCACCGGTTGAATGCACAGCGAACTAATCATGAATGTAACGGGGTCTTTTTGTTCCTGGAGCAAACGCCTACTTATTCATCCGAGAAAATAAAAACCAGCCATTATCTAAATAAAATACTGGCGAACATAATGTAGAGAAGTGGTTCTCAAACGGTGTGTTGCAAAGAGACAAATGACTTTGATTACTTGACGGATTATTAATATTTATTTGACACCCAAATCCAACAAAATATAGAAATCTCTAAAAAAAAATTTAGAAGCAAATGTGAGAAAATAAATAAACATAATAATAATAAAAAATGTTGTGTTGTTCCGAATACCAAAATTAAGTTAGTAAGATAAATCAATATTTAAACAAATGGCACTATTTACTGGAGTAAGAGTAGGTCCGATGTCTCTTAAATTTTACGAAATCACACACAAAGTAAATGAGTGAAGCGACAAGTAAACTAAAAAAACTTTGTGACGATACTGTCAACACAATAAGTGAAAGAGAAACAGAATATAGTCAAAAAATTTTAGGACTGAAGAGTCATCGATATTACTAACTAGTCTATGATGTCACGAAATACAAAGCTTATATGTGCATTAATTTATTTCAAATTTACTTCATTCTACGAATGTAAAATTTATTTAACAATTTATAAAAAAAAATTATAACATACATTTTGAACGGCTTTTAACATGAAAACAAATAATAGCAACAACAAAAAAGATTATATAGATAATTTGATAGTTTAACCGATGGGCTTGAAATACAAATCACTTATATAAACTTATTTAAGTCGAGTCGTAGCCAACGTGTGATCAGATATTATTTGTTTGATTTTGAGCAGAATTGTCAAGAAAAAAAACTATTTGCCGACATATTGTTGTGGAAACAAAAACGTCTAACATATAATGAGTCTGATATTCCCGTCAGTGCAAATGAAGTTTTAAAACAATTTAGAACTGATATTTAAAAACAAATTATTAACAATATTAATAACATTACATGCAAGTATAATTACAGCTGAACATAGCTTTTCTACACCAAGGAAATTAAAACTCCTTGAAGGAGTTGGATCCGAAGAAAGGTGTGACCCGATACGAATCGACGAAAAAAATTTGATTACAAGTTTAGTTATTCCTTTGTAATTTAATTTTTATAAAAATCAATTCGCCTCTCCCTAAAAAAGTTTCTGAATCCGTTCAACGTTTTCTCTTTTGTTTTAGTGAACATGCGTTTGACAAATCGCTGTCTAGCCGGGCTCAATTATTATTTTAATTATTTATTTATAACTACTTTTATAGCAGCATAATATATTTACACTAATATAACTTTTATATTTTTTTTATGTAAATTTCATTTAAAAATGTGTTCTCGATTAATGCCTTTGGAGAAAAGTTAAATAACCCACTTTTTGTAAAACAGTGACATATATTTCACAAAGAATCAGAAACCAAATTTTGGTCATTGATACATTATTTAATTTTTCAACATTTTACGTAGGTATTTCACGATTTTTTTTTCTTAAAAAGCCGCAAGATGAAAGAGATTGAGAAACACTGA
Organism: Stenolophus ochropezus; assembly: GCA_035578165.1. NCBI lineage: Eukaryota > Metazoa > Arthropoda > Insecta > Coleoptera > Carabidae > Stenolophus > Stenolophus ochropezus. Next base: position 26,355,293 of record JAQOWZ010000003.1, on the reverse strand, counting down.
AGTATAGTAAAGAGTAGTATAGTCTGTTACGCTTTGTCGTAAACGATGATCCTTGCAAAAAGAGATCGGAAGCGAACAGAGATTTGGTTTTTGCTTTTGTAACTTCGGCCACTTAAAGCAATTTACCTGTCCTTTGGATATTGTATTCCATTCTAGCGCTATTGAATTGCGTGTTTACTTTGAAAGCACATTCGTGTCTGCTCTGATTGATGCTTCGACCTGCGCTCCCAACTCCTCTGCGACTACGAATTTTGCTTGAAAAATCGTTTTAAGTTTTCCAAATAATGATTGATATGTTGCATACTGTTATCCGCACAATGGATGCCAGCTTTTCCGTGTATCTTATATGCTTTTGTGTCTTATCGGCCTACGTAAAATAAAACTATATTGTTCTCCTATCTTAAGAACCACCAACTTTCATACATTAGCCGACAATACATACCCAACGGTAGAAGTATCAATACCCAACACATCATCAATTTTCACAATCATCCTCTGTGGCATAACCATGGCTGGATCTAGGGAATGTCCAAAGAAATTTATTCCTTCGAGGTTAAAAGACATAATATGAAATTATGACAATTTTATAAAATAGAAGCAATATTTCTAATTAAATCATGTTTATTTTTTTCACTAAAGATTTTTCAATGATTTATTTTGCTTATATGATGAGATGTGGAAGGATAAAATGGAATTTCTATTGTATTTTGTACTTAAACATCTTTAATTTTGGTGCTCTTTTTATTTCCCATGTTGCACCTGCTGTTTGGTTTTTTTTTCTGATAATATTTTTTGTTGGCGATTTTTTTTTTAAAAAATTTACCAAACACCAATGAGGGGGCGATTTACAAACAACGGTATTTTATTAAGTTAATAGTAAAGGATCACGGATCTCATACTCCTTTCAATTCTAGACGGTACACGCTAACCAACTGGCCTTAATAAATAGTAGACATTTAATTGAAAATATTTTCTAATAATCTTTTGTAACCTTGTAATGTACGTGTATCAAGACAACCTAAAACCTATATTATTTTTCAGAAATTTATTCTGTACTTGTGACGCCGAATAGATGCACAAGAAACTCCTCCCACAAGCCCGCAATTACGTTTCGTTGGCTGTTTGCATTCGTATCTCTCTGAAATATTTTTGTTTTTTCTTATCTTATTTGAAATTAATATTATAAATAGTATTTATTAAAATACTTCAAGAATTAACTCACCTTGAAACATAAACATAATTGTTTAACATTTCTTAATTTTTATCATGTAAAGTTAACTTCTCCGTACACTGTACCTACTACGAAATTTTGGCTCTGCCCATTAATTAATTAGTGCATCTGTTCTGCGTCCCAACTATAGATATTATTTCAGTCATAGTAGGATACCAGAATTGACTAAAATATGACATAAAAATAAATGCATCCTATATTCTATATTTTTGGAATATTAAGAAATAAGTAAATATTTATGTCAAAATCCTTGTTATATATGTATACATACAGTGTGTGCAACGAAACGCGGAACATAGGAGTTTAACATGGGAATTTAAAAAATTGCTGATACTTTCTCTCCTGATAGATTTAGTAGGTACAAAGATGTTCTAAATTAAATTCTACTTCAAATAAGATCCTAATGGATGCATCAGTACGTCTGCAGTAGGAGATTTACTAAATATATAATGCAACATTTTCGTTAAAAATCAGACAGCCATGGAAATAAAAGAAAAAAATTATGAGACAGTAGTGACAGTTAATGGCATGTCAACATAACTAATTTTATATGTTTGTAATATTGGTGTACTATTTAAGAAAACGAATTTAAATTCAACTTAAATAATATTGAAATACAGACAATAAGGATTACAATCAGTGATATTTCACTAAACTGTCACATATATTTTCTTTTCTTCCATGGCTGTCTAAATTTGAAGGAAAATATTACATTTTATATTTAATATATCTCGTACTGCATGCGGGCTACTGCGTCTATTATGATCTTATCTCAAGTATAATTTAATTTTGAACACCTTTGTACTCTTATCCGCATTTTTTTTAAATCCCATATTACACTACATGTTCCACGTTTTGTTGCACATACTGTATGTTATTTATTTTCCATCTAATTTTTTACCAACTAATAAAATAAAAAAAAAAATTATTTTGACATACAATAGTTATTATAATAATGATTCTTTATATTTAATAAAAATTTGCAAATATTTATAAAAAAACATTTATTAATGTTACCTACATTGAAATAATATAAATTGGAAAATTATGACTACAATTACAAAAAAAATGATAAATGTGTGTCTACATTATAACAAAAAGAAGTATGTACATTCGATATAAATGTGATACGAGTATTCTAATGTAGCTGCATCTGCTCCTTGAAATTTTTTATATGCATAAATAACGCTGCGGGTTGAAGGTCTATAGCCTTCCAAGGATCTACGGGTCATAATTTAATAAATTTTTCTGCCGCAACTAAATTACGAATTTAAATGTCACACGATATGTATCACTTTTTATATACAATGTTTTTATAATTTTTTTTCTTTTTCTTGCTTGCAATTATTTGAAATATTTTTGTATATATTTTTCAAAATGAAGAACATATGTATCTACTCGTATGTAAAATGTATCCAGAATTCATCGGCCACCATTATGATCTCGGAAACTATACTTATTTAATATATAGATAACAGTACTTTTCTTGTCACAGCCATCCCTGTCGCAATAGCTGACTGGCGTTTTACAAATACAGAATGCTGTTTATTTATGTCGTTAATAAATAATTTACCGATTTCGGAAAAAATATAATGTATACCTCAGAACTAAAGAATTTTTTTATTACTCATATGGTTTAAAAAATTATACTTTAGTACCTTGGTACCAAATAACTATTATTGTTTAGTAAGTGACATAAACAAAAATTTTTTTCAGGGTCACAATTTTGAAATATAATACAAATTTATGATTTTTTAAAATGAAAGCCGTATTTAATTTTAGGCTCAAAAATTGTTATTTTTTTTCTCTTTTCAACGATATTGATATTGTACTATTATGAGAATTAACTTTTTTAATGAGAAATAGCATTATCCTTATATAAACTAAAAGAAATGATTATTTTGCATTTATAAATAACACAATTAAATATAAATTATTACAAATTTCATCATAAACTGAATTAAATCCAACCAATATAAAATGCAACTTATAATAACTTAATTTTCTATATTTTTAATTTATTAATTGTTCAAAATGTCGCCTATTAACTTTTACGTACTTATTTATTCTAATTATTGTATTATTAATAACCATTCACAAGTTATTTATCTTTGTAAAACAAAATCAGACTATTACTGCTAGTAGTACAGAAACAAGTATATATTTATTTTCATTAATTACATAATTTAGTTATTGTGGCTCAACTTTGATTATAAATGGGTTTAAAAAATTCAGAGGACTCCTAGGCGGAAAGGGATCTATTACTGCATGTAATTTAAAATAAGTTTTTATTTATTTTTTGTTAATTAAAAATTGGTTATCGTAACTCAATAGGACTACAGTATAAGCTTTTATTATACATAGATTAAAAAGTTGCATAGGTCTTCTAGGCGGAAAAGTGATCTATATCTAGTTTAAGCTAGTTTAAAAACAAGTTTTTATTTATTTTATTTAATGACACAATTTTGTTATCATGGATCAGATTCAACAAGATTAAAGTATATAGGTACTCTTACTAGATATGGATTAAAAAGTTGCAGAGGTCTCCTAGGAGGAAACGGGATCTATTACTGCAAGTAGGCTTAGGAAACAAAGTCAGCATTTATCCAAGCAACAGATGATCTCCTTCTGAAACTTGGCTGGTGTTTAAGCCAAATCCGAGGTTTCCCTAACAAACCACAAACCTCGATACTACCTACCGGTACTTCATTGCAACTTAATCAATACTGTCTTACTCAAATCCGCCACGATATATGTCTTCACAAATAAATCCACCATAACACCACATTGTAGATTCACTTAATCAACTGTACAACGACCAGTTTTTGCCGGGAGAAAAAGTAAGTGAACTGTTTCGCAACACAGTGACAGGAAAACTTCATATAAGGTTTCCTTACACACTCTAAATTTTTAATTTCCCATGTTTGAAAAAAGTAAACAACTGCATAACAAAAAAGTGAACAAAAACAATGTGAATTGGTTTTTAAAACGTTTTGTAAGTTCGTTTCTTTTTATTTTACGGTTGAATAAGTTTTTGTTTCACATGTAGTTTCGCACTATAAATACGTAATAACCATAGGCGTAGCGAGATGGTGGCCAGGGAGGTGCCTCCGTGGCGGATTTTAGGGAGAGGTGACGGGGCAATCCCTCCTTAGACGAGCAAGGTGTTCGAATTTCGAAAATAATAATAAATAAATCTAGAAACACAAAGGCGTCTTACATATACAGACATAAAGAATTGTTTCAATGAAAGAGAATTGTCAAGAACAAAAACTATTTGTTAAAATATTGTTGTGGAAACACAAATGCCTAACTTATAGTAACTCTGATATTCCCGTCAGTGCAAATGATGTTCTGATACAATTTGGTGCTGATATTTATTTAAAAGAAAAAAAATATTAACAATAATAATAACTGCCTAAGAATGTCGACGACTAAACGTAGCTTTTTCTATATTAAAGATAATAAACTTCTTAGAGGTGTTGGGTTTTGGGTCGAAGAAAGTTTTGACCCGATTCGTATCAACGAAAAAATAATGATTATAAATTTAGTTATCCTTTTGTATGTAAAATTTGAATTTTTAAACAGTGGTTTCAGAAATATGCTATACATACTGTTAGTAATAATTATAAAATTACACAAATCTTGAAGTTCATGAAAATTGCGTCTACACAATTTTTTCCCAATAGATGTTACTACTATGAAAAGGTGACTAATATGATTTCAATAGTAGACCAGCGCACAAGAAAACAGCATTAAAATATAATATTATTTTGTAGTAAAATCACTTCCCCTGATAGGGTTAAATAATTATTTTTTATGATCATATATTCAAGTAAGTAATCACAAACTATTTCTGAAACAGTAACAGTATATGCAAGAACTTACTATGCATGTTATAAATTTATAGATATAAATTAATTACGTACATTTTTTTTAATTTTTTTTTACTAATGATGTCTGATGTAGTTTGACATTTCTATATTTAAATTTCGTAAAATTGTTATTTTTTTAATTTTAAATCGTAATAAAATTGTAATACATTGCTCGTAAATTTACACTTTACAATCAACTTCACGTTCTCACTCGCATGCAACATGTTCCTTACAATTCGGTTATGTAATGTCCTTCACTAATATAAAACCATAATGTTTTAATAGTTTAGACATATAATATTCGACAGGACAAACGATCGTAATAATAAACAAGTAACAATGAAATAAGTAAGTGTGATAGTTTATTTTTATAGAGTGGAAGATTAATTTGAAATTAATTGGTTTGAACCGTATCTAATTAAAGTATCAGTACTTTTACAACATATCATTATTACATATTTGCAGAATTTCTCACAATTTTCTATTATTCCATGCTAATTTTATCAAGTTAATACTTGCAATAATAGCGAACTTGATTTTAAAATGACCGTAAAGATAATTTTCTTACTTTATTAGTACTAATCACGTCAAATTTGAATCTATTCTGGAAGTACATGGGAACTGCTTTAATTGCATTAAAACAATTAAGAGGGTAAAGCCTTAACGCATGGATTATGTGGGAAAAATCGTGGTAGAGTCTTGATTAACTCAGGTTGATATCGTCTAGGCGGTTTCCGCTTCGAGCCTCATTCACAACGAGTCATTACTTGATTTTTTCTCCAGAATCAAGGCCTACTGGTTTATTAACTGGCTCGGGCTAGGTTAGGTTTCACCTATAGACACAGTATTGTATCAAATGCAGGTGCAATGCAGAATAATGAGGTCACTATATTATTTATGCTTGCGTATTAATAGACTGATAATTGTACCACGGTACGCGAATCGAAGAAAGTAATCAAGTACATTTTAACAGCCTCAGGAAAGGATATGAATCAACATATGCTATTAGTGTTGCATATTGAACTACAATTTACACAAATAAAAATATTTACACAATAATGAATTATGCATTTTTTAATATTTCTTTACTTTTCAAGGCTGATACATAACTGTATCAAGCAATTTCCATTTTTCAATCTTGTCAGTCTTCTTATTTTATATTTACTGACTTAATTTTCTTTTTATCGGTTGCAGTTTCACTCATGTAGTTAAGATATATTAAGCATGTACGTATGAAAAACAGTAAAATAATTGTTGAATTTATATTGTTTGAATTTTGAGTTAAATGAAAAGGGGAAATCTGTCTATGATCTGATATATCAAAAGGCAGTAACTATCTGTAATGAATAGGATATATAGAAATTGTGATGGAAATAATGTACATACATACATAGGTATATACTTACCATTCCTAGCGTTATAACTAAAATTAAAAGTTTAGTGACAATAAAAATATTTTAATGAGTATAAATCAGGGCATGTAACCGGTTAAAAAAACCGGTTAATAAAAACCGGTAACCGATATTTTCAACGAAAATTGCGAACTTTAACCGTAATTTTAACCGATATTTAACCAAAATAAACCGGTTTTAGCGAACATTAACCTTTATTTAATATCATTTAGCGAGAAAAACATAATATTTTTTATATCTGTGTTTTCTATTTGTATTTGAACATGAGTCAAGACAGTTTTTACAATTAACATTTTATTGGAGAGTCATAAATGTAGGTAGTCTTTTTGGCCGTTAAGGTTACTTAAAAAGTCCCAAATAAATACAGCCTTTGTCAACACAGGCAAGTTTAAAATTGAAAAGTGACCTGCGTTTTTCTGAAGATATTACGGGAATTTTTGTGAATGTTCATTAATTAAATTGCTTTTTTTTAATTGTTATATTTATCTTAGATTTTTTTGACACCCTTTTCCATTTAAAATTAGGTGCAAACCCCATTTTAGGGTTGAAATGCCATTGGAAATCCATTCAAGTGTCCCCCTTTATACTAAAATTGCCGTGTTCAAGCGTTTTTTGCTTTTAGTGTCCAGAAATTGCGCTGATAATTTTCATTGGACCACTCATAATCCGTCTGAAGATCGATGACTAAAACTCGTTTTTTCTAGGAGGAGATGACTCTAACAGCTTTTCTCTAGTGACTAGCCCTGGCTCGTCTAGTGCAGAACTATTGACTATGACTGGACTAGACTACGAGAGTCCTAGGAAAAAATATGATTTAAGAGTTAGAGCAGACAGTCCTCCTCTAAGAAGCGATGTTCATGTTGAAGTTATTGCCACAGACGTAAATGACAATGCCCCTGTTTTAAAAGACTTTCAGGTAAGAATTTGAATCCGTGTAAAATAAAAAAATGTTCCTGGCTATTTTTATTTACTTTTTATATATTTATATCACTTTTTGAATATCTAAAATAGATCTGAATCTTTGTGGCGGTCAAAACATTTTTTGGAAATGAGTTTTGTCTTTACAGGCTTGTAACTCGTAAATTAGTTGGGATACAATAAAAATTCTTGCACCAATCGATTCCTTGGAGATTTCTCTATAATATTCATGTTACTTTATATTTTTTCTTGCATTTTTATGGCTCAGCTAATGCAATATATAAAGAATGGTATAATGTGACACATAAAAATCTAATCAATTTGGAATATGGGACGACATAAGAGCTTTACTGTCGATACTAAGGAATGTTCTGTCATAATAATTATTTTCTTGACATAAAGCAGTCCACAAATATTCTTTAGAGATAAAATCACCTTCTAAATTTTGTTTCTGAAATATTTTAACACTTAAAATAGTTTTTTCGTAAATTGACAACTATTTGAGTCGGTCTGTAAGTCTGTGATTAAAAGATTTAAATCTGATAAGATCATTTTTCAATTAGTTTGACAAATTATGAATTATAAACCTACTAAAAAAATACAGAAGATCTAGTACAATGTTAAATTACCTCAATTTGAGTCAAAAATTTTGATTTTTTAAAAGTCTATATTGATATTCCACAATGTTAAACCCAATGAAACTGATTTAATTTATTCCAAAACAATTTGGGACAATGTGAAACCTTACACAACTGTCTGAAATTAATCCCAATTGACTTAAAACAGTGTTGACCCTTATATAACGATGTTAAACCCTAAATAATTATATTAACTTTGTACCAAACAGTTTGAAACAATGTTAAACCTTCCACAACATTCTGAAATTAATCCCAAACAATGTGGAACAGTGTTAAACCTTATAGAACTATGTAGAACATTGTTAAATTAGTAAAACTTTCTTAACTTAATCCCAATTAACTTGGAACAGTGTTGAACCTTATATAACAATGTTAAACCCTAAATAATTATATTAACTTTGTCCCAAACAATTTGGAATTCTGAAATTAATCTCAAACAAATTGGAACATTGTTGACCCTTATATAACAATGTTAAACCGTAAACAATTGTCGTAACTTTGTCCCAAACAATTTGGAACAATGTTAAACCTTCCAAAACTGCCTGAAATTAATCTCATACAATTTGGGATAATGTGTAACCTTGTAGAACTATCTAGAACATTGTTAAACCCTGTACAACTGTCTCATCTGAATCCCAATTATCTTGGAACAGTGTTGAACCTGATACATCTGTGTTAGACCCTAAACAAGTTTCTAACTTTGTCCCAAACAATTTGGAACAAAGTGAAACATAGTGCAAATGTTTCTACTTACTCTAGAACACTTGGAACATGTTTCTGCCTTCTACAATTGTTTTTTAAGTCTTCCTAATAATTTCCAATAATAGTTATACATTAAAACTTACAATTTATAGTTTTTCATTCTAAAATTTTTCATATACAGCCAAAAAAATCCAAAAAGACCCATTTTTAGGTCCAAAATTTTGATTTTTGAAATAATTCCAAATTGATAGTCGCCGATGCGCTGATTTCAAATTTTCAGACCGAATTCAATTATCTCTTTCCGTTCCTGAGATATTTGACCTCAAAGTTGCACCTCAAAAAAGTGGGTTTTTTGGATATAACTCTAAAACGGGTAGGGACACAATCTCAACGACTATACCAGTGGATTCTACAGGCAAAGTTACATAAAGAAATGTTTTCTCCGCATATACGTTCTTTGGAACGATTTTGTGAAAAATGAGAAAAACGAAAAAAACCGGAATTTCAGTTTTTCGCTTGGGGACTTTTTGTCACCAAATATTTTCATTTTCTAGACTTAAGTAAATACAGATGCGCTGATTCCAAATTTTCAAACCGATTTCAATTATCTTTTACCGTTCTGGAGATATTTGCGTTCAAAGTCAGACCTGAAAAAAAATGTTTTTCAGGAATAGTCCTGAAATGGGTCGAGATACGACTTCGACGACCTCACCAATCGATTCTGCGGGCAAAATTACATCTGTATACCAATTTTCAGATATTTATTCAGGCGGATACAATTTTTAGAGCGAAAAAACGAAAATCGCAAAAATTGAAAAATCGCCTGATGAACCCCTTACGATTTTTCCGATTTTTGGCCATTTTCGTTTTTTCGCTGTAAAAATTGTATCCATTAGAAAATAAATCTGAAAATTGGTACAAAAATGTAATTTTGTCCGTAGAATCGATTGGTGAGGTCGCCGAAGTCGTATCTCAACCCATTTCAGGACTATTCCTGAAAAACTGAATTTTTCAGGTCCAACTTTGAACTCAAATATCTCGAGAACGGTAGGGGATAATTGAAATCGGTTTGAAAATTTAGAATCAGCACATTCTTCTTTACTTAAGTCCAGAATATAAAAAAATTTGGAGACAAAAAGTTTCCGAGCGAAAAACTGAAATTCCGGTTTTTTCGTTTTTCTCATTTTTCACCAAATCGTTCCAAAGAACGTATATGAGGAGAAAACATTTCTTTATGTAACTTTCCGCGTAGAATCGACTGGTATAATCGTTGAGAATGTATCTCTACCCATTTTAGAGATATGGTCAAAAAACACCCTTTTTTGAGGTGCAACTTTGAGGTCAAATATCTCAGGAACGGAAAGAGATAATTGAATTCGGTTTGAAAATTTGAAATCAGCGCATCGACGACTATCAAGTTAGACTAATTCTAAAAATTAAAATTTTGGACCCAAAAATGGGCATTTTTAAATTTTTTTGGCTGTATATGAAAAATTTTAGAGTGAAAAATAATAAATTGTAACTTTTCATGTATGTCTATTATTGGAAATTACTAGGAAGACTTAAAAAGAAAGTTTTAGAAGGCAGAAAGATGTTCCAAGTGTTCTGAAATAAGTAGAGAGACTTGCACTATGTTTCACTTTGTTCCAAATTGTTTGGGATAAAGTTAAGGCACTTGTTTCGGGTGTAACATAAATGTACTAGGTTCAACACTGTTCCAAGATCATTGGGAGTAAGATGAGACAGTTCTACAGGGTTTAACAATGTTCTAGATAGTTCAACAAGGTTTAACTTGTTTTCGGAAAGAAGGTGGTTATTCCTGTGTTTGTACTGCTGGTTTTACCGGTGCAAATTGTGACATAACTTTAACTAAAGACGCATGTAAAAGAGATATTTGTAAGAGTGGTTCAACTTGCACTCCCCTTAAAAAAGGAGGGTTTATTTGTGAAGACTATTATCCCAATAATGGGTATGAACATTATATAGAATTATGTGAGCTTAAAAGTAGAAGCTTTGGAAAAAGCTCGTTTCTTACTTTTCCATGTTTGAAACAGAGACATCGTCTACATTTGACTTTAAAGTAAGTACTAAACTAAAAGCTTTTTTGAATTTTTTTAATGGATTTCTCTGTTTTTTTTTTTATAATACACTTTTTTTATATTTTTACTTTAAGTTGTACGGAACAAAATAAAACAACATGCAAAATTAATAAAATTAAGTTTTATAAGCTTGTAACTCAAAAACTATTAAAGATATAGTCTTAATATCAGAGCATGTAACCGGTTAATAAAAACCGGTAACCGATATTTTCAACGAAAATTGCGAACTTTAACCGTAATTTTAACCGATATTTTTTAGGCGGAAAATACCGGTAACCGTTAACCAAGAAAACAAATAAACCGGTTTTAGCGAACTTTAACCTTTATTTTAATATCATTTAGCGACAAAAAATTTTAATATTTTTTTTTATATCTGTGTTTTCTATTTGTATTTGAACATGAATCATGACAGGTTTTACAATTAACATTTTATTGGAGAGTTATAAATGTAGGTAGTTTCTTTGGCCGTAAGGTTACTTAAAAAGTCCCAAATATATACGACCTTTGTCAACAAAGGCAAGTTTAAAATTGAAAAGTGACCTGCGGTTTTCTAAAGATATTACGGGAATTTTTGTGAATATTCATTAATTAATTTGCTTTTTTTTTATTGTTATATTTTTCTCAGATGGTATTTTTTTATTATTTTTTTAAATTAATTATTCTGTAATTTTTTTTAATCAAATTTTTATAATTAATTTCTTTTAATTAATTTAATTATTTTTTTAACCGATATATTAACCGGTTTAAACCGGTTTCTAATTTTCAAAAACCGGTTTTCGAACTAAAACCGTTATTATTATAACGTTCTCTATAAGGGTTAACCGTTAACCAGTATTTTTTTCGGTTACATGCCCTGGTATAAATTCATTTAACCCTTAATTTTAAAGCATTTTTAAACTATAACAATGTTAAAATTTAAAAATTTTACATTACGATCTTTTTACCAAAAACATTTTAAAAATAACAATTGAAAGGCAATTGGAAAAAAAATTGAACTTGGACAAAGTAATAGACACCTTTGCTTCAAGGTATGCTAAACGGATAATTCTAAATTCAATGTAATTTAAAGTTTTATTCTAGATACCTTACCCATCTGTTAATAGAAAAATAGCGCATTGAAATAGTATATAACGTATATTGTTGACAACAGTTTTTCTTTGCGATATTTTTCTATTAATCCATGGTTTAGGTAACCGATACTTTTAACCAAAGGTGAAAACAAACCGCATTCAGAGTTGTTGTTAATGTAATTTTCTTTTATTTTTGTTAGATATCATATATTTATTCAAAAAAAATATTGGTATTGTGGATAATCTCTCTCTTGATAGATTTAGAGCAAAACTACAACAGTACAAAGTTGTTCAAAATTAAATTCTACAACAGATAAAATTATAATTGAGGCAACAGCTGGCCTGCAGTACGAGATATATTAAATATAAAATGTAACATTTTCGTTTAAAATCAGATAGCCATGGAAATAAAGTAAAAAAAAAACTTGTGAATCACTTTTATGCCGGGTGATGAAAAACAATCTTACTATAATTTTTGTTACAATAAACATGTTTCTTTTCGCATTGACGAATTTTGAACACACAAATAATTGGAAACAGTGTTGCGTGCTCAAATTTAAAGTTCAAAGATTGCTGAATGCAATTGTCGAATTGCAAATACTCGAACATATATCAAAATGGAACAAAAAACAATGAATCGCCGAATTGCGATTTGTAACAATGAACGTACAACAAATTTTACACATATGAATTGAGCGATACATCAAAAGCTATTTAAGCACCAAATGGATGCACTCTTGAACTTTTGTTCTCAATGTGTTCTATATTCTCCATGAAAATACGAGAAAATAAAATTCTCTTTAAAAAATATACAGAAAAGTGTTTTTTTATAACAGAATTAATTTAAATCAAAAAGTAAAAATATGTGTTAATATACAATATATTTGTACAAATCAACTATGCTCATTGTATGATGTCTCGCTAAAATATACCAAATGTATTGTAAAGATTAGAGGTGACACCGTATTAATTAAAAGTAATAATTTTACTTAGTTATATTGTTTAGTTTTATATCTTACCTTAAAAAATAAACAAGTTTTGAAAAACAATGCGAATACTTCAACATAAAACCCCACTCCGAAAAAGAAACATCAATCATGATTTCAGAGTTTAGAAAAATATACTATTTGGTAAAGCTGAATATTCGACTAAAATTCAACCAAATATTCGTTAAAACTCTAGAAAAAATCTTATTACATTGATTACTGTTAAAATCTGAAATTGTCAAAATCGGTATAATTACAATACCTCCCGTATTACATAGAGGCGGTCGGTAAAATGCCATTCTCATAAAAATTATACATACTCCTTTATTTTCTACCTAACTTTTACTTTATTTAATAAAACTTTAACTTTTATACCGTAGGGAGAATAATATTTCAGGATATCAGTCTGTAGAAAACTTTATTTTTAACCCTTATACGTTACAGGTTTCAGCACAGCGTTTCGTTTTTCCAATGTTTCTATTTTGTGTGTATTTTTTTGTACAATCGCATATTTTAAATGTCTCTTGAATGGCTTTCCAAATTATGTACAATTTAATCAATGAGTGATTTCGAATATTACTTACCAATCGGGAATATTTGAGATCTGGCATCCACACGTGGATAACTTCACACTAGAACCTGCGGACGTCACAATTTTTGCCACTTTTTTTTCTAATGTGGTATTTTAAAACGATCTTATACAACATAAAATGTAAATAAAAAAGAATTACATCATATAGAGCAACAAATTAGACATTGAAAGTTCAATTCAAACAAAAAAATGTTCACTTATTTTTTTTTGCAAGACCTCATTATGACTATACTCTGTTTTTAAACTATAGACAGTAACTAGAAATTCTAGTGAGAAAATCAAAGCCTGTGATTGGCTGTTGCGCCATTTCATGAAGCCGCATTTAACCAGACAAAATTTCAAGTTAACCTTCTCACACGTAATTGAAACGTCAAACTCTCATTAGTTGTCAAATCACTTGTTGAATTTGCACTTGTTTTTTGTTTCATTTCTCTTTTTGTGATATTTCACGATTAAAACCAATTCTTTTCAGAACTACTAGAATTTCACTAACGCTGTGGTGTAAATGTGACTTCGTCTAGTGCTGTCTCTAGTTTAAAAACGGAGTATAGTGTCAACAAATTTAGTAACTTGAACAATTTGTCGTTTTAATTTAACTAATTATTTATTAGTAATATTAGATTATTTCCGATATTTTCATAATATCCGTAATTTTTTCTTTGAAATAACACGTTAATTTTAATATGCTTATTTTTGTTTCACCATTGTATTATCAGTAGGTAATTAATAATATATTCGTTAAATTTTCATTTACGAGTATTCTAAAAGAAAATCACCTACAATACTACTACTATCTACTTGAAAATTGTAGTTCTCTCGTTATTAAACAAGTCTGAAGAGTCTTCGTTCGTTTGGAGTGATCAATGCATGGAAAACAGAGCAAAACATTATTAACAATGAAGAGTTCATAAGCATGAATAACAACTGCAGAAACATGCAAACTTCAAATGAGAATAACTAGATCCATTTATTTCACTGAGATGCGCTTCTCATTTTATGATGCGAATTCAATTTAGAAGTAAGACTTCAGTTGATGTATTTCATCACTTTAGTGAAAAATATATTGAAAGGAAACACTATATGAAAATGCAATAGTAACTTATAACAATTAAATTTAATATTCTTCAAAATAAGTTACAATAACGGATAACGGTGATTCAAGCGCTCTGACTTAAACTGAATTGAGTGTGAGATCTGGGGTTCAGTCACTGATCTCTATATAATTCCTGGAAAGAACATAGCATATGGAAAAATGAAGCCTATGGCGGCCATTTTCCTGATGTCTGAATCTAATGCAATAGGCGCGAAATATAAATAAAGTCGTCAGTATCTACAACGAAATATTAGAAATCTTTTAATATTTGATTTGTTTTAGTTATTTTTACTTTGAATTGAAGTTAACTATTTATTTAATTGAAAGAATTATGGAAACGAGTAAAATATGAAAAAAAAAACGGACTGCGTAAAAAAGTTATAGAAATATTAATATTCAATGTAAAGGAAAATTTAATGAAATATTAAAAATCCCAAGTAAAAATATACTATGCATAAAATTCACAGAATATCGTTTTTAATTTAATACACTGTATTTTTACATGATATAAAATGGAGAGCTTGTTTTACTTCGGAATAAAAATTAAAAATCCATATTTAGTAAATGATTATTATTATAATGCTAGTAAAATATCATTGTTGATTGTTAAAGCTCAGATATATTAGATGATTTAAGCGTTATTCGGTCAAAGTCTTATTAAAACCTATTTTTAGTAATTAAATTTGGAAAATTTAAAATAAAATAATTAACACAAATCAAATTTAAAATAATTCTCATATTTCCTTATAGATGACTTTATTCATTTTTCGCCCCAATTGGATTAGATTCAGACCTCAGGCAAAGGCTTCAATTTTTCATATGCTATGCCCTGAAAAATATTTTTATTAAACAATCTTTATTACAAAAAAATAAATAAAATTGAATAGCAGAACAACCGGCCAATTCTACCTCACTGTCTCCGGTCTAATCATGATGACTTTTTTTTAGAAACATTTACATTCTTTCCTCTTCATAAATATCAAATTTATTTCGCATATTTTAATAACATAAACAAGACTCACATCAATGTTTTGTAATTTTTTTCCTATTAAATTGAACATCGAAAGTAAAATTGCCAATATTTTTTTCATGAACAAAATTTTTAAACGTTCCACTTGACTTCGAAATCCTTTAGCTTTAGCCTTTAAGCAATAATGTTTTTTAGATACATCCTGTATCATTTTCAATACTCAATAATGATTCATAAATTTCTACTTTTTAGTTTAAATGGCATCTTAAAATCCTGTGCTATGCTGCTATGAATCTAAATATTTGATTTGAACCGCACAATAAAAAGAAACCATTGAGATGTTTCCTATTTGAAAAGTTATATTATATATTTTAATTTCATTTTTGTAGATGACAAGTTAAATGTAAACGAAATTGATTTCAGAAAAGGAAATGTTTTTACATTATAACTTAGAAAAAGAATAAAAAGTATTTGAGGAAAAGCAGCAAGAAATTGGAACGAAATGAATTGTTTTACAAAGAAAAAAGAAAATTAATCAACCAATCAAGTAAATGAAAGGCTGTGCGTCAAATGTCACCAGCAGATTATGAGGAAATCAAATTTTAATGAACATTTTTGCATCGCAGTAAATGATTTTACATAATTGAATTACATAAGCTTTAGGTCGGAAGGTGAAAAAGTAGACAAGAAAATGGGATTGGAAAATAAAAATTCACATTATACGGCAGCTTTTCGTTTTTAACTTCTTACTCAATTAAGTGTAATTAAATATAAAAATTAGATGTGACCAGCTCATATCTTTTTGCCGCACAATTTTTACAAATTTTCGATCTTTTTTTTTGTAAGAAATGGGTGTCCTAAATCATTGCTTATGTTAATAATAAGTCACAATTAACCACTAAAATATTATATCAAGTTTCATATATAATCTTGTCTTTACAAATTGAAAATATTGTATAATTTCTATTTCTGGGTCAAAAATTTAGGTTTTAAAAATAATGAATATTAATAGTGAGATATGTTGATTTCAAATTTTGAAATGGAATAAAATATATTTTTCGCGCATCTGTTTCATTATGACATATTAGAGAACTCAAAATCGTCCAGTAACTCTTTGTTTGCAGGCCTTGGCCTATTTATTTTATTTTCCTTATATTATTTTTGAAGATTAAAATTATTTATGATTTTGTTTCGTAGTCTTTATTGAAAATCTCAGTGTGATTTCTTTAAACTTCATAAAAAATGATGAAAAATAAAGTAGTTTTGAAGATCTATTTGATTTTTCAAGTACTTTAAATATTACTACTTGACTTGATTTGAAATTTGACTACTATTAATTGACTTGAGCTTGACTTGTCAGTCAAGTAGCTTGAATATCAACTCGACTCAATCGTGAAACCCTAACCATTAATCAACAATTTTGACGGTAACCAGGAATTTTTTTAATATTAAGTGAGTATAAGTAATTACTTATAACATTCTTTTTTTTCGAAAAATAAATAAATAAGGTTGAAATGTGATTGTAAATACCTTGGAAAAAAATATTTAAACACGATTTCCACACACGCACCAATTTACGATTATAGTTGGTGCTAACATTAATGTGAGTAAATCACTTTTCAATTGCTAAAAATGATAATAAAAAGCACAACACCATGCAGGCTTCCCCATGCTGACTGCTTTGCGCATACATCATTAATTGATATTATAGCATAAGACCGATAAACTATATTTAGTGTTCGGTCAGCAGTCCGCTGCAATAACAATATATTATGTCCGGTTCGATGGTTTCGCTAATCTCTGTTTCAATATGACGCCGGACTGGACGCCAGCAGTAATCATCAGCCTGGACATCGATTAGTGCAACACCGCAATTATATCTCATATTAATTGCTTCTACTTCGCCAACAAAAATTACATCCGCCGTCAAGATATATCAATGATATATGCCGGGGATTTTTTCACTCTTTAACTACTCTTATAATAAAATTATTAAGGGCCGGTTTTTTCATGACTTAAACTATAGGTTTCTTTACTCATGGGTTATTAGAAAAATATCGCATCGAAATAGTAAATAACCTATATATTTTAACACCGCAATTATATTTCATATTAATTGCTTCTATTTCGCCAACAAAAATTATACATACGTCGTCAAGATATATCAATGATATATGCTGCCTATTTTTTCACTCCTTAACTACTCGTATAATAAAATTATTAAGGGCCGGTTTTTTCATGACTATTAAACTATAGATTTATTTACTCATGAGTTAATAGAAAAATATCGCATCGAAATAATAAGTAACCTATATGTTTGCCAACATAAGTTAGTTTTTCGATGCGATATTGCTCAGCCCCTATTCTACCTACCTATCTATCATATCAGAAGAGAGTTAAACAATTATAGTTTTTAAAATTTATGAAATTATTATTATCTTATATTAATTGCTTCTACTTCGCCAACAAAAATTACATCCGCCGTCAAGATATATCAATGATATATGCTGACGATTTTTTCACTTCTTAACTACTCTTATAATAAAATTATTGTTAGAATGAACCTTTTATTTGTTTAATTACACATTAAACACACAACACATTTACTTATAAATCGTTATATTCTTTGAAATATCAAATGACACATCATTATCACACACGTCACACACAAAACATTATTCTCCAACGGTCACTTAATTATTATCATGTAAATAAAATATAACATTATTAAGAACCAGTTTCTTCACGGCCCTAAATAGTAACGATTTGTTCTTTGCATTTCCCTAAAAAATGAATAGGTCACTAGATATAAAAAAAAACTGATTTTGGTCAATTTACTTTTTGACTTATAACTTTCTTGTTTCAATTCATACAAGTTTCTAGATTGCAAATTCTAGAATTGACAGGGGTACAGTGCTGCCACCTATACCTATTTTTCCCCTTCAGTCTACCGATCTACCAAAAGGCATAGATATTTGCTCAATAATTATTTGTATCACTAGCCCAGAAACTAAAGTTTTGCGAGAGCGCGCTTATTTTGTTAAAGCGAGGCCTGCAAATAATGCGAGATTTGCCGAAAAAAATTCAGAATAAAAATAAACGAAAGAAATTAGAAAATTACTCATTTTATTGAAACAAATTTTTAACATTACAATTCAATATTCGCCTAAATTTCTACAAAGAAGCAAATTCGTCGGGTGCGGTTAGAACCTTTCTGGATAAAGCTGAAAATATGTTTCTAACGTAATCTACTTATTTCTGCCAGCAGCATATTAAACTAACTGAATTGATTAGTTAAAATTTTATTTGAACAAAAATATTCAATTTTGTCTTCGAAGCACACTTGACCAAATAGATGATAAGTCTCCATCGTGATTTAATTAATTACAATAAACATCATTATATCGAAGAGGTCCTAAATGAAATTTCTAAAAATAGAAATATTTTAAAATTTGACTTTCCAAAAAGAAATAAGGATGATTTTTTTTTGTATGTAATTGTCATGTGTAATCCCACTGGTAACTAGAATATTACTTAAAATTGTTGTCGTTGTCGTCAACTCTGATTGTTGCGACGGAAATCAAACGAGTGCGCAGGACGAGCGACGTTCTAAAGCAACAAGCAGGAGTGAGTTAGCCAAAAATTATAAGTAAAATTCTAGTTACGAATGGTATTCGGCGTTACAATTCCTCGAAATATATATTTCTTTTATGTAATTACTTGTCACAATTTTAACAGACGATTTAGTCGTGTAAATTCCGCAGCAATTGCTAGTAACTGACAATTGTCAGAGAGATTTGAATCTGATTGGTTCAATTCTAGAAAATATTGTGATTTAATTGGATGACAAATTATGAGTGGAATTGTCTCTGTAATATATTTTTTTTTCTACATGATTATATTGTTTTGTATGTTTAAGAATATATTTCTTTTTATGATAAAATGTTTATTATTTTTCTGCCCCTCTCTAAAAAATATTATATAGGAGCCCATGATAAAATAAAAAATAAGAACATAAAAGTCTAAGAATGTACACCGAAAAATAAGTTACTGGCATAAAATTGGACGACACAAATTATTTTTATACACATTAAAACAATTGGTTATGCAAGATCCTGCACGAGTTCGCGTCTGTTCCGACGACTTCCTTCGTTTATTTATGTTTAATATATCACAAAAAACGCATTTATTTAATGTTTGTCGTCGATGATGTGTTTAGTATGGACGATATTCATATTTTAGTTGTTAATAAAAGTGAAATAGGTGACTTTAGTGATAGTAACCTAAACCTATATACTTTTGTTATTATAGTGCGTGGAGGAAAAATAAACAATATTCGTTTGTGAAATATATATAATTGACAAAGTGTAGTGGATAAACCATAACAAAAACAATTCTTCAATTCCGTAGATGGCAGATACTCCATTCCAATGGCTTAAGGTAATTTATGTAAAATTTAGTTCAACGTACGATAAGATAAAATAAAATTAATAATTGATAATAATTTATAAAGGTATATGTATAATTATTTCAATATAGATATGGAAATATCTATTTATCATGCTTTATATTTATATATAAAAAATAAGTAAATATAAACAATAGCCTACTATTTGAATTTATTGAAGCATAACACTGATATTAATTTTATGTTACATATTACATGAACCTACAGTACATTTTCATCATACATTTGATCTCAGATTAAATTACATGAAATTAAACATTGTCTATGCTTTTACTAACTATAACGTAGTATATTAATAATTAACCTATAAACATTTCATTTAATTATAGTAGGAAAAGCGGTTATTAATTCAAAGCATTATTTATCTTTATTATCATATTAAACTGATAATTATAATGTCATAAAAAATTGTAATACACCTATTCGTAAACAATACTTCACTTTCATGTTTTTACTGCTTTGGTGTGATGTAATAAATGTCAAATTTATTGAAATGAATTTGGAAGCAGTTAATTTTCTGTCTGTCAGAATGAAATAATCCAGGACAACATATAAATCAATATTAACAAAGTAAATATAGGCAATTAATTACTATGATAATTGTAATGAAATTTGTAATACATCATTTGCTTTAATTAGCAAGACGTAAATTATCTCTAATTTTTTATTGGTACCATATAATTATTAGCAATTTACATATTGTCAACCAATAATACATGAGCTTTACTTTTTTATGTACCAAAAAAGTATACATTATTTTTTGTCCTTTAAATTTGAAAAAGTGTCACGCCAAATTAATGTTCACATTCTATCTTCATTAATTAATAAAATGAAAACTTATTGTAATGAGCAAATAAACAACTTTTTTTATATTATTTTTTTTTTATAAAAGTTCTATTGGATAATTCTTTATTATACCACATATTTTATACTGGGCTATTGAAATAAATATACAGTATTCAATATATTTCAGAAATAGTATAACAAAATTAAAAATTATGAGTCCATGATCAACACTGACCAATGAATCAATTTATTTACCTTTAAAAATAAATAAGCTATAGTTTATTTTTTGTAAGAACGAAATGTGAAGATAGCAGCAGTTTGTTATTGTGTTTTAATTGGATAATATTGACCTGATCCATCGTATATCATTAATCAAGTCCGACTGTTCTCCTACTAGTTTCGACATATTCATTCAATATTGGACATAAATATAGTAAGTGTTGAAAATTGTCAATTACTTTTAAAATAAAAAAAGGAATTGTAGAAATATATAATTAGTGTTTCACAAGATATCAGATGTCAAAGCAAGACAAGGCAAGAATTTGGCTTGCAAGAAATGTGCAAGAGTAGCAAGATTTTCTTCAATTTTTGTACTTTTGTACATTTTTTTAGCCAATTGTAAATCTGGATGTATTATGAGATCCTACCTATAAATTAATAAAAATATAAAAATAATTAATTTTTTTAACATATGTATGTAAATTTCATTTTCAAAAAAATATATAATAGTTATAATTAGTGACTAAATAATATAATTATTCTTCGAAATCATGTAACCAAGACTTAAGAGACAAAATGTTTTCTTATAACCAAGGATGCTTTGAAAAAAGCTTTTCTGCTTGTACATATATCGCTATTGTGCTAAGATATACGTATATAGTAGTGCATCTATAATTTTTTTTTATGATATTAATTAAATAATAACACATAATTGTATTATGAGATATATTAGTTAATTGACATTGATATTATCTAAACAAAATTATTATACTTTTTCTACGACCATTATTTAATGTTGTATTTCAAACACCACACGATTACACACTATATTTATATATTTCACATATCCACTAGTAAATAACGCCAACTTCAAAACATAAAACAACTATGTCAAACTGTCAATCTCAAAATAATAAATTAAAACACTTTACAACCAATAAAACAATACTATGTAGAACATTTTTTGTTAATTGTTTTATTAGTCGTTGAGTTTTAAATTAATTATAATTGTTTTGTCTTATTTATAATGCTAACATAATTTCGATAAATCAATAATTTTCTAACTGTGCGATGGCATACTTTACTTCCATAATGTGACACTTAGATAACCTATAAGTTTTGCAATAATGGCTATTTAAACAAAACTATGATCATAATATTTCATAATCATACAATCAGAAATTAAGTTGGGGGGAACAAATGTAACTTAGCTTGATTCTTTAATCATTTGATCATTAATCAAGTCGGTTAATTTAATGAAAATTGAGAGTGAACCTCGAGAATCCAACAAAATATTCGTTGCTTGGGTTAACTTCCAAAGTCACCCTCGTAGTTTAAGTCCAACTTTTCCATATTTAGTTTTTGTCACGACCTGTCGAAACTGTCCAACAACAAGCTTATTCGTTACTGACCGCTCTAAAGGTCGCATTGTGCATGTAGCAAAAACCAGAACTGTGTCATGAAACTGAAAGTTGCACAGTAGCAGCCAAAGATTTATTGTTATTATAATTAACATGTGAGTAATTAATGTCTGCCAAGTGTTGTTTCGCTGCAATGTCAGTTTTTCTAACCTTAAATCAGTTAGCGAGAAAAACAGCAAGAATCTTTTTCCCACGTTTTTGAACAACAACTTTACACTTCTAATAGAATTATCACTGCGTTTTATATCTTTTACACTTATTAAAATGTTTTACTGTTTTTCTGATACTATTCTTTGCAAATTAATATTTCTTTAAAAGGAAACTGCTTGCATATTTTCCTAATGACATAGTATATAAATTAAAATATCTTTGCACAAGAAAACACAATTAAATAAATGTATCATCACATCATTAGTCTATATTTATTGTTTACAGTTATTTTAGTACATATTATTAATTGAATTTTTTTAACGTATGATGATAAGTTATAAATACATTTAGGATTCTTATATTCAATTGTTTTTTGTATTTTTGCGTTTATTTTTGGTTATCATCATGCGCTACGTGTTTCATCTTCAATCGACTCTTTTCCTTCTGAAAATGCCTAAAACCACCGAAAAATCTGGCTCCTTGAAATAATATTGTTTTCATAGGTCTGATTTAGTTTTGTAAAAGTTTCCATTGCACTATGCCCAAGTCTGAAGCAAAACCTGACGTATGTAATTGACCTTACTTATTTTTAAAACAACTGAGAAAACTTTTCTTTATGTAACTTTGCCCGTAGAATTGACTGGTCTAATCGTTGAGATTATATCTCTACCAATTTTTGAGATTCACATAAAAACACACTTTTTTAAGAGGTAATTTTGACAGTAAAAATATCTGGAACCAACAGAAATACTTAAATTCTGTTTTTAAACTTGAAATCAGCTCATCGACGCTTATTAATATGAACTGTTTTCAAACAAAATGTTGAACCCAAAAATTGAATTATAATTATTTTTTACTGAAATGTCATTGGCACTGAAAATTAATTGACAAATTAAAATAGAGGTAGTTTATATGTTGTGCATGTCAGATTTTTAATAATAGTTTCAAAAATTTAATATTTTGTGATACACTTTTATAAAAAACATATGATGTAATGAAAAAGGGAGGCAATAAAAAGTTAACGAGTTTGGAAAATTTCCGGGTGAAATGAATAAAAAGTAGGTACTTGACAAATATAATTCAATTATAAAATAAAACATTAATTGGAGAATGATATAATTTTGAAGTTTTAAACTAGATACATACAAGCAGAGCTAGCATTTCATAGCTAGACTGTTGTGAGAGAAATGTAATTTCAAATTAAAATTTTATCATTTCGTAAAACTGTGTCAGAGCTAGTTAAAACTTTCGTCGTTAAATTAAATTAAAATTTTGGAGTAGGTTCATTCTAAAGGTAATATTTTTATTAGATTCTGCATGATAGAGATATTGTGCTGTACCGTACTATTTCTCATACATATTTTAAAAATTTTGTTCACAATGTTGCTGTTAGCAGAATATAAACAGTGGCGGCTCGTCCAGGGTGGCAGAGTGGGCAGTGCCCCCTCAAATTAAAATAAAATATGTTTTCTATTTCACATGAATATATTTTTATTAATAATTATTATAACAATATAAATTTCATCTTATACTACTTAGCATTTAACAATGTATTATGTTAGTTAATGCATCAAATTCGACTAGCGGGGGCACGCATCCGCCAGACGAAACTTGTATGGTATACTACTCAACGATACGTTCCAAACACAAATGGGAACAAGATGACTGTACAAGTGAGACAGCGCTATGTACGTGAGTGATTTCGTGCAATTCATGTGCGACTGGGCTCTCATACAGCGGTTGTCAGCCCGCTCGCCATCTCGAACGGTGTTGTACTTGTATGATTTAAAATAGTTCAAATAATAGTTCAAATAAATTCTGTAATATGAATGATAAATAAAGAGATGTAAAAATTTAATATGTTTATAATAAAATAATAATTTAAAATAAATATTCGATAAAATTAATAAAACAAAAATAATGCATATTGTGATTATTTTTATTCTTAAATAAATTTTTTAAATATGTAAAGGAAAATATCATTGAAGAGTTTTTAAACATTATTAATATTTTAATTTTGAAACAAATGCTTTGCTTATTTTTAAAGTTTGCAAATTTATCATAGAAATAATACGAATAGCCGAGCGTTGAACCAGAGGAGGCATGCATACTCTGAGATTCGGAAACAATCGGACGTGTTCGGTGAAATATACTCATTGCATGTTATATTTTTAAAATCGCCAGATCGTCAGTTGTGTATAAATTGTATTTGTAAGCGTGTAAGATTTGATTAAACATTTACGAAAATATTTTCTTGAAATAATAATTGATCATTTTGCTGAAACTAAAGACAGAATAATTGTTATAATATATAAACAACTGTAATTAACAATTAGTGTATTCTGCTTATATCTCATTAGAATGTTTTAGTTCATGGGATAAGAATTTATTTTTAGTTATTCTTAACCGAATAGAAATAAGATTTGTTTTCTTTTTATTTATATTATATTTCAAATTTATTCCAGTACCTATATAATTTTTAATTTGTTTTTTTATTTTCTTCATTACCCCTACCCATTTTTTTTACTATCATTGGGTTGTGCTGAACATAGATACCTATTTATATTTATTATTAATAATATTAAAATAATTAGTGACGAAATCGGAGTTCTAAACATCGTTTCATGACCACGTTTTTCTCACCAAAATCTTTGACACTAACAAAAAAATTTGCCCCCTCGCTCAAAAATACCACGAGCCGCCACTGAATATAAAGTTACATTTTTATGCTTTATGAATGTCGCACTTTTAAATTTAACAATACGGCGACAGAGGATGTTAAAACCTTAACACGTTACACATTTAACTTTTGATATGCTATTAAAATGTCTTATTGACAGTCTAACAGGTACGTTATATTCAACGATATTGTAACAGGTACGGTCGCCTAAGACAAAATCTAGAACATGTGGTATACAATTGCGGGCAACAGGCAGTATTTCAAATATAAATTATATACAAAGATTCCAGTCAAAAATATTAAGAAAAATAATAATCGCTTTTTGGTATATTAGTAATCATGTAATACACATCGATTTAAACATGTGTACAATGAAGGAAGAAGCAAAAACTATCACAGAAAAATACCTGAAAGGAATAGAGATCACCCCAATCACAATGGCATGAACCGTTTGGACAATAGCCAAAACATTTACAGACTTAAAAGACACTAGACATTTTTTACCGGTTTTAATTTAATTTTCATTTTAATAAAAATTGGGACACATGCCATGGACATTAATCTCAAGTAATGCTAACATAATAAACTATAAAATTTACTTATTGTATATCAATGTAATTCATTATAAATTAAAATTAAAAATAAAATCTTAAGCTAAACAACTAATATTTTAAATGAAAAGCCCCATAATTGACAAAATTAATAAACTCGCCACTATTATGTATTTATTAGTTGGAGTACACGATAAAACCAAAAAATAGTTATTTGTATATCAAGGTGCTAAAGTATATTTTTTTATTAGTTACGATTACGAATATGGAATTTATTCTACGAGGTGATAGCTTAGGTGAATAAACCATATGAATAATAAAAATTATTTAATTCTGGAGTATACATTATATTTTTTTCGAAATCGGTAAATTATTAATTAAAAACATAAATAGATAGCAATATGTGTTTGTAAAACGTCAGCTAGCTATTGAAACGGGGATTGCTGTGATAACAAAAGTACTCTCAAAATGTCAAATATTTCTTTATAATTTTCATTTATGTTTACACCTGATTAAGACGTCGTCTGCATAAAATCAGATAAATTATTATCAAACGTAAATAATAAATAAATTCACCAATTGTATTATAGAATAATATGTTTGTTATTTTAGGTAGTTCTAAAATATACTGCAAAAATAAAATACTATTAAAATATAGGTTAATTCAAGTTTAACAGATGAGTCTGTAAAGTCAAATTTTGACATAAGAGTCTTTAAAGTTGTACTTTAGCTACTACTTTGGCTAATTTCGCGGAGTGTACTTTAGTATTAATTTCGAAAAAACTATTTTGTTAATGAAGCAATAATGAAATTAATAGAGTGTAAAATTATTAGAAGTACAAAGTATTATGAAAAAATTAAAAAAAATCTTTGTAAAATAAATATACAAATGAAAAAATAATTAGAATTTAGTTTTATTGGCAGTTACACCACGTCGTCGCATGTTGTACAGCATAAAACACTGTACATGCATAAATAACAGCTAGATTTATTTTCTATTGCAAAAAACTATGTCCAACTTCCGCGTGCATAATATTTGGACTAATTTGGAGTTGTAAAATAAAAGAGATTTTATTTTGATATGGACATAAGCAACGTCAGCACAACATTGCGAGCATTTTTTACTACCTTTGTTTACGGTTAAATTACAATAAATTTAACGCAAGCCGAGTATGCGGGCCCGGGTAAAAAGTATGTGGTGGAGTGAGCATGTCACTGGCTTCTGAAATTCGCCTGCGGGTGTCCTAGCATGTGTGATGTGTGCTTACGAGGCTCCATATGGAGAGAAGGTTTTTCAAAATATTTATATCCACTCATATTTTGTAATAACTCATACGTGAAATAATTTTGCATTATCTCCCTAATGAATTTTACTCCTTCTCTTTAGATTATTAAAGGGCCATTTAAAAAAATGAAAAAATAATAACTTTACATAATATAACATACAAAAGTCTGACATATGTAAATAAATTAATAACTGGATGATGTTCAATAAATGTTAATAAAAAATAATATGAAGGTAGAACATACAAATAAACATGAGACTTTTTATAGTAGATAGAATAGCCCTGGAAAATTGTCTTTCAACAGGAGCTGAGGATACTAGTTAAATAAAATAAAAAAAATATAATTTCGTCTAAAAATGCCTTGTTATTTTTTTTCGCATAGTACAAATACGCAGTAAAATCATGACTATGCGTGCTATTGTAAAATAAGAATAAAACAATTAATTACTAACATGATTTATATCTTTTTATTTGTAACAACCAACTTCCAAGCTTGTCTAGCAATTTTTGGAGTTTGCGGTAACCTAGTAAGTTTGCTCACTTCATATCAGTTATAAATTTAAAATGCAATCTAATATAAATTAATATCAAGTAGGTTAAAATTGCTTGATATCAAGTAAAGTAGCTAAGATAGAAAATTAAGTCAAGTCAAGTAGTGAATTTAAGAAAAGCTTGATTTTCAAGTTAACTACTTGACTTGATGAAACTGTAAGTGAAAATCAAAAATAAAAATGTGTCAGCATGTAAAAAATGGTGAACCATAGATAAATGGTAAAAGGATTATTAAAATGGTTTCAACAAAAACAAAAAATACTTATACATTGCATGCATTTATCTATAGTTCATCATTTTACATGCTGATATTTTTTTTTGACTTCTACTTCCTGAGAAAGACCCATGTGGATTCAAAATCGGTCTAAAAAGAAAAAAAAGCCTTCGAAATATTGACTAAATTCCAGAAATTATTGTTTATCCTATATTCATGAACTAGTCTAGAAAAACCTCTAATCAAATAAAATCTTATTTACAATTTTCTCATTTCTTTACAATTCCTGTAAGTTTCCCAACATTTTCCACTCTTAATCTTTTCTTTATGGAGGTTTTGCTTACGGAAAACATTAATTTCTTGTTTGTTTATGTTTACGCTGAACAAAGAATCCCACGATATGATGATAATGTAGAATAACAGCGATGTTAACACTGACTTACCCTATCAACAATCGTAATGATTTGAACCAGGGAATAGATAGGCGATAGGCGAGCTGTATGCCACGATATCTCGAATGCATTGTATTGGGGTGTATGGGAATAATAATGGCAACAGTCGCACCTATACAGTATTGAACTCCGTGTAATTAGTTCCTGAAATCAAACTGTGATATGTAAATGGGACAAGATGCGTCGAACGTAATTAGCAGAATAACATACACTTCATTATACATGCGAGTATACTATCATTACCATCTATATTTTACATGTTTCGCTTCAACCTGCTATTAAAAGGATATTAACACTTTGAAATATTTAAATACAATACTCGTACGTGTAAATTTCCTCGCACATACTTTATAGTCTAATGAAATAATTAAACAAATCTAACCACTGTTATCAAGTTTACCTCGAAGTTTGTAATACGGTTATGTTGTGAATAAACAATACGAAGAAAGTATAATTTCACTCAAATTAATAAAATATTTTTCAGAACTCACAGTAATTGAATAAAATATCTTTTTTAGTTTTATTTCTGTATTTTTTTATTTATTAAACCCAACGTTTTGGCAGCATAAACTGCTGCCTTCATCAGGGTAATGACAAATACAACAAACGAATTAAAATTATTATACGGAGCATTTTCAACAATTAACTTTGGGATCTACTACGATGAAACCTTCATTATGGTTACGATATGTTGATGATGTTTTCGCTATTTGGTCCCACGGACGAAAAAACTTATATATTTTCATCTGAATAACTTTCTTGAAAATATAAGTTCACTCTAGAAGTTGAAGAAAATGGTATAATTCCTTTCCTGAATGTATTGCTGGAGAGAAAAGAAGATGATTTTTTTTTATTCGATCTACAGGAAGCCCACGCACATTAATCAATATATTAATGTAAAATCACATCACCATCCTTCTCACAAATTTGGCACTATTAAATGTCTTATGAAGAGACCTTCGGAAATTTGTCATTCTCATAAATTAGAAGAAGAGAAAAATGACAATGCAACTTATATCTATTGTCATCAATTAAGCGATGCACAAAATCAAGAATTCCTACAGGCAATGCTGATGATAGAAACAAGATGTATGCTTCGCTTTTCTTGAGCAAGATCATGAAAATATCGTTTTCTCCATATGTAAAACTAAGACATATGTTGAGATAAGCATCTGTGAGAAATTGTAAATCGGTCAAACTGGTAGAACTATTTCTACAAGATTAACTGAACATTAACGATCGATTAGATTGAACACAGCCTGAAAAATCGTTAGTCGCAGAGCATGCCTTGGAGGATTTTCATGAAATAAAATTTCATTAATTTAAAAGTCGTTCTGTTTTCATATGTTTTAGTTAACTTATTTTTGCTCTTCAGAAATGCGCCAACTTACCAGACACTAATCAAGACAATGAAAAAGTGGCCCATAATGGATTATTTTGTATTTTGATAATTTTTCTGTTTCTTAACACAAAATTATTTTTATGAGATTAATACAAAAGGTAATCTGAGATATTTAAAAAACAAACAACGACGACGATTACCGTTTGTTTATTTCACAGTTAATATAATAACAGTTGCCGACAGATATTAATTCCTGAATATTAACATCGAAGTAAATTACTATAAACAACAAAATTCGAATATAATTGTCGATGCACAGTTACAAATTACGAGACATAAACTAAAGTGCTTCTCATTTGACACAAAAAATCAAAGTAAATAATTGTGAATGGCAATTCTTTCGTTCACGCAACAAGTTCACGGTTCGCGTGATATCGAAGTGACGATATGATGAATGCATTGTGGCGGATGTATGTGTTTCTGCAATAATCGAGAATATCACGCTACGACTTTCGTGTATCAGTGGCGTAACTAGGGGGGCACACGCCTGCAACGCGGGTGGGCCTCACAGGTTAGGGGGCCTCACCACAGAATAGGTTTATACAGAAGCGACAGTAAGACAGAGAAACAAAAATTAGAGAGAGATGGGGAATGTGAACAAATTTAAAGGGCTCATTGTTTAAAATCGGAAAGTTTCCTCACATCTTAGTGAGAGATAGGGGAAGTGTACAAATTTAAAGGTCTACACAGTGCTTCAAGGTCATAGAACTGAATAGGGGAACATGAAAGGTACCGACACGGAGTGTCGCCTCTGTATGTAACTATTCTGTTTTCCTCACTTCAGTTCTACGATATTAAACCACAATAAATAGATAAATAAGTAGTAGCGACAATATATGGCACATTGACTTTTTATATCTTCTTCAACGCCTGCATATTGAGCGCGTTTTAATTCTGCCGCTCCCAATTATTAGAAAATTGTCGCTTCTGGAATACTACTTTTAAAAAACTGATGACAATGGGGAATGTGACCATAGTCGAAATTCATTAAATAAGTCATAACTTATATAATCTAACCACTTTGCAATAATATAGTCAATACCAACTTAATGTTTCGGAGAAAGGACATGTGACGTCAATATGTTAGGATCTTAGATGAGGTATAACATAGAGATATGGCATTGCCCAAATATATTGTCGAAAGATCTAAGGTTTAAAATCGCTTGCAGCCAGCAGTGTGAGAACAGTGGACCAGTGGAGTAGTTATATGGAAAACTCAACCAAACAAATAAAGAGGATAGGTGACTAACACTATGACCAATATTTCGTTCGTCTAACTGTAAGTGTGCACTACTCAGCTGGCGTTAGCCGATTCTCGAACATACATGTTTTGCTTGCTCAGTAGTATGTAGCTATAGGAGTGTGCCATATCTCTAGTTATACCTCATCTAAGGTTAGGATCGTGGAAATGGCAGGTAGATTGTATTTTACGTTTTAAATCTATCTTTTTTCACCATTCTACCATGCTGACGTTATAATATGTCTTTCCTATTTTTTAAAAAAATATTTTCGCGTAAACTACAAATAATGAATCCTATTAAAAATTAGGGGCATTTTATTTTTTTGTCTGTACTGTGATTGTAACTACTACTTTCAGGATGTGTAAAATAATTAAAAATCAAATATTTAGCATTGTTAGATATAAAACGTGTTCATACATTTGATTTAAAAGTGTTAATTGCTGATTTTGCGAATATGAAAGCACGGAAGATTAAAATTCAAGTTAGATTTTATAAAAATGGTATAGCAGTGTCACAAATAATTTAATTATTAAATACAAATCTACTTTAAACTTTTAATTTTTTTTATAAAGTTTCAAATCAGCATTATGTTTTTTACGCACAGAGGGGTGGGGGCTCAAGTATATTCTTGCAGGGGGCCAATGAATTCTAGTAACGCCACTGTGTACGATTAAGGTTACTGGATTAAATATCGCAGCGCTGAAAACTCACACGGCGCAGAAACAGAAGAGAACCGTAATACAGATATTGAATGACCGCATCTTGTTTTCAACTTTCGCTAAATGCTCCCGAGAGGATTAGTTTATTTGCTTGTTTAAAACACATAAAACAAAATTGGAGATATAACGGGAGCCGACATTTAATAGTTTCGCCATCGTGTATTAGCCATATGCTTACGCGTTAAATTATCGTTTGAAGTAATTACCGTCGACGAACAAGTTCATAAATTTATGTTAACTGTATCTATCAAGATATAGTTTTTTGCTCATTAATAAATTATGATTTTTTTAAAAAGTTTCTAAACTACTTGTCATTGACAATATCTCATTTAGTACAATCTCGGAAGTGATATTTGACAATTCCTCCCCTGATAGATTTAGAATAAAACTGCAAGAGTACAACATTGTTCGAAATTAAATTCTACATCAGATAAATTCATAAATGATACAATAACACGTCTGCAATACAAGATTTATTAAATATAAAATGTAATATTTTCGTTCAAAATTAGTCAGTCATGGAAATAAAAGGAAAAAAATTATTTGTTCTCATTACTCTAATTCTCTCTTTAAATTAAAAAATGTAATTACCTAAACTGTACAGTTACATTTCCAAAAGGTGTAATGGTTTGCGGTTTACTCTCGGCAAAGGAATTGGGAACACTCTATTTCATAGATGGAACCATTAAAGCTCAATAATAATAAAAATAATTTTGAAAACATACTTGTTTTCTTCCACCCAAGAACTGAGTACAGAAAACAATTTTATATTCCAGCAGGATGGCGCACCTTGTCATATTGTAAAAACAACTAAGAAATGGTTTGAAGATCGTGATTTGAATGTATTGAATTCGCTTTCAAGTAGTCCTGTCCTACATAGTCGGACACAAGATAAAACAATGATCCAAAGCGAACAATTCTAGAAAGTAGAATTTTAATTTATTAAATCAAATGTAAATGATTCTATTTAATTATAATTATTTAAATACTAGTTAACCTTTTTATTAATCAATAAAATTAAGGAAAAACAAAGTATTTGTAAGTTTATCATAATAGCCATATAGAAACCCAATATACTTATCTTTATCAATGGTAAGAAAAGATTAAACATGGCCAATAAAACACAACCATTTAAATTTTTCATATATAGGACTTTGAATATGAAGCACACATTCTTGTTTTTTATTTCCTATTTTTTGTGATAAATGAATCTTAGTTGCTAACTTTATAGTTTTAATAATTTAATTTTTTGAAGCAATAACGCGTCTACAAAATGGAAATTTCAATAAATCAGTAATTGAATACTCACTTATAATACAATTGTATGAAATGCAAATTAAAAGTAGTACAAACTTTATTTCTGTATAAGATGAGTATATTTACCTAAAACTGATAATATAATATTGATATAAATAATAATACGCAAGCCAGAATCATTTAACTCTACGAAAGTGCATAATTTCTAGTGCACGCAATGGAAAGAAACGCGGCAATTAGATTTCTTAAGTTACTGTTGTATTCTATCTCTCTCTGCGAAATGTGACTTTGATGATACTTTGCCCGTACGAATGAACTGCGCTAACCGTGCACAAGGGATGAGTGCACTTAGCCACGCGCTCACGTCCAGTATACTCAATACGCTAATATTTCTTCCGCAATACAATAATCATATTTTTAAGACAAAATTAAATTTAAAAATTATAAATAAGAGTAAGTAATATAATTTTTATTTTTCCATTTTTCAAGGGTGTGCACTGCACACCTTGCACTTATGGACTGCCCGCCACTGACATAAAGCAGGAAAGTGTTCTTTTGGCAGTTATGAAGCAATTAATATTTATGTTTGAAAGGTTGCGAGTTGTATTTTACTTTTGCATCGCCTCGAGGGAGTGGGTGTATACAACATGTTTAAGAGAAGGGAGCGTTAATATGTATATTAAAAATCCAGCAGCCGTATTTCCTTCTCATATATTATAAAAACGCAAAAATATCACGGATCCAGTAGGCTTTTCCCTCGCGTCAACCATAAAATTGTCAACTCTTTAATATCGGAGAGCGTAATTTTTAATATCACGCTCCCTATTTTTCATTTTTTGCCCGTACACAGAGATACAAAATGGGAAAATGAAAAATACATACGGCAGCAAGCAGCAGCATTGACTAACGGCGGCGGCCGATTTAGAATTGCTGTTTGAATTATACACTATGCGACTAGTCACCGCAAACGCCGCTTCAGCTGCAATTTGTTGCTATTATTTCCGCTGGAAAGCTTTTTGTTTACTTGATCATTTCATTTGTCAAAGAATATCTCTTTTCAACCTACACACAATATCACCATATATTCATTAATAACTCTTCCTTTTTTCAGTAACGGTTGTCGTAAATGTATTTTTAGAATTAAAGAATAAACATCCTCCAATCATGCAAAGTTATTTCGAGTAATTATATAACAGGCGTGTGTGACTTCAGGTATACAGATGTTCATTTTAAGTGGTACGCTAATACACTATTGCTATCTCGAAAACTACGAGATACATATTTATTGAAAATAGCAAACAATTTCTATGTCAAGAGACAATTTTAATGAACTAAACAAAAAAATCGACCAATGGTTTCTAAATATAAAACTTAACTTTTTTATTTTAAGTATAAAACATACATTTTTACTACGTCATTCGATGGATATATTAATCTTGATTTCAACGATATTAACAAGTCCTTATACATTCATATATTTTTCTTTTAAGTGAAATGATAATTTATTTAGGTATTATTTTATTTTTATAAAGTAATTTAAATATTATTCCACTTACTTTACATAAATTTATTGTAATTCATATAAAATAATGAAAGAGTGACGTCAAACAATAATACCACCAAACTTTTTAAATAAAATTTTGAATAAAACGTTTTAAATTTATGAAAAATATCTACAGAAATGTCAATAAATTTAATTTAAACATCGGTCAACTTGTCGTTGTACTAGGTTACCTCCGATTTTGATAAAATTTGGCAAAAAGTTCCTACTAAGCATGACAAAGGCGTTTACACACAGACGTATCTAACCTAACCCAACCTAACCTTACCTAATCTAACCTAACCTAAACTAAACTAAAAAATCTACAATTTATTGAAATAAATATTGTACATTCCAGATCTATTATGCTTTAGATATAATAAAAAATAGCCTATGACACATGTTAAACCGTTTTTTTTAAAGCGTTTCGTATTGCGACGTCTCCGTAATAACGTGCTTTAAAGATTACCTTACACACTAGCACAAGAACTAGTTATTATAATATATTATTTATTTATCTCATTAGCACGTTCTATGCTCGAATAATAGTTCTACCCATTAATATTTTTCACAATTTTCATTTTAGTAGCATAAATATTTATTGTTGACAACATAAACCCTGATTCTTAACGTTTTCATTCAAATTTTATTTTACTAGAAACAAAATAATCTCGTAATTATGTTTAGAAGGACTTATTGAAATTGGAAACAAAGTATATATTGAATTGGTTTCGTAGAAAGGAAACATTCGTTTAACGAACCTCAACCATGACATTTTATTTAAAATTTATGTTGATATATAAAACACTCCGCATGAAGTATGTATATGCAATTTATAAATACATAAATTCTGTACTATAAAAATATTAATAAATAACGAAATAAAACAATTGCTGCAAGTGTTGCCATGTGTTTCTTTCAAATTAGCCGTGCTGTCAAAGTACAAAAACAATAGCAAATAAATCTGCAGTGTATTTATTTAATAGGTCGTATGTGAGTTCCTTGTTACTAATTGTCTTATTTCGCAATGCATTATCCAGCGAACGCAATACCGTTAAACAAATGATCCCATATTCTACGTAATGTGAGTAGCAATAGTGGCTATGTTCTTATTGTGTGCATTTACATACACCGCAAGAAGTGCTTCTCAAACTATTGCAATTATACCAACATGAAACTCCAGTTAATATTATATATTAGTTTATAAAACTTTAATAAAGTAACAAGAAATAAAAATTTAATTTAGGGAAAAGTAGAAACGATAAGTATATTTTTCAATAAAAACAATTTACTTGGAAAAATATTTATATAACAATGAAGACCAAATTAAATATACATTATGTAAGGTGTCCGTTTTAAGAGGCTTACCATTGGGATCTCGAGATCCCTAAGGGATATTATTTTAATGAGCATACGTTTTATATCATTGGAAAGAGAAAAAAATCTCTAGTTAACTGTACTAAAGACAATTTTGAGCGCAATATGAAAATTGAAAGTTAATAAAAAGTTCTTGAAAAGTGATAGGGCTATACGAATTTTGAAGACTATTATCAATTTCTCCTAAAACAGTAGAAATTTGTCTGAATTGAAACAAAAAAGTTATAAGTGAAAAAATAAATCGGCCAAAATCACCAAAAATATGCAACTGTATAACCCTGTATTGAAAGTTCGTATGAATTTCTCGAAAAGTGTTCGAGCTACAAAATTTTTAAAGACCGCTGTTAATTCCTCTTAAAAAAGTGTCTATAGAATGTCTTAACTCGAAACGTGCACGAATTGAAACAATAAGTGAAAAAGTAAATCGGCCAAAATCAGTTTTTTTGCTCATATCTAGTGACCTACACATTTTTCCGGGAAAACAAAAACATGATTGAAATGAACAACTAATGCGGCAACTTTGCCCCAATTTAACCGACTCGAGAACCGACTAAAGACAATTTTATTTTCTTCCTTTAAAAGTGAAGTCATTGTTGTAATTTAGTAAAGTTATAAAAACGCAAATGTTGGTGTTTTCCAGGTTGGATCTCTTCTATTTTCCTGTAATGTAAATTGTTGACAAAATGTTATCTTCGTGGGGGCCCCTTTTTGGTGGGGACCCAAGAGCTGCAGCCAAATCTACCCACCTTTGAATCAGAGCCTGGTACTGTGTCATTCTAACGAATTAATAGAATTTCGCCTCATCATCAATGAGATGAGGGAATAACGTTCGGAACTCCTCCTGTACAGGTCTTGTCTTCCACGCACTGTTAACCCATATATTTCTTCTTTTTTTATCTGCCTTAGTTTTCTTACTTCCTTCGTTCCTTCTAATCCTCCTCTAAAGCTATAATCCCCAATTCACTATTGCAAAAATTAGCAAACCTATTTACATTTTTATTTTAACCAGTAGAAACTGTCAATGCTTCCAAGTCGCAACAAAAAACGAACGGAATACGGACGAACATGTGTTTGGTTTATAGACGATGTTCGGTCCGAACCCGGTCTGGGCATGTATGTCTGTACCTTAATACATATTAAATATACCTACTTAATAATATTCCATTTATTTTGTAGAAAATATTACATACTTATTAAAGTCATTTTCCTTGTTTTTTGAGAGGAGGCAGTATCTTCCTTGCCTCCGCTGATAACTCGCCACACTTAATACACGAAATTGTTTCTATTGTTTGACAACCTCTGCTTGTTTTTTCCCCAACCCTTCTAAAACTCATCAAGTACCGTTGCAAACCAGTTGCAATTTGTAACGCACGTGTATTAATTAGTATAAGCATACGGAAGATCTAAATCAAGTAGCAACTGCAACTGCAACTGCAACTACAACTCATACATCGCGAGTGCACGCATTCGTTTATCATTTTATCGCGGCAGGCACGTGGGAGGCAGTGGGTGTTCTCGTATGTCTACCGGCTAAACAGACATAGCTGTTAACGCCTGGGTCAGCGCTGCTGACCAAACATTTGTCTATTTCACCGCGTGACCTCTCCGATGCTCTGCTATCTGCAAACAATCTCTCCAACTATGAAATTGAATTGTCCAGGTGATGAACTACAGAATTGTGCTATTGTCAAAGGAGAGTGGTTTCCTTGTAGATTTAGAAAAGTTCATTTAGAGAATGTGAGGAAATGTTAATAGATAACTGGTAGAATATTTACTAAGAGACAGACAGTAAAGTATAAATTTCTGATCCACCGATCTAAAGCTTCCAAGGCATCCCTTTATTTTTTAAAGATACCACTGCACTTGGTGAAGTTACATAAAAATAAAATGACTCCTGATCAGTGACGTCTTTCCGTTTTTTCGGCAAACTTATCTATTAATTGCTCATTGTAGTTTTGTGGCAATAAATTTTTAGGATTCGTTATTTTCTCACTCAAATGCAACAAATCTCTTACTTTAGTTCATATATTTTTTCACCACGATCATCCGTAAACAGCAAATACGAAAAACAAAACGAAGCATTCTTGTCGTTACAACCATAAATCCAGTTCTTTCTTAAATATGTGTCTTTGTTAAATTGTCTTTTTTTCGATTTACTGCGACTTTTTCCCGAAATTCCTATGTGTAGTTCAGGTTTAACTGCTGTATGTTCCTTTCATGTAAAGTTTGTATGTAATTGTAAAACTACATTCATTTTGAAAGATTTATTTAAACTTTAAAGTCAAAATTAATTTAAGGTAAATATTAATTTGTAAATACTCGTATTGATACCGTTCTATGATAATTTTTTCAAATAAGAAGTAAGTGTGAATTGGGCCAGATATCTGCTTATGAGCTAGTCAGCCAAGTTCTGAATATAACTGAGCAACTAAACTATTCACTGATCGTTTAACTGATTGAGTTAAGTTTCAGCGCACTTGCGCTTATTAAGCCACAATATAATACAAAATATAAAGATGAAATTTTGTTATTTAATTTTTACATATATTTTAAGAATGTATTTATGTGATTAATTAATAATGCGCATTTTTATTTAAAATTTTTGGTGATTCTGCAGTTCTGCAGCACTTAAGAGCAAGCCGCCACTGCTCCTGATCGTCATTTAGAGAAAGTAAAAAAAAATATCAGTAGAGAGTACTTAGTTGGCACTTGGTAAAACATATTGTTTAACGTTTATTTATTATAAAGAGTAAAAAGTTACAAAAAATTAATATTTATAATTCAAGTTTATTAAATAACGATGAAAATGACTCTTTGATTTAAAAGAAAAGAACAAAAATAATAAAAATGAAACTTAAAGATTAGTTATACATACTTATCAAACTAATTATTAACTACTATTCACGATAGTATTTATTTCTACGCTATTTATATTTACACGATATCCAAATTTATTTCCACTAAATATTTATTTCTATTTCATATATCACTGTTCCCAACGGAACTGCCTTAACTCTAGTGCACATAGTCACGTCTCGATTCCATTCTGGCTCAATTCTTCAGAACGCGATACTTTTATAGCTGCGGGTAATTAATCTCGAACCTTCTAGAGTCTCCAGGACTCTATAAAATTTCCGAACAATAGCGGCGTTGCTCTTATCTTAGCAAAAAAAGACCTAAGTAGGAATGAACTAAGAATCTTTGACTCTGTAGCCCGTTACTCTAACCTTATAACCACGATTTGATAGGTGTTAACGTTGCGTGTACAGATCAATAAAAAATGAGGCGAAAATTATTAAATTATTTTTGTAAATTTCATTGAATTACGTTATTAGAATGAAGTTATTTGTATTAAATAAGATGTAGAAATACATACAATAACGATGATATAGTTCTAAGCCGGACAGTTTTTATTTACCAAAAAGTGTTTTCCGATATTAAAAGCCTATGAAATATACAAATATACAACTTAGATTGATATAGTAGCACAGTATTTTCAATTGCATTTGCAATCAAAAGTTATTGCAGAGATTAAACAGTTTTAGAGCATAATATGATTGTGTCATGAAATGAATAACTACCTTCAGTAATTGTGGTTTTTGCGTTATAAAGTTTGTAGTGGCCGTGAATATTATGACTAAATTAAATTTCCGTGTTTTCATGAAGTGTATTGATTGGTGGAATGGAATTCCCGAATTGGGTCACAAGAAGTGTTTGAACGTGGATTGTTCATTCCATACGCCACGTTATCCTGGCTGTAATATGTCACCGATAGTAATTAAATTAAATAGCAAGTATACAATAAACACGACGAGATACAAAGCAAACATTACTCGGATAATATATGAAAGCTGCTATTTGAAATCTAGAGATCTGTGCAAGTGCAGTTATTGCAGCGCTAATAGCACAAAATCGTTTCGTGGAAATGCTATTTATTATACGTGCGCTTTATGTATGTTTGTTTGTAGAATACGTATTACATGAATAATGTATATCTCTGTTTCTACGATATTTCTAATAAAACAAATTGCCTTCAAACTTTTGCTCGAACGACATAAACATCTATATGTATTATTGCTAAATCTAAGACAATTACCTTCGGATAAAAACTGATTTGAAATCTTCAATCAGAAAATCTTACTCTATAATCAATCTATTGATATTTCAAGTAGAAGATCCTAATTGAATAAAACAATTGTTTCAGTTTTAGTTCTGTAATTTTTTAAATTAAACCCAACATTTCAGCAGCATAAGCTGCTCTCTTCTTCAAGGTAATAACAAATACAACAATAAGTAACGAATAACGAATTATAACATATTTAATATAGGAAGTCATGCTGCACTAATTTCCAAACCATCGATGCGATTGA
Source organism: Stenolophus ochropezus (assembly GCA_035578165.1). NCBI lineage: Eukaryota > Metazoa > Arthropoda > Insecta > Coleoptera > Carabidae > Stenolophus > Stenolophus ochropezus. The sequence continues at coordinate 26,315,022 of JAQOWZ010000003.1, read as the reverse complement.
GATTTATATTCTTAGTTTCAAGAAATTCAATTGCTTTTCTAATTCTTGTGTAGAGAGATGTAGATCTTGAAATAATTATCGTGTCTCGATATTTTATTTCATGAAAATCCTCCTTAGAAGATCATAACTTAAGCTAATCTAACCTAAAATAACATAAGGTAACCTAATGTAACCTTTTCTTATCTAATTCAAACTAACATAACATAACCTAATGTAAGACTTCATTTACCTCAGAAAATGACGAAATGAATCTAATTTAATAATAAACAAAAATATGTAAAGTGCCTTTCTATTGCTGATTCGTAAAACTACAAGGGTAACTAAGGGACAGATAACAGTCAGTTGGTCTTGAGAGCTGAATCCAAAGAGTCGGCTCTTCAGAACTGAAATGTATTGTCCAAATTTACTTGTAAAACTTCATTTTAATGTAATTATTTATAAGCAGATTCATCTGTTTATTTAAACCTAGATTCAAAAGTTAAATATATTTATAACTGTGCTCGGATTGGTAAAAAACCACTTAAAACTTAAAAGTTGTACGCTGAGGTTGTAAATAACTATTCGCCTCGTTTTAATTTACCGATATTTCAATTGACAGGTTTTAACTTAACCTAACCCAACGATTTTTTTTTAAATAGAATGAAGTTATAATGCTCAGTTAAATTTTAAATTTATACGTTGCGTAGGTTACTAGATATAAACGAAAATGTATATTTTACGGTTTTTAATTTTTTTCATATCTTCTTCATATCTAGTAATCTATGATTTTTTTTTAGGAAAACAAAGACATCGTTAAAATAGTTCCTTAATGCGACAACTTTGGTCTAATTTAGTAGACCTCGTATCTTTTACCGTTCTCGAGATTACCATGCTTAACTGTTATTTAGGTCACCTGTATATTAATGCATATTTATTAATGTTTCTCGAATGGATTTAATGTGAAATTCTTGGAATGGTCCTTGGGCGAGTTGATTTAGTCTTCTTTTCGAGTGAAGAAACAAATTGAATTAATTTGAAAATGGTGTTAGTTTTTTGGTGGCAGCAGTAAATTATAGCAGCGAGTTGTTTACCCGGCGTAAGTGCATCGGATCCCGGTGACACTTCCACGTAGCGTTCCTCCGTCGTCGGGACGTAGGGGGCGGGGGACGGGACTCCCGCCGCGACGCCGTGTGTCGCACTGTCGCAGTGTTTGCGCCGACATTAGCGTCAATGTGGGGATTCGTTTAAATGCTAAATCACATTTTAATCAGCGAAGCGAAACCTGCGCTGGCGTCCACATTTCAGGGTTAGGTTTGAGGTTAGCTGGAACCGATGGTTGCCAAATGGAGACCGCGTCGCACCACTAATGACGTATGCACTACAGTGTTTTGTTAAATGACCTCCTGCGGTCGGTCGGCTGTCAGTTGTTTCGTGCTGACGTTCACTGGAACACGCGGTTACTGGTACACACACCAACTCACACGTCACCTACACATATGCACCCCGCTCACATTACGTATTCAATCTGGATTGAAAACTACTAGCGCAAAATGTGGATTAAATCGGCTCATCCAATTTGCTGATTCGCTCAGCGCAATCGGTTCATAGTATTAATTAATTAAATACTGATTGCCAACAACAATGCTATTAAAATATGAATAGAGTTTTAAATTTTCGCTGACAAATTGAAACAATACATCTACATGAAATTACATTTTACATCCCAAATAAAACAAACATTTTTACTACCAATACAGCGTTTTAGCATTTGTAAAGTGAATTACCCGACTTGTTAAACATGTATTCAGCGCATTCAATTTCAGTTAATCTGTGGGGAGAATACTTCAAATATTATTATTGTCCACTTTTTCATATTATACAATATTGTTTTGTATATTAATTCAGAACATATCCATGCTCTTCACGTATTTCGCTATGTAATGGTAACGATATGAAAATATAAATGCAGCGAAAATTTATTTAAAAATTATTTACATTCGAATTTTTTTTAATGCACTCAAAATAATTGAAGGGTTGTCGCATTTATAATCACGTTGGTGCACATTTTCGCCCTCCGGGCTTGATCAGTAAAACTATAAACATTTTCCTACTCTTCTATTGTTGTAAATAGTTATTTATTAAATTTAATCAATAAAAGAATGAAGAATAGTCCCTATCGGAATTTGTGCCCTGTAAGATTTAAATTACAAAATAATAACGTTATACCATTTACAGGAGAACAAATATATTATAGAATAATGAACAAACTAATGAATTTAGTCAACGAACGAAACCTTTAATCCATTTGCTATTAAGCGTTAAGAGTAGGATATTCCTGAACTTTTTATTAGCATTTTGGTGGCATATGTTGTAAACCAACAGCAAATTCAAATGCCTTGCAGTATCATATAAAACTTCGTCAAAATCTAACAATTTTTGGTACAAGATATTGTACCGTTTCTTGTACTATATATTGTCCCATATATAGGCTAGTCTACAACGGTCTTTATATCGGACTTATATTGCATATTGGTATCTAGATAAGTATAAAATCACTGGGGCCTTAAGTAGTACAGAACCTTGACTTATATTCTGTAACACATATCTCATCTTTCAGATATAGGGTGGGATTCCATAACTTCGGTTGCTATCATTTGGACTTGTTATGCTATCAGTTGTAAATATCAACTACATATTATACTTGCTTTTCTATAACAGTAATGGTTATTTATGGTTGATAATTTCTTTTATATACTGATACATGTATAAAGAACACTTTACAAGTCTACACTGATGTGAGAATGTCTTAAATTCATTGCAAATTTGAATTTCGTCCAGTGTAACATTTGACGTTTGAAATTTATATTTTGTGCAGTTGTTATTTGTAGTTCTTATGAGTTATGGAATCCCACCACAGAACACTTTCGTATTTGTACCTGTATTTATTTATCCAGGAAATGATAATTGTCTACTTGCTACTGTTGATACAAACGCCGAAAGCAGAAGTAAGATTATAATTCAGTTTGAATGCAGATGTAGTCCCATAGCCCGTATGTAAACTAAGTGAGGCGTCCGGGACACGCACACACGGACAGAATGAGGTGGCGAATACACTCCCGATCGACCCGGAGCGGACACGCCAAACCACCGCGCGCTTCGTGTAGGAATAAGTCCATTATCCAAGAAACCAGACGGGAAATGGAGGTGTTTAAATTCAAATCACATTTCATTCCATCCCTAATTTATTGTTATTACATACTAAAGAGATCATTTGCACCTGCATTCAAATGCCAACTATTCGGAAATTGGAAACAGACCTATAACTTCTTACATTGTTTTCAATTAACTAAAATGATACCTGCAATTAAATGCGGTATCAAATGTTTATCAATTATTATTATTATTAATTTTAGGACTTGAGACACCAAGTCCTTGGTTTTAGACTTAGTTCATTAACAGAAAAATGACATTTACAAACTAAACTCATTTTCAGGTCGTTACAAACTTTTTAGGTGCTTTTAATACGGGCAGTGGTGTTTTAGTAGGTTAGCGTAAGATCTTTTACTGAACATAGTAATAATTTTGTAGATATTAACATAACAAAAATAGAAAGCATGTAAAAAAGTCCTAAGTCGGCATTGAACTGAGAACCTTTAAGTCTGTAGGCCAGTGATTCTCAAAGTGGGTGCCCCGGCACCTTAGGGTGCCTTCCATTACTTGTAGGAATGCCTCAGACGTGGTGTAAAATTTAGCACGTAGATATTGTAACAATTCTTGGAGTTGAGCATTTGAACCTTCTTCATGCTGATATCAAATAATTATCGAAAGAATGAGTATTCAATCGAGTCTACGAATTAAAAGTAAGAATACCTACTCACTTTTTTTGAACAATAAAACAAACTTTGCGAATTGTTGAAAAATCCATTCCAGCAAGCAAAAAAAGAGATGAAAATTTGTTAAAATCGTCCGATAAAATTAGAACTTGTAAAGACAAGATAGAATTTTGGAAATTGAGGCAAATTCTAAATGTTTACAAAGACATCTAAAACACTTGTTACCACTAAGAATACAAATTTGCAACTATTTTCCAGATATATCTATTGATAATTTTGTCTGGATACATTGCGAATGAAATATAATGAAATTTCATTAAAATCCTTTTGGATATTTATTTAAAATAATAAATAAATATCGCAATATACGAGCTAGAGGCTAGAGTTCTTTCAGTTTTGGTTCAATTTTCTACCTCTTGTACGTATGTGATCTAATATTTCTACGTTTGTTAACATCAAAACTAAAAAGCGAGAACGATTAAAGTTGGTTTATGAACATAATGTTGGGGACGCTGGAAATTTTATACTATCGATTTGGAGTGCCTTCAAATTAAAAAATTTGAGAACCACTGCTGTAGTCCGTTACTTTAACCTCATAACCACGATTTGACAGGTGTTAATGTTGCATTATAGCAATTTTTGAAATTTATTTTTCTAAATAATTGAATTATGTTATTAAAATGAAGTAATCTGTATTAAATAAGATGTAGAAATAAATGTAGTATTGTCCTGTACAATATGGTGACATAGTTGTTAGCCGGACAGTTTTTATTTGCCAAAAACTGTTTTCCCATGTTAAATGTCAATGACATTACTTTTTTGGAACACACTACATGTATAAAATTTATAATTTATACACCTGTATTCGGAACTAGTGGAATATTGTATACAATAATATATCATGTTTGATTCTTTTCAATTAACAACAAAAATAATGCATACAATTATATACCATATCACATATTTATCCATAAAATAATATTTATTGACAATAATTTATTTAGTGTAATATTCAATGGATTATTAATAATTTTATTTAAAACTATTTCAAATACATATTTTTCAGCACATTGTATGAATACAATAACCGTATTTTATATTAATGTAAATAATTACTACAACAATAGTAATTTCATGTATAGGATAATTTCAATAAAGCTACGGAAATTAAAATCAAATATTTTAAGGTAATAAATAATTATACTGCAATAAAAACGTATTTTACATTTGAACTAATATTATTCTGTTTTTATTGAACGATAAAATAATAAAACAATGTACATTTAAAAATGTATTTGGATTGCAATAATAGTGTTAAATTGATTTACAGTACAGTAATATTTTTAGAATTTTATTTAATAAAGCCTTTATATTGTTCTGGTAATTTTTTAATAAAAATAAATTCTATGGTATATAAAATTAAACAATGCATAGACGAAAGCATTTTTTTATGCATATTTTATTGATATTTGTATTAGCTCATGTAAAGAGCTTTTATTTTTAATATTTCAGTCATGGCAAGAGCTATAAATCTCATATTTTTTGAACTGGAAACAATAAAACAAAATCATGTGTGGAAAGTCTTATTGGCTATATATTTAATTTTTAGTTAAATTCACATTTTTTTAACACATTCTTTTAAAAGTAAAAAATAAATCATTTCTGTAAAAAAAATTATCTTGATTTTGATTTTGAAGAAAGTAACGAAAGTTGAAATCATTTCCAAGTAATTGATTTCAAATGCATTAAGAGAAGTAAACTGAATTGAATAAAGTTTTTCTTGTTCATTTAAAAACAAAGTTTTTTCACGAAATACCTAACCAGTTAGAAAATGCCTCATTTTGTTAAATTTTCTAACTGATTCATACAAGGTTTTTTTCTAATTTTGATAAAAACTGTCACTTTTTGAAATTAACTAACGTTTGGAAACGTTACATTATTTTCAAGTAGTTAAAAAAATCACTTTTCATCACTCAGTGATAAAAAAATTACTTCCGAACTCGTTATGAAAAGTTAGTTAGTTTTTTTTGTGTCAAAACACGAAAAATTACTTTTCCCTGTCTAGAGAGGAGAATGTATAGTGTTACCAACCGTATATTATGGCTATTATTTTAGAATGTAATAGGTATTGGAAAAATACATTACTGTATAAAAATTCATATATAATGATGATATTCTTTAAAAAAAATATGGCTATTATGACTTGATGTTTTCTTTTTTCATATTATATTATAGTTTGACAAATTGAATTGACATATTGGCAATAAACAACTGCACTACTAAACGTTATAGTTTATATAACCTAATTTTCTAACTTATTATGTTACTGCGCTTTTTCGTTCAAATAAATAGATTTTTGAAAAGTGGTAAATGGGTACGCTTCCTCTCTAGTTTGATAAATAACTATTAATTTTGCGTTTATTTGTTGTATTTACCCAAATTAAAGTCCACCGCACGCCAATGGTGGCAATCTATAAAAATTATTGTTAATTGATGTTAATACTTGTTAGGAATGAATTTTAAATTTACAAATAATCAACAGAAATTATTGTACAAATGTTCAATTTAGTTATTTAGGAATAATTAATTCGCAATGGTATTTTCAGGAATTTTAATTTTAAAAATCAAAAAACAGATTACATTCCTCCATCCCTGTAGCATATATGTACGAATTAGTTATATATTACGCGACAAAGGGAGAATTATTTTTTTACTCTGTAAGCTTGTTTAGAATAATCCATAATATTTAAGCTCAGTAATCTGGGGATATATGAAAATTTATAACAGCAGAATATATAACTCGGCATATGTAATTCGTAGTGAAATGCTACATTTCATTTGACACATAACCGTCAGATGAGCGAAATAAATTATATTATAATCCGAGCCTGTATTATAGATTTCCCCAACTCCGGGCCGTGACCGGAGTGACGTGGTTCCGGGCCGCCATCTACATCCGCGCGATAACGAAGCCCTGTCACCTGATTACCGATCCTTATCGGATATGGTGACACCGTCCATGCCCATTGCGAAATGATTTGATGAGATTGTTAGCAGCGCTCATCCATCAAACGCCGTGCGCCCCGATTAATTTCCAACGATGTGCAGACGGTTTTCAAAATTTCACACACCCCAATGGGTTTCCAGTTTCCAATCGCTCGTCAAACCTTGCTCTACATTATCGCTCTTTTGTTAGGCCAACACTAAATTTATATTTGTTAGCTAGTTATTAACATGTATACAGGGTGGAAATGAACTTACAGTCCAATTCTGAACAAGTCTGTAAATCTGTAACTAATGAACAAAATCGCAACGAAACCGCCACTCTTATGTGTAATTTTAAATTAATTAACAAAAATTGATGCGTTTTTGTCAGTTTTTTACAGATTTACAGATCTGTGCAGACGGTTTTCAAAGTTTCACACACCCCAATGGGTTTCCAGTTTCCAATCGCTCGTCAAACCTTGCTCTACATTATCGCTCTTTTGTTAGGCCAACACTAAATTTATATTTGTTATCTGGTTTAGTTATTAACAGGTGTAGAATAATAGAGTTATCCCAAATTTTTGTTTTATTTTTTCTGAAACTGTACTGACTACATACCGGGTGTCCCAGCTCGACCGACAAATGGGAGTTTTACATGGGAAATCAGTTTATTATGAATAGTATCTCCCCAGTGCAAGATATTAAGATATTTGAAATATGCAATTTCGTCTGCAGGACGAGATTTATTAAATTTAAAATCTAATATTTTTGTTCAAAATCAGACAGCCATGGAAATAAAAGAAAATATTTATCTGACAGTTTATCACTGATTTTAATTCTTATTCCCTGTATTTTAATATTATTTAAATTGAATTTAGTATCTTTTTGTTAAATAATATACCAATATTACAAAAATATAAATATCTACAATGGCATGTCGTTAACTGTCAGAACTGTCACATAGATATTTTCTTTTATTTCCATGGCTGTCTGATTTTGAACGAATATATTAGAATTTAAATTTAATAAATCTCGCCCTGCAGACGAAATTGCATATTTCAAATAAGTGTGATCCATAGAATTAATATTCTCCTATAAGTATACAAAATTTCAAGTTAATATCTTGCACTGGGGAGATACTATTCATAATGAACTGATTTCCCATGTAAAACTCCCATGTATCGGTCGAGCTGGGACACCCGGTATAATCATATAAAGGTGTAATATTTGATAAAAGTATTATTTTCTTCAAGCATCATAAAAGTGACATCTTTTGAGACTTCTACGCCGCCGGAGTAGAAATAAAATAAATAAATACCTACGAGCATAGGAGTTATGTAGAATCAACGAATAAATAAATAAATAAATGTCACTAAACTAAATAATGTAAGAATACCATCAACAACTGACAGATTTAGATTGATAACCTAAAAATGGACGTCGAGAAATATAATGTGTCATTCGGAGTAACCGCGTTCAATAGGGTCCTAAACGATTGTCGAAAAATTACCATCTTATAGAACATTATGAAAAAATATACCAATTAATGGGTATTATTAATATTTTATGTAAATATTATTTCGTTCGGGAGCTAGAAGAGATTAAATTTTGTTGCGATGACCCGAACACACGAAGATCCGAACTAGGGTCATGTAACTTATATGGGTGACATTGGGCTCGTTTTGTCCTGCCTTCTCTTGGTTGCTCCCCAGAAGCTTAATAGAAATAATAATCTAGTTGTCTTTAATTTTTTCTACCAAACATTTGATTTCTTGTTAATAAATTTAATATGATTGACAAAATTGACAACGTTAAAATATAATTGGTGATAAATATCTGAGAAATATGTAGGAACAACTCTTTCTTATAATATAATGATAAAATTTTAATAAAATCTTGCAAAAGATGATCCTTTTGAAAGGAAAGTTTGAAGATATGAAACGAATGGAAGTAGAAACTTTGAAACATCTCGTCTCACGTGACAATTTGAACTGATCCAATTGATCTACCTCGGCGAGTCGATTACTTAGGATCAGTTCGTTTAATAGAGGGGGTAAAGTGACCCAGTCAAATGGAATGAAAAATAAGTGATTCGGATTCAAAAGTGTAAGTTGGATCAGTACAAAGTGGCAAATGGAATACGCCTATACATAAATAAATGAAAATGTAATATTAATTATGTACTAAAAATTAAATATTTGTTTTTAATCGGAGCATAGGACTTTAACACGTAAAATACTATTTTCGTAATTTTCTTCTCTAATAATTTTAGGTGAAGAAGCTTCAAGTAAAAGTTGCAGAGCGTAAAATTCTGCATCTGAATCAAGAAACATAAATTAATTTTATTTGCCTTGTAACCTCAGAAAATAGGTATATTAAATTACCTATAACTTGTCAGTTGAGGAAACTGGAAATACTAAAAATAAAGGAATTTTTAATAACTAATATTTATAATAACATCAGTTAATGTCAGACAATAAGAAACGTACTTCATAATATAATAAAATATTTTTAGATGTGCTTGACCATTTTGTATGACGAGAGCTCTATACAATGCAAATATTTTTTTACCCACATCAAATTCATTTTTGTTAGAAATGTGCAAAATAACAAAATAGTAGTATTTTGCTCGAATGTTCACCGATCATTGATCTCGTTATATCGCTTTGTTTTCCACCAATGCCATATTTATATTTAATTACGTTAGCAATATCTCGTGCTCTTTTGGCTGTTTTTCCCACTGGCTTTTCATTCTGCGTTTATTTTAATAGGTCACTAGCTTTTGAAAGGATTTTTTTACCCAAGAGAACTCTTTTATATTATTTTCACGGTATGTGAAAACCAATTTAGAAGCGATTGATGTTGATAAAGAATTTGGAAATGAAAGGAAATTTCCCAGTTGGGATTTCTTGCCAAAAATTAAAGTAGTTTTGTGGAGACCGTTCTATTTTTCACTCCGATGGTCTTAAATGGTATCTTCTAAAAATATTTTCACTATTATTTTCATATTGTGGAATAGAATTTAATTAATTTTTTGCCAGTAAACCGTTTAAGAAAAAGTATAATAATAACGTACTTAATTATAAGTGTCTGTTTTTAATATAAAAGTACTTATAGCTATTATACACTTAATATCTAGGTTTATATAAAATAAACAGCAAAAACTCATTTCTTATAAATGATAAATTGAATAACAACGGAACTGCTACAATATTGCGTGACAGTTCGATTTACTTGCACAATACGATTAATGATATAAAGTAATGAATATTGCACATGTAGCATGACTAATTTATTTATTGAAAACTAAAATGTTTACAGTGTATATTGCAAATAGTGCTTAATCATCTATGTTATGCTTATTATTTATCAAACGCAAAAGAAACTAATTGGTATATGATCTAGTCAAGTTCATATTTCAATTCATTTACTAAAACATTGCATCAACAGAATATATTTAATTATATATAAAATATGTAATATTTTACCGAAATTAATGACGAATTATTCATCAGATAACCTTGAAGCAAAATTAGTACAGGAATATTTGATTTCAGTCAGTATTTTTTTTCAAAAATATTTATCCAAAATTAATTCCATTAGAGAATATACCGAATACATAATTAAATTCTACATGCAGTAGTTTCAGTGCAATTTGAACTGCATGTTAATTTTTTCCCCATCTTTTTCGATTGCCTCAGAAAAAGACAAGAAAAATTGTTTTTGGGAAAAGGTGTTAGCGTACCAATATGTCCGATTTTTAGTATTTTTATCTCCCGCCTTTTAATATATAGATATGCGAGGTATTGTTTTTAGTCAAAATTCTCGAGTGTGACTTTTCAACATTAGCACGAATTTGGGTCCCTAGTGTAAGATTTTACCATTTTTACAGTAATATCTGTATGTGTGTCTGTGTATCTGGGACGATTTTTCGTCCACGATAACTCGAATACGATACATGAAAATATATAATATATGGTATTTAAAAGTTTTATTGAAATATGATGAACTGATTCGATTCATTCAAATATGAAAATATGAAGCAGTGTTATTGTAAAATGTACTAAGGTGGAAGAAATATATCAGGAATATATTTGCACACGCGAATCAAGATAAGTTCGGTTCCGGTTTTAGTAATGCCAAAAATAGATATTTTTTTCAGTTATACAAATTTGATGAAGGAAATTTAGGTAACAACAGATTTTTTATTTTTTAAATTGGATTTTTATTTTTTATTTTGCTAAAAATTACTTGTTTTGTAAAGTGTTCTGTTATGGGGTCATTAGTTTTTTTAAATTTACATTGGAGTCCGCGAGTCCGGATTACTTCAACTAAAAGAGGCATTATAATTATACAAATTATATTATTGTAATAATTTCAAATTAAATTTCAATATATAGCCTACTTTTAGTTTAAGAAACCATATTTTATAAAGTGATTTACGTATGTATAATAAAAATAGAATGTAAAGGGATATTATTTTTTAAGTTGTATTTGAAGTTCCATTTGATTAATATTGAGAACCCCTGGAGAAGGCAATAAAAATTTTATACTTTATCAGTTCGGACAAAGTGACGGAGCATTTAGGAGAAAGAAGAAACGATTACTAAACGATAAGTAGTCGCGGGTAATATTTTTGCATAAAAATGTTTATTAAAGAAGTTTTATCGGGACGTTCGCTAGAGATCACACCGTGAAGTTGAGCGAGTAAGCGTGGTCAATTCCAACTTTTCTTCCACTGTAATTTCCTGTTAAAAAGTGTCGCGGAAGAAGCGGCTTAGTGGCTACAAGAGATAAATTATTTCACTTGATCTTTGTACATCATAACTTATTATTTTATCATAGCACTTCGTTGTGATTGTGTCGGAAAGTTCGTGAACTGAACTAGTTAGATTAGGTTAGGTGATTCTTTTTAAACAGTGGGTAAAAGTAGTATATTACGTACCAAGAACTGTAAGTGATTGTAAGTAGATTTTGCTAAACATTCGCAACCTATAAATTAAATTATGTTTTCACAGGAAATAAAACCATTTCAATTTTTGGGTCCTAAATTTTGATTTTTTTAAAAGAAAAAGTCGTATTGAAATTTATGAATAAAATTTATTTACCTCTTTTCGTCCATAAGATGTTTGCTTTTAGTGTTGCCTTCTAGATCTAGATTTTCTAGACTCTTATCATGTCTTGTGTAGATTATCAAGACAAGACTTTCTTATTTTAGATCCAGACGAGAAAATTCTAGACAATTTTCAAGACAGTAGATTAATTTCAAATTTAAATTTTTAAATTATAAATATATCATGCGAAGCCTATCCAATCCGAGATGAAACAGTGATTGCAAAATAGAAAAAGAACGTTGCCAAAGCATTACCTGTCCTTGTCTAAAGCGTATGCGCAGGTTAATGTAGAGTTTTGAAACAATCTAGAGTCTTGATATCTAGACAAGACTTTTAATCTAGACTTAGACTTAGTCAAGTGTTGTCTTGTTTATTCGGTAATACTATTTGGTCATCTAAAAGAAGTGTGCTTTTTGGATAAGTATATATCAAAATAGGTAGAAATACAATTTCAACAATTATACTAATCGATTCTACGGGCAAAGTTCCTAAAGGAATTGTTTTCCCCGCATTTACTTTCTTTAAAATAATTCTGTGAAAAATAAGCAAAACAACAAAACCATAATTCTAGTTATCTCGCATAACTCAAAAATGATTAGCCGTAAAATTTTGAAATTTTGTATATGGAACTGCTATAACATCTAGTTGTGCACCTACCTTTTTCATCGGTTGCCTTTTATTTTTTATAGTAAACATTTGATAATAAATTGACTACCGCCAGAATATATTTTGTGAGAAATATGTATGAAATAAATAAAAACCGTATCTATTTCTTTTTGAGCACTTAAAATAATTTTGGGTAATGCAATAAGAAATAGTGATAAACATTTTAATAAAATTTTCAAAAGATAATGCATTTCGAAGGGAAGTCGTAAAATGATCTCACTTTCAAATTAAATAAGTTTAATTGGAGTGCAGCAAAAAATGTGTATAATTTAGCATACAAAGAAGTCATATAGTGTCTATATCAGATTTTTCTGTATAATTCTTTAGATAAAGATGACTGAACCTTACCTATAAGTCAGTATATATTCATTTTGTCCTGCAAAGTTGTGATTACTGTGGTAGTAGGCAAACACAATTACAACACCGAAAGGAGGTTTGAAATTGTAATCGCGTAACGCAAGGCAGAAGTTCGTGAACAGAACAAGTTAGGAAGTGACAATGCGATTAGTATTTGCCATCGATTGTCTGCGTCATTGTTTCTGCGGTGACGAAGGAAGTGCAAAGAGCAAGAAGAAAGAGGGAAACGCGTAAGAAAAGCATTCATCATGGGATGAACGATAAATGAACCGATAAATTCGATGCGCGATGCAGCGTATCAAAAACACATTTTCACTCTTTCCTTCTGTACTAACAGCCGGAAATTTATTACTTTGTCAAATACTTACGCCTCCGCAGGTAAAGCGGTCCATTTCAAAGCCAAACATTACTGCGAAGCACACATTCGGAAATACAATTCCTCCATTCAAGCGGCAATACGTTTATACGATATTACTATTACCGAAGGGAGAGCAGTAGTAGCTATTTATGTATCCAGTTAGGAAATGTTTCATTTGTGCTACATCACACAACTTACATAAAGTCACATTTCTTTACGTGTTTTGTATAATATGCGTTCAGTTCAATAAAAACGAATATTTCCCTCGAATAATTTTAAGCAAGTTTTTTGAATTTCGACCAATGAAAATCGAATATCAGTGAATATACTGCATATGTGCATAACCTGAATATATTAGACGTTTATCGTTTTTTAATGTCATAAATGACATTTATATTATAAAAAATGGACAATAATAATAAGACATAACTAACGCATTATAAAATAATCTGAAATAGGAGGGTTGCATTTATTTAAAACACTTGATTTAAATGAATAGTTTAAATAAAAAAATCATATTGTTTTTTTTTTAAATCACTTCTTTGGAATTCTTATTCAACATTCCACATTTACGAAAATTGGGAGAAAAATCGTCTAGGTAATGTTACCATGTGGAAATACTTTCAAAAACTTCTAAATCTGTTTAACTTCGTTGATAAAACGATAAATTTACTTGTATATTATTTTGAAATTAAAACGCAAATAAAAATGCAACTTATTTGTGATTTTTTGTTAAATTTATTTTGAAATGTGTTACAATAAAATCCGGTTATTACAACATCAAAGGGGTCCCATATATTTTGTCGCTATAACCGGAAGTCGCTGCAACCGATAAAAATTAAATAACGTTAATGTATGTGGGCTTTCAAACAAGTGGTTACAATTTTAACGTTGTAACCAGTTTGTCGTTATAAGCGTTATCGTTAAATGGATTTTAACGCCAAATTGCGGCACAATAAAAACTGTTTATCTAATAAACATAAAAGAAAACGTAAAGAGGATACGAATTTGAAATGTAATAAGAACGACATTGAACAATACACTTTGTCTAAATTAAAATAAGAAAGATCAATTATTTATTCATTGCAAGAATTGTTATATGAAATCCCGAATATTATCATATCATAACAATAAAATAAAAATAGTAAAATAATTTTATATTATTTTTTCGCCCCTTAAAGTCTGCCGCTGGGGTTCTGAGAACTCCTAACACCTTCGCTTAGAATGGTTATAGACAAGAGAATTTTATGAAATAATATTTATTAACAACGTCTTCATTTTCTGAAACCGGTAAACTTGGGAACAAATCATGGATATTACATTAATCATACCAGAGCTTAGGTGTCTTAAATTTTCGCAATCAATTGACATCTGCGGCTTTTATGATACTCATAACAATCCTAAGTATGTTAATACCTATTATTAAATCATTCAGGTATTATTCACATACGCGAAGAAAGAATGTAGGTAATGTAATAAGATTTGTTTAGCCGTTGAATTATCGTACAGATAGTAGATTTGTAAATGTCAGTATATATTATGCATGAGTGTTTAGATATAACCGTGAATTGAAATTGATAGTTTGCTCGTTTCACGGAGTCGATGTGAAACATAATAGTCATGACAGTTAAGTGTACGTTTCACTTTCGATATCTATTCCAAGTCGAGGTGTTTCATTCTCTCCTGGGAAATTAATATGTAAAATACTCGAATACATACATGCAGACCATTGCTAGCGGTAAAACTTTCTATAAATGGCGTTTGTTGCTCCAAAATAATTAAAATAACAAAAGTATTCTGTTAATATTTACATTTTAAAGCACTATATTCACGTGAGAATTTTACTTTTTATTCTGTTTTATTGTTAATTATTACACACGTTATTAAAATATATCCTATTATAGTATGTTAACATGGTTATTTTGTGCATTTCAACACGTAATTAGCCGCTTAATGGGAAGTGTAAAAAATAGTTCGTTTCAATCTTTATGCAAATGTAGCACCTGTCTACAAAATATTTCTGTAATTTTATTTTCTAAGAATTCCAATAGGTGGAAATTTATTAATAAATCAATTATAATTACTTGTTATTTATCAATATGAAATATATTTTTTCGTCGGCTGTGTTAAAAGACATTGCTTTTAATATTGTTTTGTTTCAAAACTTAATGAGTTTGTTTCATCATAACAGTTAAACTGTTGCTAAGTTAAATTATAGCTATAGCTATAATTTTGACAAATTAATATGCTAAAAATATTGCCTTACAGAATTGTAAAAATATCATGGAACAATTGTCATATCATATCAAACCATACAGACTTGATCACGGAAACGTTACTTACAAGAGAACTTTATAAAATAATACGTATTAATAACGTGAAACCAGTAAACTATTTGAACAAACCTTGGATGTTATGAATCATACCAAGCCTTAGATGTCTTGAAATCCTCGTTCTCCGAGCTTGGAATTCAGTTGACATCTGCGGCGATTATGATACTCATAACTATCCTAGGTGTGGTAATTATATTACTTTGTATATTCAGATCTCTGTATGTTGTGAATTATAGGAAATCTAATATATTTTATGAAGAGAGAAACATATATATTTAAACAGTTTATATTGTTTTATCAGACAGATCAATGACATATTTAAATACCACAAAAATAATTCATAATAACATAATCGAATGGTTTTACTCGAAAGTTATTACAAATACAAAAATATACTAAATAACAATGCAGAAGACCAAGGGGGCCATTTGAGTATAGAATATTTTTATAAACCAGTGGTTTTCAAGCTACAGCATAAATTAAATTTTTTTTAAATGGGGTTCTACATAATTTTTATACGATTGCATATTTTTTTAAATTTATAATTTTTTATTGTTTCTTAAATTTTAATCAAATTTTTTGTGTACTTGATTTTTTTCTAAAAATTAAAATATCTGAAAAACTACTGTTATACAAGCTACCAAGCGAATTTATTTATTTTTCTATAGTGATTGCAAAAACCTTACAATCTAATAAGTAACAGTGACAATTATTATACATTAAAATTTTTACACGTGCAATCGTAAAATTACAGTTACCATATAAGTAGAGGGCGGAATAAATAAAACAATTACAATAAAAAACAATTAACTTTATTACACATATCCAGCTTGAATAAACTTTTCAAATGCATTACCATTAATCCATGTCTCGCTATATACGGCTCACAATCCTTGAGTTTGAAATCTAGTGCCTCATTACAAGATTTTAAATAGGAATTACTAGCATTGGAGTTGTAGAGATGCAGTAAGGATTAGAGAATTTGAAGGGCTTGCATTGTAAGATCAAGTGGCTCATGTAAACATCATCTGCCATTATTTTAAGGCCAATTAATAAGACAAATCGTGCAATGGGGTTTTCTAAGAGAAATATTTTGAAAGAATTTATATTGGAAATTCTGCCTTTACGATTATCGAGTACGCAAATATTGTGCTGGCCTATGGTTATTGAATTTTGAAAAGTGACACTTCGTATGTCAAAATTAGAAAAAATATATTATGATACAAGTGTATAAAGTCGGCAATTAAAGGCACGAAAGATTTAATGGCTCTTATATACCTACGTGTATCATACGCTGTATTTTATTATACCAGCACAATATGCTGCAAAAAGAACCTGAAATTTAATTTTGACGTTTCATTATTTACATGGAAATTGATTAGCATTTTTTTTACATTACTTAGAATTTAAATATTTTATCTACAACTATTGAAATATGGGTACATTATACGTGTGATACTACATATAATATACTACTCATATTACACAAGTGTAATATGAAATGTTATATTACACGCTACACTTTTCTGTAATAAATAGAGCATATAATTTAACACATAACATTTTAATAAACTGTTAATTTATTAATAATATATTTTTTATTATAAATATCAATATAAATGATTATAAAAGTATAATAAATACAATTTGAATAGTTATTTTGACATTTAAGTGCTACTGTGACGACATCTGTTAAGCTATATATGAACTGCTCGCACCTAACTGAATATTTAACAAATAATATCAGATTTTTTATATGCCTGTTAGTTGTAGATAAAGTATAGTATTTGACTCGCATAATATGGCTACATTACACTCGAATGATTAAATATACTCGCTTCCGCTCGTATTTTTAATTACATCCTCGTATAATATAGCCTACATATTATGCTTGTTAAATAATGTACTATTATTGCTTAGCATCTTTAAAGCAAGGCGCGTTAAATCTTGCTTTTTAGCACGCTTTTCAGTTTGTTAAACAAGGATTGTGATACAGGTATTATAAAAAATATTTAATTCAAACATAGACAGGTAATGAAATTAGTGATAAAATTTTGAAGAATATTAGTTCAATTTCTATAAAGAAAAGTTACTAATAAATATTGTTGCTCTCGGCGAGTTCTATCACTATTGAAATTTAATGCAAATATTTCCGTTAATCCCTGTATAATACCACAAGTGATTAGAATTTTATCGGCAATTTTTGCTGTCATGGTCACTTCTGCTTTTTGCGATGAAAATCGAATATTCCAACTAAAATTTTATTAATCGTGAAAATACTGCGGCAATTTGTACTACTAAATTTATCAGTTAATTCGAATATGATTTGTTCAATTCGCCAACAAACTCTAATTTGATTGGAAGAAATATTATGAGTGAATTGCTATGTCACTAGTGAGTTGAATTTTACCAGAAATTTTTGTAGTCATGGTCATGACTGCATATTACGGTGCAAATCAAAATGAGAGCAATAAGGAGGAGGAGGTAGGCAAAAATTATATGTAAAATATTAAATGTATGCATAATATTCATACTTAAAAAGTAATATATAAAAATAAAAGAAAGAATACCTCATTACAAATAAAGAACCGGTGAACGGTACGCATGCAAATTTAAAAATCATAAGGATAATTATTACTCTCGGAGAATTTATAATGAAAACAAATAAGAATTATGATTTAATGCTAGCCTTGTAAGTTTTAAATATTTTTTATGTTAAACTATTTTTTATTAAACACATAAGTATACCTACTCTACAGATGGTTGGAATGTATTAGTTTATTATGCAAAATATATGATGCAAAAAAATTGTAATTTCGATCTTCAATGTCATATAAAATAATAATATTGTAAGTGCTTTCATTTCTATTTTGTAGATGAAGCTTTAAAGAAATTGTTATTAAAATTGACAAATAATCTGCATTGTTTTGCAAAAATTTGAAGAAAGTTTCTATAAAATATCATTTTTATATCACCGATCACCACAAGTAATAAGGCATGTATGTAATCACCCCGACATTTAGTAAAAATCGGTCAATTAGAAGTGACATTTTTGTCATTTTTAGGACTTTTTTCCAAAACAAATATTTACAGAGTGTCCGTTTTAAGAGGCTTACTATAGGGATCTCGAGAAATGTAAGAGATACGAAGTCTCTTATATTTGTTGCCGCATTAGTTGGCCATTTCAATGATGTTTTGTTTTCCTGAATAAATGCATAGGTTACTAGATATGAGCAAAAAACTAATTTTAGCCAATTTACTTTTCACTTTCTGTCTTGTTTCAATTCGAAAAATTTATAAATTAGTATGAATTTCTCGAAAATGTGCAAACTAGAAACTTGTACGAGTTGAGACAAAAAAGTTATAAGTCAAAAAATAAATGAACCAAAATAATTTTTTTGCTCATATATAGTGAGGTATGACTTTTTTCGAAAAAAACACCTATATTTGATAGTGTAGGTTTGTTCCTACTGCAAATCCCTGACGAGTTCCTGACAGTTTCGTACTTTTTCATTACGCGCATGTGCAAGTTAAGGACTGTTTTGAACTGTCGGTGGTTATTTGTTGGAACACATGATCAGTAGTCAGAAGCATATACCTATTAGTAATTCCTAATAGGTATATGGTCAAAAGAACCATGCGACATTTTTAACAAACAAACGTTAAATATATCGGTTAAAATTATAATATGGACGGTAGGTAGAAATTTAATTATTTTTACGAAAATACATCTCTGTATTATTTTTTTCGTCTTTGGTTGGCCACTTAATTATTTGATGTATTTGATGCTTATAGTAATATCAAATCTATCAGCTACACCCTCAATTTCAATTTCTACAGCGTACAATTTTGAATGCGCATGCGTGGATTTCAAATTTGAGGAAAGTACAGAAACTTTTCTGACTGTCAGCAAACTGTCATGTGCTGCTGTAGGAACAAGGGATTTTTAGTCAGGGACTAGTCACGGATTTTCCACAACCGCTGTAGGAACACCTATAATTCAACTGCGCAGACTCCTGACAGTCACGGACAGTTTCGTACTGCTGTAGGAACAAACCTAGTGATACTGATATATTAATGGTACATCGTTTTAGAGTATTCGTTATATATTCGTTAGTAGCGGTCGGATTTATAATGATCACAGTTGATTTTTTTTATAACAGCATGAATAATAATAAGTTTAATATACAAATAGGGATAGTAATTATTTAAGCTACAAGGAATGTAAGTACATTGTAACATTCGAGGAGATATGAACTGAGGCGGAGCTTTTTGTTATAGTACGAGGACAATTATACTTACATTTCGAGTTGCTTATTATATTTTTCGAGCTACCGGGAACAATAAACGTTGAATAATGTTAAAGTATTTGTAAAATGGGGACTTCTTGACAGTTCATATTTATTTACTTGTAACTTTTTATAGTTAACTTTGCCCGTTGCTATACGAACAAATGTATATGAAATTAGCATGATTTTTTACAAGTGCATATGAATTACAGACATAAGTTAACAAGATACAATAAACAGATTTTTTTATCATCTGGTGCACCATAAAAATAAGTATACGTACTTCACAAGTAACAATTATGCATTTAATGGTTAGCCTTGCTCAATAATTGTACATTTTTTAAACAAATTTACTCCGTTATTACATTTTGTTCTAGATCGTGCTACAATCTAGGAACAGAAATTGAAATTCCGTTGTTATTTAAAGTAATAATTAACATTCTTCGTACTACGTTGTTTATTTAGTGCAGTATTTTGTTTTAATACAAATGAAAACGAGTTGCTACTTAATTATATGTATAATAATTAACTACGTACTCGTGCATGGAACAGAAAAGCATGTGTTTATAATTAGCGCGAAATTATTTCACTAACTCTCGTCAACTCTTGTTGCTGCACAAATGGAAAATATGTTATTGTTTTCAATACACAATTACAAAATTTATATTACTTTAAAATAAGAATATTTCATATTTTATTAAGTCACTAAATTAAATGAGATTATGTAGGACACATTTCACAGCTAATATTAACACCTAAGCTTACTTATAAGAATAAAGAAAAATATTAAACTACGTTCTGAAAACTGCAATAAAATATTTTATTTGGGTTCAAAAAAAGTCCAACTCTCTTCCACTATAGGTAAGACGGGCCATATGAGGAGATGAACTGGTTAACAGATTGTTGTCATTTGTCAGATGTGGTACACTCTTCGTGCAAACAGCGACAACAAATTACATATTTTATCCAATCATCCTTCTTTATCATTTTTTAAAATAATTTTCCTTTCGTGCCACATATTCGTTTTCATATGCATATGTTTATATAGTATGAACATTAATTATTAGTTTAAACCTATCGAAATAGTGATTAACTAATTTTGTATATAAGGTACAATTTTTTTTTGGCAATTTTTAAGTCTTGAATTATTTAGAGTTTACTGCAATAATTATCAAGCCACTACTTACACACTGTTTCTACACAACAAAATTATCATTCCCTGTGAGAAATATCACTCTAATTTACTTTTAAGACCAAAAGTCCATCTTTCCTACCGGTCCATCTCTCCCCCACCTACCCTAAATATTTTTGCTTGCAAGCTGAAATTTGATGTCATTAAGCAAAAATAAGAAATTTTATAATTAAGTTTTATTGTTATTTTAAATCATACTGTAATTTTCTTATACCAAATGTCACAATTACTATCCTATCCTATCCTACTTGAAAAACTGAAAACTAAGTACTTTACTACAAAAATATTTTGATTGGAACATGAATTTTTTCAAATGTAATACCCTTAGTAACCAGAATTTTACTTGAAATTTTTGTCGTTATGGTCACGACTGCGCAGCACGAATGACGATTTTCTTAAGCAACAAGCAGGAATGAGTTAAGCAAAAATTACAAATATAATTCTATTTACGAATGGTATTCGGCATGACAATTCCTCGAAATTTATATACTTTTTCAAATAATTTCGTGTGACAATTTCGACGGACTTTGTATCTAAGCAACACCGTTTAGTCGAGTAAATTCCACGGCAATTGTCAATTGTCAGTGAGATTTGAATATCATTGGGTCAATTCACCAAAATACTGTGATTTAATTATGAGTGTAATTGTCATTATTATTTAGACAATAATGTAATTTCCATTTTGTAAAATTAATGCGACATGTATAGCAAGTAGGTATCTCATTTGTTCTCATTGTAGATTTATGAAGAAACGTGGTAGGGTAATAATGTTTTTTCTATGTCTCTATTTTAATGCAAAAGGAAGAAGAGTTTCTTTGCTGTGTCCGTGGATACACGCGCAACTTCCGAATAAAAAATTAATGGCCCAAAGGTGTTCAATGTTTCAAGAGCAGATACTGTGCTACACATTCGTTTAAGAGGACATTGCTACCTACCAGTTTTACTTTTTGCGCCGTAACATCTGTTGCAGCACTATCATTCTTTATTTTCATTCTATTAAGTGCTTCTGCATGATACCCACTTACAGCGATGTCTTCCTTCGAAGCTATTACTTCCTAGAATATTAAAAATTAAGAAATTTACGGTTATTACCACATATTGTCCTTCGCTACCGAATATTGAAAACGTTAATTTTCTTAATCTTCTCGAAATTTACCATCTTCATAAAATGGAATTTGCACTTCAAGAAGTGAATCTTTGTGCGAAGTTTCATTAGATTTTATCACAAATAAGAAAACTAGCAAAATAAATTAGTTGTATAATGAATTTATTATAAACTGACCAGTTTTTTTTTTGTAAAAGTATACAGAATGTCCATTTTAGGTGACAGACAATTGTTATCTCGAGAACATTTTAGAGAAAAATGTTATTACAATATGTTTTTAATAGTACAGTATACATACAGTGTGGCCCAACGAAAATTATCAGCGCAATTTTTGGCCACTTTATTTTGCAAAAAACGCTCGAACACGTCAAATTTAATATAAAGGAGGACACCTAAATGGATTAGTACCAATGGCATAACTTCAACCCTAAAATGGGTGTGGACTGCACCTCAAAAATTTTAAATGGAAAAGGGTGTCAAACATGACACAGTTCGAAAGGCCTTTCAATTCTCTTTTCAACAGTTTTTTTATTTTTCAAATCCGATCATTAGTTCCAGAGAAATATCGTCTAAAACAAAATTTATCAGGTGTTCAAAATTGCCATCAAGTAGGCTAAAACAAATGACAGAAACTAAATAAACAATTCTTTCGACAATTCAATAAACAAGTAATTTGTAAGTTGGATTTTTTTTGTGGGATTATTTGAAGCCTAAATTTTATGCCACGCTACCCGAATTTTTAGAAGATTTACGGCAACGTACAGTATCTCCAAAATTTTGAGCAAAATCTTTATTATTGTATGGAAGTTGGAAATAGTCATTCTGAACACCTAATAAACTGATACTTGAGTTTCTGTCATTTGTTTATGCCTACTTGATTGCAGTTTTGCATACCTGATAAATTTTGTTTCAGACGATATTTCTCTGGAAGTAATGATCGGATTTGAAAAATAAAAAAACTATTGAAAAGAGAATTGAAAGGCCTTTCGAACTGTGTCATGTTTGACACCCTTTTCCAAATTAATTAAAATTTTTGAGGTGCAGTCCACACCCATTTTAGGGTTGAAGTTATGCCATTGGTACTAATCCATTTAGGTGTCCCCCGTCATATTAAAATTGACGTGTTGGATCGTTTTTTGCAAAATTAATGTTAAGTGGCCAAAAATTGCGCTGATAATTTTCACTGGGCCACCCTGTATATATTAGACAGAGGGGCTAAAGTGCATGATTTAATCTTTAGTAAGAAGTTTATTTCGAAAGCCATAAGCAAGGAAAATTATCACTTGACTGAATAATTATTTTGTTATATTTATATAATTGATAAATACATGTAGGTTTTGAAAACAAAATATCATTATGCAAATTTCTCTGGGTAAGCTAGGCTAAGTTACATATATTTGTGTATATACCTATTTATTTCTATGGTAACATAATGCTTGTTTATTAATTTAATCATGCATCATATTTAATCTCTGAGGGATGAAGATTAAAAGTAAGCTTTAATTCCTGGAAATGCAAAATAGTATATTATACAATCAAGGTCTAAAGTGCATGATTTAATTCTGAGAGTGAGGTTTATTTCAAGAGCCGCAGGCGAGGGAAACAATAACTTGAGGGATTAAAGGCACTTTAGACTTGTGGTATATATACTATTTTTTGCACTTTCATATATACAATTTAAAATAAAAAATATTTGATTATATTTTTATAACTGTCCAATACATGACAGATTTGAAAGCAAAACATCATTGTGCACATTTTTCTGGTAAGCTAAGTTAGATTATATACATATACCTACTTGTTTCTGTGGTAATATATTGCTTGTTTAATAATTTAATCACCTAGGTATTGTAAGTGCTACTTCAATGTTTGAAAATAAAAAGTAAAGTAGGCCTTTACTCTCGGAAGTGTAAAAAATTATATTAACGTCGAAATGTGTTTTAAAATTTGATTTTTTAGAAACCAAAATTTAAATCATGTCTTGAAAATCAAAATTTGCAAAACAATCGCCGGAGGGTGTATAAAGTTGCATAGGAATAGTTACTCAAACAAATTAAAATTGTAGCTAATGAATAAATATCAATCAATGCAATAAATTTTGTTTTTGATTAAGTAAGTTTATAGCATTCACAAAACATTTCAAATTCCTTTTCATATAAATCTTTTGAATTTCTAGAAACCAACTAAAGAACAAAAAATTTATCAATGCAAAATATCTATAAGAAACCATAGCGTGGAGTAAGTACCTACAGATATTTTTCATTTTCATCAAGAAATCATCCCTCAGGTAATTGAAAGTTGTGCTATGCTATAATCTTTTGATTACGTCCTTAATACGTAAATAGCTATTAAAAACATTTTCTTAATAATATTATTTAAAAGTACCAAAAGTGATATATTAGAAAATTGCGAACCATACTAGCTGTCGGTAGATTATCTCTGCAAATAAATTGCTACCGCCTCTACTTTTGCGTTCTGCTTCAAGACAAGACAAGAAATTACTAAACAAGACAAGAAATCTTGTCTTGTGTAACACTAATACGAATATAATTTTTAAATTAAATTTTTGAATAGCTGTGGAAATGCTGTTGAATTTATAAAGAATTATGAACTGGTTCGTTTGAATATAAAAGTGAAGTGGCATATTCGTAGTTTTGGAAAGGTAAAATAAAAATCTTAGAAATTGATGAAAGTTTTCAATTACAAAGAGCCGTAAAATTGAATCCACAAGAACTGTATAAAAATGAATATTAAACACTCAAAAATCCAACATAAACAATAAGTGTGGTTTACTAAAAATGATTTTAATTAAAAGCAAACAAAAGCAAAACATAAAAGCGTTTTAATTGCTGGCTGAAAGTACTTGGTCTGGAGGAAAAATAAATGTTATTGTTCATGCATTATTCATGGTTTTCCGGGCGGAGTGGGCTGCTGGCCCCGGTCGCGCCGCCACTGGGCGTAATCACCAGGTAGGATTCTCACGGTGCGACGTGGCCTTGGCGGCTCGCTGGGATTGGTCGCCGGCTCGCGACTCGAGCGTGCAGCAGTGCATCCGCGGGTCACTGCTTCACGACTGACCCGGTTTACACCGGACCAAGGCGGGTACACTCCACGGAGAAAGCATACGGTCTTATTGGAGTACATAATATAGGGACAACGCGGACTGATGTTAGGTAGACTGAAGACAGCCAAAAATAAGGTTTTTCATTTTTTTCTTAAAATTCGTAATAATACTGACAGTGGCGTAACTAGAAAAATCCACAAGCGGGTTTTCTTTAGTAAAAAGGCGCCATAATAAATTCATAATTTATGTAATGCATACTATAAAATCTTAATTTACAGGTGTTCATTTTACTTTGTTTACTATTGCTATCTCGGAAACAGTAAAGCTACGAAATCGGTAAAATTAATAAATTTCTATTTTATAAGATATATAAATGAGATAAAATTGTTTGTTTTCCAACCAGTGGGTATTAAATTGTGGGACCGACTTTCTTATTTTAAATTGGACCATATATTTCTTATTTGCTTTTTTTGAAGTAGCTTTATTGTAAAATTAAAGAAGGTGGAAGAAATATGTAAGGAATATATTTACATGCGTGAAGCAAAGTAAATTCGGTTTCAGTTTAGTAACGACAAAAAGCTGTTTTTTTTGGTCATACAAATTTTATGCAGCTTAGAAATGAATTAAAAATATTCTGAATTGCAATAACAAACTAATTTTAAAACTGTACTGAAAAACTTATACAGAATATATTACTACAGTGGCGGGAGATGTCAGATGTTTTTATCTATTACTGATAAATAGATTCCAGTAAATATCGAGAGCCATTAAAGATCTAAGAATGAAAATAAGACATTTTATAACCATTTTAACATTTATTCACTCGTAACAAAGCTAAAGTAAAAGTTAGAAGTCATCCTCTTCTGAAGAATAGTCTTCTTCATCTATATTTTTAGTAGAATAAATCTCTTTGGCTCGAATTTTTTGTACTACTTTAATTGGTATTATGTAGTGCTAAATCAGTTTATTGAAATTTGAAACAAAGAAAATAATAATATAGTGTGCTACATGCAACAGAAGAAAATAATCTATAGCAGTTTTGACAAATCAATTAAATATTAATAAAACTTCTGTATTTTGATTATTAAACTAATTTATAATTGTAAATATTTTTACTGACTTATTCTACATTATATTGTTTATAAATCAGTGAATTATGATGACAATTTCAGAAAAATAGGAAAGAATAGAAAAGAGGATTAATGAAATATTGATATACAGACCATAAGTAATTGATATTTTGAAATATTTAATAAAATTTAATGACTTAAATTTAATATTTTAACTAATAAAATATTACTTTAATACCATTTTTATGGAGAAACTTCAGAAAAGTACTCTTGTGTGCAATTTTACATCTCGAACCTACGGTAAATCATTGGTCGATATAAAATAAACGAGCAAATTAATCTGTCTATAACTATAGGTGCGTTTCTTTTTGGTCTATGAGAGTTCAAAGTTCGCGTTTAAAAGTATTGATTAATTTTTGCAATTCCGGATAGCCATTTTCGTTAATATGTTCTTCTGGCGCGAGCTTTTTTCCAAAGACAAAAAACAAATTACGAAATATCCTTCTTCTGCACAACAATCATTAATTACAGAAGCCATTTTAAAACTTTCTTGTAAGAGGCTGAGCAAGAACTCAGCAATATATCAACGTATGTAGGAAAAATGCTGCTTTTTCCACCAAAATAACATAAACAGCTTTCTTTACAAATGAACCGGAACATCTGGGACACTTGTTCCAGGCTTTATAATCCTTAAAACGCCAAATGAAAAATAGAATCGCTCCCTAAAAGTAATTCAATTTACTTTAAATAATTTTTTCACAAATATTCATTTTTGCTAATTTTACGAATTAAATTTGGAGGTGAGAGTGGAGGCGTGAAATAAATTACTGAAAAATATGTAAAACAATAATTATTAATTGTTATTGACATAATGTCAATCATTGTCATCAAATGATTCTAAAGGCAGAATGTGAAATTAAAAATTCCAATTCGAATCATCTCTTTCCCCAATAACGACTAAATGGACTGGCCCCAGTGGCGCACCCAAGAGGAGGGTTTTGGGGCTCAAACTCCCTCCTAAATTAAAATTAGGTACTTTATTTATAGGCAATGTTATCATTGACATATCTCTACAAAATTTATTTGTATTTAATGTACAGACAATTGAGTGGACCCGTGATACCGAATTTGTATATTTCTGTCAGGTTAATTAAATGATAGGGCAGTTAAAGAAATGGAAAAATTAAATATATTTATAAATTTTTAGATAAAATATAAAATCTCTGCATTAGCAATAAGTTTGTATACTGCTACTTGAAAATTGTTGTCATGAAAAAATAAATACTAAACGGTAAAATCTGCGTTCTTTTGACTAATTTTTAAATCTAAAAATATAGCGTGAAAAGAACGCAGATTTTGACGTATGATTTTTATTTTTTTATAAAAACTGTTATTAAAGTTTAAGTTAAACCAATATTGTAGTTCTTGAAAGAATTGCCACGTGGTAACATCATTCACACGCTTTTTCCCCCAATTTTCTTAGATGTAAGATGTTAAATAACATATTCCGGACTAGTAATTTAAATCTATGATTTAAAAAAAAATCAATATGCTTTAAATCTAATTTAAATCACTGAACTAAACCCTTGTAAATGTATATCAAATAAATATCAAGTTGAAGAATCATCAAATTGTAGCATTTCTGTTACTACCTGGACTACTAACTGATATTTAATCTATTAAAAGCAAATGAGCACGTCTCCCACAGGTAGAATTCTTGTCTATTGGTCTACAAAAAATAAAAGATACTCACATATTAATTCACTAACCCTACATTTATATGGGAATCGTACTCGTTATATAATTTACATAGTGTATTTATATCTATATTCAAATATAAATAATAAAACAAAACACATTTACAAAAAGAATAGGTAATCAGAAAGTTACAATTTTCGCAACAAAATTTTAATTTATTTAAGATAAAATAATTGCATTTCAAAAGTAATTTTATAACTAAAGGATGAAAAACGCACAACATATTTCAAACGAGGGTAGGAAAATTAAATTCTCTAAAATTTAATACAAAAGTTTTTACAGTTTTATTGGATTTGGCTTCCAGATATAAAGTCTTTGTAAAAATGAAATAATTTACTATTTCAGAATTAATATGTGTATGGACATTAGTAAAGTAACAAATATTTTGACACCTTATAACGTAAACAACCTAACTGTTTAAACATGGGGATCTCGAGAACTGGAAGAGATACGAAATCGGTAAGATTAAGTTAGCTCGGGGAGACAAGATGGCCCATGGTTTGAGTGATTGTATTTCTCCACAATTTTCTGTTTCTAGCTTTTTCTTTCCAATTTTTAATTTTTCATCCTTTCCTTTTTTCCCTCCGATTGTGCTTGATAATAATATTTTGGGTGTCCTTGTTATATCCATCCTTTCTATATACCCTAACCAACGAAGTCTCTGTTATGTTTGTTTCATTGTATAATTCATTCAATTCATGATTTGATCTTCTTATCCACATGTCTTCGACTTTTTGTAAAATAACATTTATTCATTTAAAAAATTATTGGTTTTTAATACTGAATGTGCCCACCCTAAAAAATGTCAGACTGGTTTTCGTTTTATAATTTATATCTATCTTAAATTTTATACTTCTTCGAAGATGTGAACAGTTCGCTAATATGAACAAGCCTGAATTTATTCTGTTCACATTAATATGATTCTATCGCATTATACTTAAAAGAAATCTAAAATATAAAATTGTTCTTTCAGAAAATCTGATTTTAATCGTTGCCTTCATCGAATGTAATACGAGTTATTGACAAACATTTTTTTGTTTGAAAAACTTACACATTTAATTGAAAATATTTTATTATCGGAAAAGTATTAAAAGCAAAACAAACAATAATGCAAACAAATATCGGGTTAAATCCCCACTGACAAAACGGAAATCAGTAAACAAAACAGGAAAAAAATATGTTTATTTTGCATGGTTGATACCTCGTTGGCGGACAAACTTCAAGTCAATTTATTGCAGTGTTGATATGTGGCATTGTTTAACCTAAGTGTTTACCTTTTACATTTGTGAAGCAGTTAGAAATGGATATGCCGGAGACAGGGGCGGACCTGGGCCCTGGGCTAATACTATTTGGGGGGCCCTATCTTAAGAACCATCTACCCTCCACCCTCCAGTTTATCAAAAAACTGTTATAGTTTTTTTTTAATACAAAAAAATATAAGGCAACAGGAATAGAAAAACTTTTTTTTATTTTATATTCCAAATTAACATTAACAAAAACAAAAAATAACACTTATTCTTATAAGTAGTAACAATTTAAAGACATATATACGCAGATTTATTAAAATGATTTAAGTTAATCCTCATATTCCGGTATTTAAATTTAATATTTACTGTTTTTTGAAAAGTTAAATACCAGGATTAGATTAAATTACATTTGTTAATTCATAGTGTTTCTTATTTCTCATATCCAAGACGCAAGAGCGTACTTCGCGAAGCTGTATGGTCAACTTATCCCTATTCCTATTCAATTAAAAAATTAAGAAAGCATTGTCTACACGCAAATTTATTTAATCATCGCTGCAGGGGATGCTTCTGCCTGTGTTATTTTAATGGGGGAGTTTAGCGTGGTTGAAATTACATGTGAAATATCTTTCAGTCGTAAGTACATGAATAATTATAATTAAAAATGTAATTGAAAGTTAAAATTATGTTGCCAATTATTTATAATTAATGATTTATCTTCGAGCCACTCTGACGTCACAAGTGAGATATGCGCTTGCGCAGAAGGGATGGTGAGACCTGATTTTTTGAACGTAGGTTATATCTTGCGGCTTTACAACACACGCTTCTCTGTTACCATGGGAACCCAGCGCACTGGTTAAGATAGACGATACGTTCTCCGCGAGCCAAACTGACGTCATTTTTGTATAAAATTTTATTTTTTGAGAAATCTAGGCATCTTTGGGTGAAATAAAATGTAGAATATCACTTTTGAGGACAATCTTGATAAAATAAAAAAAATACGCTAAACTTCCCCATTGTACGAAGCAGGGGGCCCTTTGTATCGCGGGGCCCAGGACTGCAGCCCTTAAAGTCCATGCCTAAATACGTCCCTGGCCGGAGTCACTGCAGGTGGAATGTATTTAGAACTGCTAACCTCCTCACCTCGGCGCTAACCACACCCCATTTTTTACAGGAAAAAACATGTTTTTCACTCGGGAGTAACGCCGCAGGACAGAGAAGTTGCAGATCGTGTTGTGTTTTGTTTTGTCTTTTACTAGCGTGGATAGATTTTTTCTTTCTAGGTAATTAATACGTTCGAAAAAAAGTACTATAAATTACCTCACACCAGTTAACTTTTGATGTATTATTTAAAAATATTTTGTGGATACCACATGACTTTCTTGCATGCTAAATTTTCAACATTTTTTACTGCACTTCATTTAATTTTATTTTATTTCAAAAAGTAAGACCTTTCTACGGCTAATCATTTTTCAACAACAATTCGTTTCATATCTTCGAATATTCCTTCGAAATAGATTTTATTAAAATGTTTATCAATATGCCTTATTGCAATACACAAAATTATTTTAACCGCTCGAAAACTTGCAAAGAAAGAAATATGATTTTCATTTAATTCGTACATATTTCTTATGAAATATATTTTGACAATTGTCAACGTCAATTTATTATCAAACTACAAAAATTAAAAGCCAACTAAATTATTATTTTTTGAAAATACGGACTGGAATAAAAAATGATGGTACATAAATAAAAGTTATGCGAAAAATTAAAAAAAAAATACTAGGAGCAAAGTGGACTTTTGGCACTGCAATGAAAAAGGGAGGTACACAACTAGATGTTACAGCAGTCCTATATATAATATTAAGCATAAGTAAATTAAATTAGTTCAATATAATGGTTGGGAGAAACATTTTCTATATATTTCGGTGTTAAACAAGTAACTATTATTTCATCTAAATATAAACTATGTTGTGAATTTTTACTGACTCGCAGAAATATTCTATTTGGCCCATCGTCAAAAAATTTGTACATCCCTGCTTTAAAGTTTCACCAGAATACCTTCTGTAAATGTGAATTATAAGAAATGTAAAATTTTAATAGAATACCATCTGTAAATGTAAAGTATAAGACATGTCTTTATTTTTGTAACCATGAACTAAAAATCTTTTTTTGTTTTCAGGTAAGAGGCTCCACATTTGCATATGAAAATTTCAAAATGGATTACTGCATTTCACTTTCCCACAGGTGTTTATGTAAGTAGTTACATCTTGAATTATCGACAAATATGTAAAAAATATGTCCAACTTTCAGAGTATTAACTGTTATTTATATTCCTGCAATTTATTGCAACTTTCTTAATCGTTAAACACTTTCATTACGTAGTTCTTATTTATCCGCGTTTTAATTAAATTTATCTCTTTAATTTATTGTTCTGCTATTTGCAGACTAGTTTTATTCATGCATAATTTATTTAATTAAATGGACTTTTACGAATCAAAACAAGTCAAATATCAAATAACATACTATAATTTCACCTATTGATTTACATGATTTGTCAAACATGTAAATTATTATCTCTGTTTAGTTAACCTAAATTAAAACTGGTTCGGAAAAACAATTAATATTGAATATTTAATTTGTATAAACAACTCTTTTATATAAAATGTATGGAATACGGGATTGACCGAGTACCAGTTCCGGGATAACAGAGTTTGCGTTGAGGTTGGGAATGTGCGAAGAGTTCCGACCACGTACATAGTGTGCGTGAAACTCGTTACGCTGAGAAAGCCCTAGTCACCACGGAGCACCGAGAAGAACTTTCATAACTGTTTGACAAATATGCTGTGCTTGGCTTGGGTAGGTTTGTAGAGGTTCTCAGTTCTGCCCTCGACAGTTTACCCCTAAACAAAATGCAGTAAAAATTCATTTGTTCACCTTTGATGGTGCTTAAATGGGATCCGACATCCTCACTATCGTAGTTCAACAGCGACAAAAATTTAAAGGTAAACGTCAAAATAAAATGACAATTACCAAAGGTTCAATAAGAACAATAAATAGTTGTAAATGTTATTCACTTATGTAATAACAGATCACGGAAATGGATAGAACAAGAGCAGAAACAAGAGCCAGAAAAGTAGATGTTACTAAATTACAAGTGATACATAAAAGACGTTTCAAGAAAGTCAAAAGAAGCACCCTAATGCAGTTTAAAAACAGTCAGACCAGAATAGATATACAGGGTGGTGACTCGGACACCCGAACATATGGATATGACTTGTAATATCATGTTTTCGTAATTTCTTGCTCTCCTAATTATTTCAGGTAAAAAAAGCCTTAAATAACAGTTTTAGGGCATAAAATTTTGCATCTGAAACAAAGACCAAAAATAAATTTACGTGCCTTGTAAGGTTCTGACCTTACATAATTAATATCTGTATTAAGTATGTAAATGATCAAAATAGTTGTAGTTAGTAGTAGTAGTAGTTAGTTGGTTAGCCAAGGAATTGAGACAAAAATTAACAAATGTTTTTCGGTTTCTTATGAAAGGGTAGACTTGGTTTCTGCAAAAAGAAAAAGAGTAGGTATTATCAAAAATTTAAAAGGCAGATATCACCAAAGAATTAGGTATATCCTGAGCTTAAACATGACAATCTTGGAAACTGGAAACTATTACCATGGAATAGAATAAAAACTGAGATAGAACAAAATAAGGTTTATAGTATAGAGCTCATACTCTAGTAGGTATTTTCAGAATTTGAGTTGAACCATGCCAAGAAAATCATACAGATCAAAGATCTTCAGAATAGTAGATATGAGTAAAAGAATAGGAGGCATTTAGAGGGAATGAGGAAATTATAGGAACGAAAATACCAACAGAAAGAAACATTCAATATTGCAAAAGTATCAGACTGAGCATATGCCGAGATAGGCATTACGAGAGAAGCATATATAGTAATAGTGCAAAAATTTCTGAAAATCAGTCAATTTTGGAAAGCTCTGACCTGTTTCTGTCCCCGAAAAAGAGTACATTGTTTAAATGCACATAAAAAATTACATACAGTTAGAATAAAATTTGTTTTAGGTAAAAAGTGGAATATGGATAAAATCATATAGCCTATTGATAAAATTATTTTTATAATATGTAAATCGTAAACTACCACAAAAAACTTACGCATACATAGTCTAAGCTTAAACAGAAATATCTAGGGAGATAGTCAGAATAAGCACAGAAACAGGCGTTTACGAGATGAAAATGTGAACAAGAATACCTGTACGGAGAAATATTAAAATACAGACAAGAGCGAGCTGATCAAAACTAAAACAGGCCGCAAATAAAAACGAAGATACCAGTATAAATTTCAGGCTGCTAGTAAGTAAAGCCAAATCTATAAGATAGTCATATCCAGGAAAATAGATATAGTCAAAGTTACAGCAGAAGTCTTTAGGGTGCTAGTAAAAGCCAAAACAAAAACAGATTTTCAAAATGCAAATGTGAACATGACTGTAAAATCTAAAATCCAACGAAACGAGGAACTACAGAAGCAGAAGTTAAGTCTATACCATGCAAACGTAAACAAGAAATATACTGATATTCATGTGTCGAACTCAGCCAGTCCGAATTCCCATCCTCATAGTCCTCCACCTTGCAAGTCCGTACAGTAGGGCCTCGAGCTGGGAAAATCCAGGCAGGAAGCCGGGTGTAAGTAGTGCGCTAAGAGAGTAAGCCTCGGCGCGCCCGTGTCAGCCGGGCCGGCTGATTGGTGGGCCTGTCACCCGGAGACGCCGCGACGCTCGCGGATCATCTTCCTGCGTGCCCGTGTCACGCTCTCCGATTCCTCACCACGCAGATTGAGATTGAGATGTTGTGTGGGGTAATTGTCACCCGGTGTCACAGAGGGGATAATTAGGCATAATTTCATAGAGGCGAATGTTGATGTTGTTAGTAATCAACTGTAGAGAACTACAAATTATTATTTTGCCTACTTGTCGTCAACAAGAAAATAAAATCTCTAAAGATATCGAAGAAACTGTACAGATGACTACATCATTGAACAAGTTACTTTTTGTGGCTTACTTGTCTGGTATACTTCATCGTGAGAGAATACAAAATTCTTGTCGATATTGACAAAATCAATACAGAGGATTACTTAATTAAACTGGTAATTGTTTAAACAAGTGGACTTATATCTCGGCTTCAAATCACAGCGTTACTATTATAGTGTTCCTGTATCTCCCAGGCGGAGCATAGGGCAACCGAACTCACCGAGCCGCAGTTATAACTACCGTACTGTCGGTTGTTTCATGCCAGCTTTACTTCTATTTAAGATGTATAGATGGCAAGTCTATAGCATCCGAGTATGATACACAAGTAGCTGTGTTTTTTTTTTTACGACAAATCACACGTTGTCGGTCGCTGGGACTTGAACCTACGATCTCAAGTTCGAATGACGTCACAGCGAGTTAAAGATGTGCGCTAGCTCGCTCAGCCATCCAGAAGACAGCGTCACTATTAGCTTTCATTATTGTCGATATCGCTGGAATCATTATAAATGAACATGTTATTACTTTTCAGTATGGGCAGCGGTAATTTACTTGGCTGTAGTTTCTTATAAAGGTTGAAGACTAACACCTTACTAAAAACAAATAGAATTGTCATCTCGATTTCGTCTGTTCTCTGTTCGTAGTTAAATAATAGGACATATTATATACTGTATAATTAAGACATATTCATAAATAATCAAATATAGTTTTCTACTTTATTGTCATTAGGAAAAAGTTGATTTCGTGTTTGTTATCAATGAAGAGAAATTAAATTAATACACTCTATTTCCTACAGTTGATCCTCACGTCATCAATTGAAACCTTGTAATTTAAAACGTTGGGGAGAAGAGGGATTGATGACATTATCTTGTTGGATGAAATCGTGTGATTTCCAAAGTAAATAAAGGTCAAAACTGACAGTATTATATAAAAAAATGCATGAAACATACGAGTCACCTCAAAATCAAAACTGATCAACAAAAATTATTGAAAGTTATTATTTGAACTGGGCAAGATTACGATATGGGCTTCAATTAACTAAACACAAATACTGCTGTGTCTGAGAGGTTTGAAATATCCTATAAGCTGTAGATGTATTGCTCAGGTCTGAATAACTAATACCTGTAGGAACAGATGGAATTCACATATTGATCTCATCTACCTTATGTTCATCATAAAATTATGGAATCACTAACATTTTTTTAGGTCTTATTCCAATGTGTCACAGAAATAAAAAATAAGCCAAAGAAATTATATAAAATTGATTTGTTCACTGTATACTTCA
This sequence comes from Stenolophus ochropezus, assembly GCA_035578165.1. Taxonomy (NCBI): domain Eukaryota; kingdom Metazoa; phylum Arthropoda; class Insecta; order Coleoptera; family Carabidae; genus Stenolophus; species Stenolophus ochropezus. The sequence continues at coordinate 26,279,347 of JAQOWZ010000003.1, read as the reverse complement.
AACCGACAAATCTACGAAATGGAGACATTTATTTGCAGTAACAAATATTAACTGGAAATGTTTTAAACCAGCTGTAAGAACTTAAAAATATATTCCACAAAATTTCCTTGTGATTACTAATCATAATCACCCACTTCCTTCTACGGTTGTCAATTTTCTCTGCGTTATTATCTCTGGATATAATTCACCAAAAAACAGCAAGCAAGTGCGTTTCGAAGAAAAGCCTCGAGAATACGAATTCATGGGCCACATGCATCGTTTCGCCTTCCATCTGCGCACGATACATATCAACAGTTTCACACTACGAGAGTTATAGCCGATACGGCGCCTTGACAACTTTGACGTTACTTATATATTGGTTTTTGTATGAAACACGCGTCACCAATGATACAGCAAATGAACTTTGATGGAATGGTTTTTTTGAGTGATATCATTTCCTGTCTCTACATGTGTTTAGTTATTGGTTTAATTTGGTTGTTTGTTCACGGTCATCTACATACTAGTTTTTGTTCCTTATTTGTAGTGTGAAATGGATTTATAAGAGGTAATTTATTTTTTAAAGGTCAGCTCTTACTCATGTTATCGGAGATGTTTTTCGTGACTTCCGACAGAATACGTGTTTTTCGAATTAATTTCTTTCACAAAAAATGTGAACATTCGGGTTCACCAGTTTAATTAATATTTATCGCACTAAAATAATTTTTCACATATCCTACAAATTTTAGAAAAATATTGAAAATGGTAATGAACTTGGTAAGCTCTCCTAGACTCATCCTAGCTTCGCCAACCGTTATATAAAATAAACTCATGGGGTTGAGTGGTTCGGAACGCACTACAAGCTGTAAGTACCTTGAAGAGAAGCATAAATTCACATCTCATAGTTCTGTCAACAATCATATTGTTTAATTTTTGTTTTGTAGTTAATTACTAGGTAGGAGTAAAATGAAGACATATTTATTATTAAAATAATAAATGAATTACGAAATAAGATAGTGCTCCTAGAAACAGTATAGTGTACAACTCGCTTGGAATATCCATTTCATGATTGTTGTACTATACAGAATGTTCATACTAAGGGCCGTTTTAGACTAGCCTATATATGGGACAATAAATAGTACAAAAAATTGAACAATATTTTGTAACAAAAATTGACAGATCTTGACAAAGTTTTGTATGGTACTAATGTAATTTCTTGTACAATATATAGTCGAGAAAATTGACTCTGTCGGGTCCACCTATAAAATTATAAATATCGCAATTATGATAAACCGGAAAATCCCTTATTTTCTGTAGTGTAAAGGCCGTTTTAAACTAGCCTATACATGGGATAATACATAGTACAAGAAATGGTACAATATCTTGTACCAAAAATTGTTAGATTTTGACGAAGTTTTGTATGATACTAATACAATTTCTCGTACAATATATTGGCTCTGATTCTGCGCACTTTCCTTGAATATGTCAATGTGACAAGCAAAATTAGCCATAAATTCATTTACATTTAAAGTTTGCAATAGTTACCAGTACAAACATTACGTTTTCTATAATCATACTACATATAATAAAAACAAAAAAGCGATCACAAATTTCATATTTGCGCATGATCACAGCTAAATTGACAGATTGAATAAGAAAAAGAACGTGTGCTGTTTTTTCAACACATTAACGATCGTATACAATATTTCAACCAATTTGTTGTTTGATATTAACCTATTTAAATTGTACCAAAAATAGTGCAAGGTCTTGTACAATTTATAGGTCAGTCTAAAACGGCCTTAAAAGCAATATACTTATAGTAGATTAATGTCCTGGTAAATCGAAGAATAGGTATTAAAAGGAATACAATGTATTGAAATCTGAATAAATGTTTTTGACAATTTCTTTGCCGCCAGACGGGTCTTTGCTCTACTTTATCGCCCGTGTGCTGTAATCCTTTAGTTTTCGCCATGATAACCAAGATGTAAATAAAGAATTTAAAGAAATAAAGAAATAAATTAATAAGGTAATCAAATAATCTATATTTTTAATCTAAAATAGCAGAAAAACCTACAATCTATTGCACTGATCTTTTATGTTTTTCATTATCTAATAACTTTAACATGTATATATAAAACTTTTAAAACTAAAGAAGTGAAAAATATGTACTTAGTTTAGTATCTTAAAATATACAAGTTATTACAGGTAGATTAAGGATTATTTACTCACTGGAAAAATCTTAATAATTATTTTCTACAAAATAACGTCTTCGAAACCTTTTTATTTTATAAACTTTTTCATTAACATAATTAGTTACTTTTGGATCAATTATATTATACACATTTCCTTACCCGAAATTCAATCTCGGAACCTTCAGTATATAAAATATTGATGCTATCCACTACACTACATCGGTTGGCTAAATTCAGATATTAAATATCGTCGAAAAGGACTGTACCAATTTGTTTTTAAATGTAAATAACTATTTTTTTATATTTGTGAAAATGAGTATAACTATTTGAATTACGAACAAAGTTTAATTGGACGCATTTCCTCGTCTAAATGTATCGTTAATTATTTTTATTTATAAAAAGAAATGGTAATTAAAATATTGGTGAGAGACATGTAATAATGTTTGTATTTATTTTTAATTACGGAAAAGTTAAATAAAATGTAGTCGCTTGCTAATTATGTAGTTGGAATATTTGCTTCTGGGGGCTAAAACAGAACTGCAATACGTGAAACAAAGTTTCAATCTAGATCTCCCTGAAAAACTCTCCCAAAGCCGATCGTAGATGTCACTGGTATTTCCAAAATTTTATAATTTTTTCCAATAATACTGGATTATTATGTTTTTTGGCGACATTTATTTAAGAATCTATATTTTGTCATCAAGTATCACATGAAATTTATCCTTCACATTTTACATACATTTTGATTTGTAATCAATGCAATATATTTAATTATTATTGGAATTTAACATGGGATTTCAAAAAATAGCGGATACTCTCTCTCCTGATAGATATAGAGCAAACTACAAGTGTACAAAGTTATTTCATATTAAATTCTACATCAGATAAGATCGTAATTGATACAACAGAATCCCTCCTATTCTATAACTCAATGGTTAATTTTTAACCAGTAGCTAAATTTTTTCTCCAACGAAAGAAGATAGCACTGAAGAAAATAACGAAACATCACTTGTAATGTTTGTTTTTTTTTTGTCAAAAATTTTACCAACTGGTTAAAAATTAACCAATGAGTTACAGAATAGGGCCTGTTGTCGAGATTTATTAAATGAAGAAAGTAACATTTTCGTTCAAAATGAGACAACCAGGGAAACAAAAGAAATCTATTAATATATTATTTAAGAAAAAGAATCTAAATTGAACTTAAATAATATTAAAATATAGACAATAATATTATCAGTAATACTTCGCTAAATTGACACATAGGTATTTTCTTTTATTTCCATGATTGTCTGATTTTCAACGATAATGTTACATTTTATATTTCAAATATCTCATACCGCAGACGTGCTGTTGCATCAATTATAATTTTATGTGATGTAGAAATTTATTTTGAACATCTTTGTACTCCTGTAGTTTTACTCTAAATCTATCAGGAGAGTGAGTATTCGCAATTTTTTGAAATCCCATGTTCTACGTTCCGCGTTTCGTTGCATAGGCTATATAGATAACACTAAAATATGCATAAATGTAATACCATGTACTGATTCTGCATAATAGCTTTTAATGATATTTTTCCATATTTCTAAGATCTATTTTTTTTTCTAAAGTATAAAATTTAAATTTAAATTAAAGTTTTAAAATAATATTATTTATTGTATTCATTAATATATATTTCACATAATGGTTGATATTACTAAAATATGTATTAATGATAAGTATTGCATGAATTGAAATATAACGAAATAAATTTCAAATAAAAAAAAAACTGAAAAATGAGGATCGACATTACCGGTCATTATCGCAGTTGTCAAATATAGTTCCCGAAGCCGATCCTAAGGAGCGCTAAAATATGTTTTCACAGATGATAAGGTAGATATCCAATCTTCTACTAATTTCCTTAATCTATGATTTTGTTGTTCTATTTGTCAATCAAAACACAAAAACACATTTTTATCTGAAGAAACTAAGAAGACGTATTTTTAATGTGGAATGCATTTGTTTGAGCATAAAGCAACATCATCCTAAAGACCAAGTTTGCTTTAGTTGCAATAATAATGTAATTAAATATCAAATATTATCGTCTAGTGTAATTTATATTCCGCTTTATACCCAGTTTAATCCTTGAGGGACCAATAAAACTATCTTAACAGTTAACTCGTAACCACGGAACAACAGGAGTTCAACTATTAGCTGACCCCAGGAACCCATTACATCCGATGTGGATGTATGTTCAAGTGATTTAGAGAACTGTTTATTTTTCTTTGATATTTGCATTATGAACCAAATGTTTATCTTATATCAACTGTCTTCATTCCGAACTTAGAGCTTCTAGTAATGGATATTCTTGAAACAATAAATGAACAGGTGGAATTTCATATTGTTCTACCATCAGTTTATTCAGTACTGTCCGCCGACATTTCGCGATGTTATCTTTGCAAAATTTAATACAATATGCAAGATTTATAAATCAGTATAAAAACGACGGAAGAATTCCATTAATTTCAAATAAAAAAATATGCGATGTTTGTTGCAATGTCAAACATTAATGTACTTGTAATGCAATGTCTTTACTGTAATTTAGATCTAGATATCGGAAAACTCCAAGCTTAAACATTATAAAAAGCATATAGCATCGTTGATTGAAAAGTATACTTTTCAATCAACGATAGCATATAGAAATGTCAGCTTCAATTATGCTAGAGCGGCAATGCTATTTTACATTCGTGGTGCACACATTATTTTTCCTACAATTGCTTTAAATAAGAAATGAAAAGATACAATAATAGAAGTAAAATAATGTAATATGTTTTATTTACTAACAATAATATGTTATTAAGTGATATAAACAATCGTCACATTTTAGGTTATATTCAATTCAAATTTTGTAATAAATAAATAAACACTTTTACCAAGTTCTTAAAAAGATTAGCTCAAAATTAACATAAAATGTCCCGTTTAACTTAAATTTGACATATTTTAACCTGTTTAAGAACTAAACCTGTTTTGTGAATCTGGTTATTAATATTTTTTCATTATGATTATTCATTTTAGTTTCAAAATTTTATGACAAGATGAAGTAAATGACGGTCAACCACAAAATATCAGTTGCAGTTATGCAATTAATTTACAATAGATCACTTTTGATTATATTTTTATAATAATTTTAACCAATCTTGTGGCTTGTTTACACCTAAAACAAATTATTGATTTTATATTTTTGTACAATAGTTATTTGTCAAACTACTTTATATGTAAATAACTATATTATATCAAATAAAAGTAAATAAAGGCGGGTATGTAAGTTAGTTATAAAAAAAGTTCTTATAACACTATTAGGATCATATCATTTTAAGCTTCAAATCAACCTATATTTAATCTGTTTTATTTTGATTACTGTATAACTACCTATACGAGTATGAGGTAAATTTTGATATACACAATAAAAAACTATTTATTATATTTTAATATTACAATACAAATTGAATTATTAAATAAAAATGTGTAGGTTTTAAATATTTTGTTCCTCGTGCCAACGATTTATCGTGGACATATATTTCTGGTCAGATACTAAATTATATTTCAACGGCGAACAATAGTAATAAATCATGCCTTAAACACAATAATAAATTTTGCACGTTTTCGTGGAACATAGTTAATCAAATTGTATAAGACTTCACTGCTTAGAATACTATTTTATCAACATTTCATTGTCGAGTTCAGAGAGAGAATTAATTCCTATAAAAACAAATAAAACTCTGGAACCGCAAACCAATTCACAAGTTTGCACTCCGCGTTTCAAATAAATAATAAAAGATGCTCTTCAAAGCAGTACGTGAGAACTTATAAACGAGCTACACTTGCTACTGTTGACTGCATACTAACCATATGATTTGTAAACACGCCGTTAACTGCGCGAAAATTGATGCACTTTTTCCCCCTCACAAAAACTTTATAATTCGCATTACTTATGCAAATGTTTGCATATAACTGCAGAGTAGTAAACACAACTGCGCTATACATTCCAAAATGTTGAATATAGCAAAGGAAAACGTTGTATGTTGTATGTAATCTCATTTATGTATATGGGAATTCATTATCTACCTATTAATCTATCAACTATTGCAGAGTATCATAATGTAAATCAAGAAAATTGTGCATTGTGGAATCAATTTCAATTAGTTTCTTTGTCTTGCAACAATACTACTTATATGCAGTGATGCTATGGTACAGTATTTTCGTACAAACTATGTCACATTATTTTAGTAAAATATATTTTGATTAGTATGAGATAATCAAAGGGAACACGCTAACACAGAATAGTATGCATTATGAATCCATAACCTATGGATAGTGGATGTCTGAGTTTTAACTAGAGTTGTAAAAAAATCCGATTTATTTAATAAAAATAAAAAAAAATAGATATAATAGAAAATAATTGTAAATAAAAATGTTTTAGAGAACCGAAAGTAAATGATGAAAGTTTTAATTTTTTTAAATATTTCTGAAACAAAGGGAGTAATGACGATTTTTCGAAAAACAAAAAAACGCCGATTACTATAAACTGGGGCTTCAAATCAAAATTTTTGATTTAACTAAGAAAAGTTGTTTGTTCAATGAGTTCAAACTGCCGTTTTAGATGTTACTAGTTAGTTTTAACACCCTGTATAGTACAAGCATGAAATGGACATTCCAAGCGAGTTGTACACTATACTGTGTCTACGAGCACTACCTTATTTCCTAATTCATTTAATATTTTAATGATAAAGATGTCTTCATTTCACTCCTACCTAGCAACTAGCTATAAAACAAAAATTAAACAACATAATTGTAGACAGAACTGTGAGATGTGAATTTATGCTTATTTGATCTGGATGAATTTTTTAATTAAACGAGTGTAACAATTGTAATATTCTTTTGACGCTTTATAAAAAATATAAAATATTTTCAATAAGAATAAAATTTATATTATAATTATTATACCTTAACGCTGTTTATGGTTACTCTGGAAAATAAAAATGTGTTTACAATATACTATGTATATGTAGCAATAACGAATATATTACAAGCAAATATTTTAGTGGTTGTAGAAAAAAATATTTCATCTTTTTGAGATAACGGTATACATTTTCATCAGTGCTGCCAACGTGTATTTTAAAATCACATTTCTAAAACCCATTATTGAAGGGTAGAGAGATAATGTTAGGTTAATTTGTTTCATTAAAGTCTCTAAAAGCGATTCACTACAATTTAATTGCCCAGATGAATTCTTTTAGAAAACGGAATCCGATATGAGATCATTCTATAATGAAAGAAATGTTAATAAACACAAAGACCTGTATTCCGAGCTCACTTTTATAATAAAATCGCTTTTAGAAAGCCTGATTTTACATTATAACTTAAAGACTAAAGGTCACTTTTAAGAAAAGCACTCATAAAAGTGAGCTCGGAATACGGGCCATAGAGTTTATTTTATTTTACGTTGATATGTGATTTGATGCAATTTGAATTAAATTTCAATAAAAAAGGATTTTATTTCAATCCTGATTTTTTTCTTGATTTAAACCAGTTTAATAACTGGTTAGTATGATATGTCGTTTTCACTTTTGGAGTTAATTTTCTTCTCTCTATAATATCCATTTTTGGACGATCTTAATCACGTAATTATAACTTACTTCCAAAGCAACATAAGTTGTAAATTTCTGATAACATTTACCATACAGTTGACAATGGAAGTTATAATGTACCTACATTCCTTGAAGCTTAAGTAACTATAATTTTATTTAAAACAATAAATAATAAAGGTCACATTGACATTATTACATACTTATGGAATATTGATTTTAATAAATAAAAGTTCACGAGCGCAGAAAAATTAGTATGTAACACACGTATAGCAACGGTCAAAGCCAAATTCATATGATTTCAGTCGTTTTTCATTAGTGAATACGATTGTTTTAAGATTTCAAGTTAATTTTAATGAAAAATATTTCCAATGTGTAGTATACGTAACATATTGAGCATTTAAACTTCAAACTAGTTTCCGTACTATTAATGTCACTACATTCAAATTAATTAGAAATGATAAAAAATTACAATGAATCAATCATCAAATTGAGCTCACATGTCATTTATTATAAAATTCAAAACGCACATATGTGTAATAATATGCCATTAGAGAAATTGAAATGTCCGGGTTAAAATTTGTATTGTCATATACTTCCTTTTACTGTTAACTTCGTTCTACTTAACTCTCTACTTATGTCGGCATGTCCTTGATATTTCTCTCTTATTAATGACTAAGTAAAAAACTTTAAGACAAAGAATTGTTTTATTTTTAAAATAAAATATAAATATTATAGAAAACAGATTAAAAAAAATATATTTCACTTTTTGTAGAAAAATAAACAAAGGAAGTGTTAGCTTATTTAAATATAATCCTAATTAATAGAACACCTATCTACTGGAAGATGGTCCTAAATCATTATCGAACTATTACCATTTTGCAGAAGAATTTGAAAATATTCATCAATAACTAATAATAAGTGTTAGTGAAAATATTTTATTTAAATATTTTTCGTTCGCGAGCTGTAAGAGATTAAATTTTGTTGCGATGTCCTGTTATATCATCTGTCTTTTACGATTCTATTAGTTGCCTGATTTTAAAAATACAATCTCGTGTCCGCATTTCTTAGAATTTACGGAAGGGAGACATGTATACAGGCAGTGTCTAAATGTTCTTGTTTTTGTTACGACAAATATTTTTTTTTATGGCTAATAATATTTTTATCTACAACTATTGAAATATGGGTACATTATACGTGTGATACTACATATAATATACTACTCATATTACACAAGTGTAATATGAAATGTCATGATACACGCTACACTTTTCTATAATAAATAGGGCATATAATTTAACACATAATATTTTATTAAACTGTTAATTTATTAATAACATATTTTTTGTTATAAATATCAATATATATGCTTATAAAAGTATAATAAATACAATTTGAAAAGTTATTTTGACATTTAAGTGCTACTGTGGCGCCATCTGTTAAGCTATATATGAACTACTATGATGATCGTTAATTCGCTACCGCTCGTATTTTTAATTACATCCTCGTGTAATATAGCCTACATATTATGCTTGTTAAATAATATACTATTTTTCTACATAACCGCAGTTTAGCTATACGAATATAAAAATAACCAATACCTTGTACATATAACGGTTTGTTCATAACTGACGAAGATAGAGGGCGTCGGAGGCCAACATTTTCTCTTTAAAATTTGATATCTGCTTACCACGACATATTTTTCAGTTGCTTTTTCACTACTATGATTATTTGACTTTCTTCTTTAAGAAAAAAAAATGGTTTAGGATTCCATTGATTATTATCAAACAAGAAATGGAAAACGAAACTGTAGTAAAAAAATTTAAAGAGACATCATAGACGTGAAAAAAACATTACAAATTGAAATAAAACTTGTAAAAATAAACGTCTTTTGTTAATATGTATTTATAAATGCAAAATGAAAAAAAAAATGCTACTATAAAAAAGGTACACATTAATGGATATTTCCAATAATTTTAAAATGAATGCATTTTTTTCAACACACGTTGGTTACGACTTGACTTCATTATGTTTACACTAGTGATTTGTATACCACACCTATCGGTTAAACTTTAAAATTATTTATATAATCTTTATTGTTATTATTGCTATTGTTTGTTTTCATGTCAAACGCTGTTAAAGAGGTATGTTATAATTTTTATTTTTAGCTATCTGCAGAGAATAGCAGATTGGTAATAAAGTAATGCACATATAAACGTTGTATTTCGTAACGTCATAGGCTAGTTACATATATTGATGACGTCTCTACACTCCGTAAAAATTTTTACTATACAATAACAGCAAGGTCTATATTTAAAACAATTAGTAAGTATTTGTGAAAAGTTCTAAACACTACATACAAATTACTTAAAATGTTATGAAGAAATAACCAAAAGGATTAAATTGTAAAAAAATACGGAGAAATACGAATTATTCTTTGATGACAATTATCAGAAAATAACCTAAATAAATAAAGCAAAAGCAGAAAGTTTAATTAAAAGTTGTGCCTTTTGAGTACGGCAATTAATAGAAAACGGATTGCCTTGCCTTGATGATTCCCAACCTCCGATAACCGTAGGAACCGTAAAAAGAAACCACAAACAGCTTTTAATTGAAAACAAAATAATTTTGTTCCCACAGTGCGACTTTATTTAAATAAAAATTACAAAATGAAACCGGTTCATTGGCAAGATCCCGTTCACCTTGATACTCAATTTATCAATATCAATCTCACTTGTTTTAATATTTCGCTTTACGGAGATTTCTTTGCCGCAGGCGTTTCGAATCTTGTGAAGTCATTCTGAGGAGTTCATTCATAACTTTCATTCATGGCTCGTCTTCATCCGTTTTGTGATTACAGATTGCGATAGGCTGCGTGTAGTTCGTGATTAAGCGATAGCTTGGCTTTGCTTCGCTCACCTCACGATAATTTAAAATCTACAATCAGCCATTGATAAACATCTAAACCTACTCTGACGGGTTTGTTCAATTTAGAGGTTTTTTGTCGGACGTTTCCAGTAGATAATTTTTCAGACACAAAAAGAACCAGGACCTAGGATATTTGTATGTTTTTTAAAAAGCTAATATGTTCCTAAGAAATGGTTATTCTTAAATAATAATAATATTTATTTATTATTACCAATTAACTTGGAATCAACATTTATGTTTAGAGTTTGATTATAGTAAGGCAGTAATTCATAGTGATATACACTAATACAAGATACATAATATTCCTGTTCTTAATAACTTCTTTTAAGAGTCTTGTCCATATCCCAAATCAACTAACAGAACATCTTCTGTTCTCTAAATCTCCTTTTCCCTTTAGTAAAGCATTTGTTGTTGGTCTCTTCATTACCACATCTTAATCTAACAATTATCTTAATATTTTTCTTTTCGTCCAATAATTAGCGTGGTTTGTTGGAACCACCATTTCGAAATTGTTCCAAAAGTAGTAGTTCTGTGCATGTCATCTAAGAAATCGAATTCAGTACTGTTCTCACTTGGATAATTTCGAACACTCATTTTGGTTTAAATTTGGCGGTACCTACTCTTGTCATGTGCATTTCTTTTGAATATTTTTTTTCATACATTTAGTAAATTAATAAATACAGTAGAGTTCTATTTAATAATTATCAAATAAATAACATTAGAATTTAGTTATAACACTTTTTTGAAAAGAACAAACAAGATTCAAACATATTGATTCGGACAACACAGCACAGGTGAATAAAAAAGTTAGATTCCAATTTAAAATAAAAACGTTGTATCAGGTATTTTGAGAATAATTGGTTTAAAAAAATGTGTTTCGGTCAAATTTTGTGCTAAATAAATTGTTTACTAATATAAACCCTTTGTATCTCGTATAGTTTTCAATATAGCAATAGTTCTCCTCTTAAAATGATCATTTAGATAAACCAGTGATTTTGTATTTATCTATATACTAGTATGCAATATACGTCCTATATTATGTAGTATTTCCAACATGTGTAACATACGTTTTGCGTTATCTCTTTCTACAGTATTTATATTATTATCTTATTATCTCTCTTGCCATCACTAGTGACTAACCAAGCAACATAAAACAAATTGTATTTATATGTTATCACTCAAGTTCATAGAATGTGTTTATTCCCATGAAAGATTTCCGTAGATGTTTATATGTCCGTAAGGTGCCCGTAAGATAATGATAATTTTGAGGGCAGAAATGTAATGTACAATCAAATAATATATGTCCTATAAGGCTCTATATTAAGTCCAGGCCTTTGAATCAAATATTAACATAGTCTGTGATCACATAGTATTCTCAGACGACGTCGCTGTCATCAATATTAAATTTATGAAGTTATTTTAACACAAAATTTTAAATTTATCGCAATTTTTGAAGTTGTCTAAAGGTGATTGCAAGTGAGATAACACTATAGATAGATGTACACCTCAGACAAATACAGCGCGTCAAAAACTGCCTATTTTGAAATACTTTTTCGAGGTTATTTTGAAAAGTGATAGCAAGTGAGATAACATATCATTAGTATTTCTATTCTTCAGACAAAGACAATGCTTCAAAGTACATCGTTGTTAAGATGACAAGAAACATTTTAGTTGTGTTGTTATCTAGTTAAGTACAAAATCACGACTATACATCAAGTAAGTGATTTTTGTATTGTTATTATCATCTCAATCGATAAAAATCGATACAAACTATATCAGATATGCAGCTCAAAACAATGGCTTCTGGTAATTAGCTGCGAAGTTGAGAACTCGATCCTCGATCCACCATCCACGATCTACGAACCGCATCATGTAGACGCAGTAATTAAGTATTAATATCCTGACGGTATCAAGTAGTGAAAAATCCCGATATCGCTGACATAGCCTGGTCCCACGCACTCGCTGCAAGAGATTCTCAGCCTCGGCTATGCTTCACTTCTTGCGTGAGAGATTTGCATAAAAATGAAGCCACTGTCGAGATTAGCTCCCGAGATGTTTATCTAAATGCTAATCGATGCTTTGTATCTTTGATTAATTTGTGCTTCATCATTGTAAAACTGTATGAATTCAGTTTTGCTTATGATAAATTGTTTTTCCTACCATTATAAATATTTAAACATATTACATATTTAAATCATAATTGTATCGTGATTTGCTCATAAAAATTCATTGTGGTTTTATACATAAATTATTTTTTTAAATGTATAACTAGAAAATTAATGACGTATTACATTCTTAGATAGAACAAGGCTTAAAATATATAGTTTAGTGCAACATTTGCTTTGTTTTAAAGATGGGCAATCATGATAAAAATACCGAACCGAAAATCACAGATCTACAACTATTAACATGAGATTAATTAGAGAAGCCATTGATTTTTAAAACTGACGCTCGTTTTCATAGCCATGTAAACTTCAAGACTTTAATTAAAGTGACGTTATGACTTTATCTTTGATTTAAAGTTACTGCTGTAAACATTTGCATTTACAATTATTTTACATTTTATCAAATAACAAAATTGTGACCGATTCAAAATTTCAATTTCAAAGTGGTTTTCAAAATATCCTGTTTTGAAATTTTTGTTCGGTCGCCATTCTGTTATTTGATAAAATGCTGAAAGATTTAGCATTTTTAATAATAATAATTTAAATAAGGGAGTAGTTACGATTTTTCGAAAAAAAAATGCAAATAATTATGATCTTGAGCTCCAAATTAAAAATGTGAACTAAGAAAAGTTTTTTGTTTCAATGTGTTCTAACTACCGTTTTCGGATGTTACATTTTAATATTAAAACCCTGTAGATATTAAAAAATAAAAATACTGAATGTAATATAGGTACGTACATCGTGAAAAAATACTATATACATCTCAGAAGAGAATGTTATTTTTCCCTCATTGTTTTATAACCTTCTATCTTCGCCCTCTGGTTACAAATTGCAACATTGGAAAATCATACATATCTCTCTGTTGAGGTATAATTTGTTATTACTTACAAGTTGTTTAGGTTTATGATCTCTTACGCTTTAACTATATAATGAATAAACCTGTATCTATAACATTTTATGCAATGTACAAATAGATACTACTCATTTCTGTGTCTCTTCCATTACATTCCTTATTTTATTGTATTCCATCCTATTCTATACAATGTATATGCTTAATATGATTGCCAGTTAATTGACAAGTGATTCGGGTGAGACGAAATGTTTTTCGAATCTCGCTCGTCGCGTCTCGAAATATCTCGTCTCGGGCAACACGAAAACGATTTTTAAAAACAGAGCTTTGAGACGAGGAAATAAAACCGAGGATCTTGAATTTCAATAATTTCGCCAAGATTTCCGAGATTTTTTTTTAAATGTCATAAATGTGACATATTTTGTGACTTGATTCATAAGGTATTAAAAGTAGAAATATGACTATTTCTACGCCGCTGGCATAAAAGAAAAATAAGCAAGTATCCATAGGAACTATCTAGAATTAGCAAATAAGAAATAACTTGTACAATAGAAACCTGAAATATCGTCCTAAATATCACAATAAAACTAGATAACCTAAGAATGAAGTTACTAAAAAAGATCTACAACTGACAGATTTAAATTGATAATCTAAAAATTCCATACGTTATCTAACAGTTGTAACAGAGCACCATTAAAAAACACAATCAGAAACTTGAATTTTAATCATTTTAGTGCGTTTTTGTGACTATCAGGTACGCACCGACTTAATGTAGGTGGAGCAGAAAATTATATTGTACTTACATATTTATACTTATAATAATACATACATACTTTATTCCTAAGATCTAGTTAAATTTCCCTACGTATGTAAAAACTGTACACAGATGGCGTGCGTGACAGCCTACAATATTCGACCTTGAAAACTCGAGAAATGTTAGCGAGATTAGAGACCGAGACGAGATAATAATATTCGAGACGAGAAATAAACGAGATGAGTAAAATAGTTTATATTTTAAATGAGACGATACAAGAAAAAGAGAAATCTCGGGTCGTCTCGTCTCACAGAATCAATATAATTGACCATTCTTTAATTTTGCCCTCCCTGTACCATATATGCCTCGCACGCCCATGTTAAGTTTTAATTTTTTAGATATAAACTTAGTCATAAAACCTTAGATAGCTCATTGACCCTTATTCTCTTTTAAATTGTACACAAAATATCGTAGTCAATTATTTCTATATTTAAATCTTCTACCTTAATGCTAAAAATAGTACCTACTCGTATTTCTAAATTTACTTGCAGATTATATTATCGAGAAATTAATACCATAGTATTTCAGAGAATTTATTTCTGCGAATAATTTAATTCTGTGTATTTATTGGGAAGAGTGTACGATGAAACTAAATTTTAGTATCTTTAAGAGCTTCAAGTTTCATACTTTTTTCTTATTGAAGTCATGCACTTTATATGTTACATTTTTCAGTTAGTTTAGTGTGAAATCAAATTTATTCGACCGAATGGAAGCGGATATGGGTTAATAATATTAAATGACGTAAAAGTACAAGAAGAGAGTATTACGTTGAAATAAAACTGTTTGGAACTAATCTATCAATTTTTTTGTTAAACAAGAGAATGTGGTTAGTAAAGCAATTTAATACGACGGTGAAGAGGCTTCTATCTTTCTACTATAATGACTTAATCATAACCATGCGTTGAAAGAAATGGAGAAATCATAGCTTATTTTCCTAGAACTTATTATACATTTGTAAAGCTATTTTGAAAAATGAAATTGCATATTTGCATTTCATGCAATGTATTTACAAATCGAAAAATCAATTATAAGTATACTTCGTGTAGAATTCATTTGGATAATGACATTTAAATCCTCCGTATTAATACTAATGGTTGCCACTGAGAAAATTTTTGCATTTCACGCAAATATAGTATATTTTCAGCATATATTATATGTCTATAAAAGTTGAAAATTGCTTGAAACTATTTAAATATGGCAGGTACAGGATTGTTTCTAGCAATTTTCAATTTTCGTAGACACAAAATGGAGGATTTAAAAGTCATAGTTCAAATGAATTCTGGACGAGGTATACCTACGATTATATCGCTTATTATAGTTAACACCGTGTTTAACATTTTTTTTTTCAAAAGTAACTAAATGTTGGTTTTTTAACCTTACACAGTTTCCAAAGTAATCATTTGGATTATTATTAAGTGATTTTATACATCTCATTATTGGTTGCTTTTTCCACTTTAGTCAGAATTTTATTCAATTTTAAGTAAATATCAAATAAATATTTTTATTTAACTATCCATTTATAAAGATTTCTATAAGAATACTTATATAAAGTTTAGTAGGAGTAGGTTAAATTACAACCAATATAATTTTTTTTCGGTTGTTCTCAAAACCCACCTTTGTGTAAGTGTATTTAAATAAAAATAATATATAATTAATATTGTATTTGTCTTTAAAAAATTGATACCGGACTATATGAAAATAAAATATTGTTGAAATTAGAGAAAAATCTA
The DNA here is from genome assembly GCA_035578165.1 of Stenolophus ochropezus. Classification (NCBI taxonomy): domain Eukaryota; kingdom Metazoa; phylum Arthropoda; class Insecta; order Coleoptera; family Carabidae; genus Stenolophus; species Stenolophus ochropezus. The sequence goes on along the minus strand of JAQOWZ010000003.1, from coordinate 26,263,071 downwards.
TCGAATGACAATGACGTGATAAAAATATAGTTTGCCATTAAAATTAGTTTATTTTTATTATTATTTGAAATTACTGTTAAAGTGAACTATATTACATAAATTTACTTTAAATAAAAAAAATAAAGAGCTACAGTTTTTAGCGTGTCTTGACAAAACAATAGTTACAAATAACAATAAAAATAAACTAACACAGCTAACTTGACAGATAAACCGTTAAACATTTGTTACTTTTGTCTAAATACCATGACTATAGGTGTAATTTTTGGGCTGATTTACGTCATTTTCATACCTAATTTCTGAGCTTCCGAGGCACATAAAGTTTATTTTGCTTATTGATTCCAATGCAGAATATTATGTTCTACAACTTTTGTTTGAAACTTTTTTACATAAAATAATTACGGAAGCAGGAAATTACGAAAATATGATTTTAAATATTAAATCCTTATGTTCAGGTGTCGCCCTGTATAAAACTTGTATTAATCCCGCAATAAAATATTGTATGTATACCAATAAATACTTTCTACCTAAGTACTAATGTTGACATTGCAATTTGAACACAACATAGCCTATTTGCCACCACTTGTGAATTATGCTATATTGAATATGACTCCGCAGTAGAACACAAACAATTAAACTCAATTAAAGTGGAAATGGAATTTCTATTTCCCCGCGCACCTGGCGGGCAGCGCTGAAGCTGAGGTGGCAATGGCCGCGACACGGGACAGGATACAGTGTATTATTAGTGTGAGAACCCACCGGAGGCCTGAGAACTGGGATGACCAGATTCAGTTTCCGCACTAACCGGTCCGAGTACGTGGGAGACGGTAAAAAACTCATCAAAACATCGGACAGGCATTGGCGTGCAGCTACCGGATGGCGGATGGGTTACAGATCAACGGTGATGTTACTTATTATGTATACATATATTATAATAAATCATAAGTATTTTTGGATAGTAATTTTATTTGTTTTTCAGACGACCACATATGAAAGTAGCCATATTTACACTGTAATTAACACCAGAAAATGTAACATAGCACACGGCGAGTGTTATAATAACACACTAGTGTGTTATATAACCGGATATGACTATTAGTGGTCAATAGATAGAACTTTGATAATGAAATGTAACAAAATTAATGAAAATTTGCTTAAAACTACGATTTTAAAATTAGTAGTGAATTAATAACAAAAATAAAGAGTCAAAATGTACTGATAGTTTTATTAATTGTTCAAATAACACGAACTAGACTTCCAAATCAGTTTCCGGTTAACTAGTGATACTTAACCTCAAACCCAAACGTCAATGCTTTCGTGAGTTGTGTTTGACATAGACACTTTTGTATAAACGCTGTTTTTATTATATTATTTTGTGGTCGTATGAAAAATAGTGTACATAACTCGCTTGAAAGTGCATAGTAACGCTCGTTTTTTTGGTGCATTGCGCATTAAGATAAACAGTATATACAAGTTATATGAGTCTCAATGATTTCATTATCCACTGTGATATTACTTATTATATCTATATACATTATAATAAATCATGCGTATTTTTGGATACTAATATTATTTCTTATTTGGCGCATTGTGCATTAAAATAAATAGTATATACAAGTTATATGAGGCAATTATAAGATTATACTTTAGTATCAATAACTTCATTCCCTTATTTATTCAGTTGGTGGATGATACATTTAGTGATGCATGAAATAGGTATAAATACAAGTAATTTTGTAGTAGCGTAACTAAAGGGGGGTTAGGCGGGTACACTCACCCACCTGTTAAAATTTTAAGATTAAGACGCCTTTTCAATTCTTTAATTTAAAAAATCTACTTCACTTCAATAAAAAAAATATTGATATAATAATGTGCTTTAGTCTCATGGCAATATTTTTAATATGCTAATTTTAATAAATTCATGTGTGTAACAGTAACATTTTCATATCAAGCTTTAATTGGAAGTTTAATGTACATGGGTGTAACATGTAGACCTGCCATTGCACACAGTAGTATACTGCGATAATTTATTACCTGCTACAAAGAAGAGCATTAGCAAAGTGCTAATAGGATATTTTGATATTTAAAAGGAACTTTAAATTGGTGTTTAATATACTAGAAAATTAATTAATTAATTTAGTTATTGAAAATAATACACTGTCCTTACAGATAAACCCAATAACTGACCAGGAACAAATTAACAAAATAGATTTATAATATGTACAAAAAACTTAAGTTATTACATACCTACGTTGTACACATAGAAATTACAAAAAAAAAATATAAAATTCTATAATTATAAAGCAAGAAATTAAATAAATTTAATATATTGATGTCATCATCTTGACGGGAATAATCGTGTAATTTCTGAAGTAAATAAATTATATAACCCTCTGTTCTGTTCTGCGGAATGCATTTGAATAAGCTGAATTTTTGCACAGGACTTTGTTTTGATATTCTAAAGACGGGCTGAAAATTCGGCAATGAGATCGTGATAGCAAATCAAGATATCAAAGGTCAAAGGTCATGAGAATCCGAAAATGCTAACATACAATGAAGCACAAATTGTCAACGCCAAAATCACCTTCATAAGTAACATTAATGACATGAATAACATACTCATTTTTTTAAATATTTGAAAATATGCGTTACCACATACTGTTTCAATTGCATTTTGGTCATTAGTTTGAGGCAGATAGCATATATAGTGTTCTGTAACACGTACGATAAAAGGATAGCGAATAAAAGTCTCATCTATACCATGTGTATACGATAAAAACACGTTTAATAATTCTTGCAGCAGAAATTGATGACGTGAGACTCAACTGCGAAAGATGTAGCAGGTTTTGTTGATGCTGATTCCATTTATTTTTTCTACCGGGGATTCGGTGACACGAGAACAAGTTTACATTTTTAATTTTAATTATTTATTTATAAATATTGAACCTTTTATAATAATATTAATATCTTAATATTCTATTTAATCCTAAAATTGATTTTGTATGTAAATTTCTTTAAAATTTTCTCACGGTAAACCCTTTTATTATGTATGTATAAAATTGAATTTTAAAAACCTTTGCGTTATTAAAATCAACAAAGTTCACAAAAAATTATTTAAAATAGTCATCAAATATAAAAAGATAAAAAAAACATTTCCATAATTAGTTCTCGTGGAAGAGTACTACATGAATACATACAAAACGTACTGCACTACTTGTTTACATCTTTGAAAATAAATCTGAACAGATGTAATTCTTTCGTAAGAAATAATTAATTATTTATTGTCAAGTGAAGTGAATAAAAGCGTAATTATTTCAAGGAAATATTCTTTTGAATAATTTAAAAAATATCTTTTTGTATTGTAAAGTAAAAGGTTAAAGAAACAATAATAGTTTCTTTCATACACAATGTCGTGTTCGTTACCAATTAGAAAGACATATTATGATAAATGTTTATACCGGATATATCGATAATTAATTATTCTAATATCAGGATATTATTAATGTACTTATAATATAATCAGAGTAGAGCATAAATGACCTGCTTTAATTAATTCATACGGACAATCAATGTGTTTTATGAAGATTGACACACTAGATCTTATCGCGCAGTGACATTATTAGGATAAAAGTTCTATTACTAATGTTACTACAATGAATAAACAACAAATTATAATTTGCATCGACAATGTTTGGGATTGTAAATAAATGAAAAAGAAAACAAAAATAATCTGAAGGAGTGAATCGATTTAATTATTGATCAGGGTATTTGCAAATATGTAACATTTTGATGTAAAAAAAAACCTAGAAAGAACATGTTACAAGAAATATTTTGATTAGTATTTTTGTGAGATGAAACGAGACGAGATTTTTCTTTTTCTCGTATCGTCTTATTTTAAATGTTATTTCTCGTCTCGAATATTATTATTTCAAGGTGAAATATTGCAGGCTTTGTAACGTACGTATTGATCATTTGGGAAATTAGGAATATAATATATATATTTAGGGAAAAAATCGAATTATTTTTCCGACTATAATTATAAGTATAAATATGTAAGTACAATATAATTACTTGTTCCACCTATATTTTGTCTTTGCGTAACAACAACCTTCCAGCAAGAGACTTACAGAACTGCTATATGAGTGGAAAAATCGTTGTAACTCGGTAGTTGATAACATGCAATTGTAAACTTCTTGAATAAAAGTATTTTTTTCGAAATCACTCATAGAATCGTAAGTTTACTTTGTAGTTGATTATTTAAAATTAATGTCATAATAATTTCAAATGACAGAATTCTAAGTTATAGAATATTGTTAACTGGTGAACAACAAAGAGATATCATTAATAGTTTAATGTGGAAATAATAATAATCGTTGAATAACACGAAAAACTTAATAATCATAACTTAGAGAAGAATACGAATAAAAAATCAAATAATTTGCAAAAGGTTGCTACTGAAGTTCTCTTGAAATTAATGTCGTTTAATGGATGATCCAACACCATTGCTTTTAACAGCTTTTTCATTTTTCTATTAAAAGTGTTGATATAATAACAATCATTGCGTCGTTACAACTTACAACTATGGTCGGTATCTATTATTAATTGAAACCATTTTTTTTCTTCGGTGTAAGTGAAAGACATTTTTGTTACCATTTTGTTTCGTATTTCCAATTTTGAATATATGATGTTTCTTATTTCTAATTATTCTTTGTCACAATTTATACTGACAATTTCACTCATAATTTGTCATCCAATTAAATCACAGTATTTTGGTGAATTAAACCAATCAGATTCAAATCTCACTGACAATTGTCAGTTACTGGCAATTGCCGCGGAATTTACACGACTAAATAGGCATTGCCTAGGTGCAACGTCTGTCAAAATTGTAACAAGTAATTAATTGAAATATATATATTGTCGTGTCGAATACCATTCGTAACTACAATTTTACTTGTAATTTTTGCCTAATTCACTCCTGCTTGTTGCTTTAGAAAATCGTCACGTGTCCTGCGGACTCGTTTGATTTTCATCGCAACAATCAGTCGTGATCATAACGACAAAATTTTCATGTAGAATTTTAGATACTAGCGTTATTATATATGAAAATTCTTTTAATAGGAAAATCTTCGATTTGCAAATTTGCTAAAATTTGGTGTACGAACGCAAGTATAGCTACATACAGAAGCGACACTCCGTGTCGGTACCTTTCATATTACCCTAGTCAGTTCTATGACCTTGGATCATTGTGCAGACCTTTAAATTTGTACCTTCCCCTATCTCTCCCTAAGATGTGACGAAACTTTCCGATTTTAAACAATGAGTCCTTTAAATTTGTGCCTTCCCTCATCTCTCTCTAATTTTCGTTTCTCTGTCTTACTGTCGCTTCTGTATAAACCTATACTGTGCCAAAACTATAAAGGTGTTAGGTTAAATTTCTAATTAAACTTTGCTACGATTTTAATTGAAAATTCGTATTGATAGAAAAATTATAGATTTGAAAACTAGAGTTAATTTTGAAAGTTAATGAAAACAGAAGCAATCGCCAGGTAAAACTGTTAGGTTGTATTTGTAATTAACCTTTGCTGCGATTTAAATTGAAAATTCGTATCGATATGAAAATTTGAGAAGAAAATTTGAATAATTTAATCAGAACAGCTTTTAAAAGTTTATCAATCTAGTCAGATTAATTGGAGATCTTAAGCAGGGTCGTGAGATTGACGCAAATCCTCCCTTTGCGAATTAGAGAGCGGGAACGGGCCCAGGGCATAATTTAGGCCAAGCGTTACATCACTGTCTGTGACGTGTTCGGGAGACGTCGGGCCGCTCCGGCGTCGCCCACGCATGCCATAAAGGCCGCGGGTTTTACAAAGCACAACTTGCGGTCATCTTATCCCGTGAGTTAGCGCCTTATAGCATCCGTCTGGTGAGCACAATGCATGCGGTTAAACACAAAGTTTTAATAAAATTAGTTTATTCTGAGATGTATTCAAACATCTGAATTGATGGAGTCTTTTGACTAAAAATGGTCGAAATATTGTGGACATACGTTAAAATCTCGAAATGTCAAAATTTTTATTTATTTTTACTTCCTTGCTCAAAGTAAAGTAAGTATTGCAATGGCGAAAAATTTGGATTTTCAGTTTTCAACGGAAATATAAGTTTTGACTATCCTTGAATCCATTTTGACCAGTTTAGGCGTGACGACTCAAAAATGTCTAGCCATAAGATTTTGAAATTATGTATATGAGACTGCTATAACAGCTAGTTGTGCACCTCCCTTTTCTATTGCAATTGGCAGTGTCAAAAGGAAACTTGGCTAGTAGTGTTTTTTTTTAATTTTTCGCATAATTCAAAAACGATTAGCTGTAAAATGTTTATTTGTTTATGTTATTGCTGTAACATCTAGTTATACACCTACATTATTGGTTCCAAATGGCCTTTTAGTTTACTTTAGGCAAAAATTTAATAAAAATAACAATTTAGATATGTCTATGATAAAATAAATCAAATATTCCTTAAAAAACTAAACTGAAGATAGTGGTTGTAACTTTAATATAGCCAATATTAATTTATAAATTTAAAAATAGCCTACATCTTTATTCCAATCTATGTTGCCAAATGAAAATTAGCAACTTTATTCCATTGGGTGTTGGTAAAAGAATTCTAATATTAACTAATGCAAATCAATCAGCTTTTTTAAAAACATATTGTCAGAAGGGTATGTTTGGTATCAAATTAAAACAGTCGACCTGGACAGGCAGCAGAAATGACAAAATGTCATGTCGATCGGGTTTTTTTTTTTAAATCGAATGTATATCTTGCTTGGTATCAAATGAAGTGCTCAACAAGGGCTTATGTGCAGAAATGACAAGAATTTACCATGTCGATCGGATAAAAATTGTTCCGCTTTTGTTTCTTTTTTTACATAGAGGCATCAAATCAAGTCGTGTTTGATATCAAATGAGTTTCACAAGGGCTGACGTGCACAAGTATTAAGAAAATTGCCTCGTCGGTTGGCTTGTGTTTTTTTGCAAAAAGTTGTCAAAAGGAAGTCGTTTTTGGTACCAAATTACAACACTCGACTTGGTCAGGCTTGCAGAAATGACAAAATCGTGTCATGTCGATCGTCTGTTGTTTTTTTTTTTTGTAAATCAGATGTATGTCGTGTTTGGTATCAAATGAAAGTGCTCAACAAGGGCTGATGTGCAGAAATGACAAGTATTTACCATGTTGATCGGCTTTTCTTTCTTTGCTAGAGTCAGACGTATATCGTTTTTGGTATCAAATGAAGCGCTCGGCAAGGACTGATGTGCAGAAATGACAAGAATTTACCATGTTGATCGGCTTTCTTTTGCAAAAGTCAGAAGTATCTCGTGTTTGGTATCAAATGGACAATGGCTGATGTGCAGAAATGACCATGTCGATCAGCTTTTGCTTTTGGTGAACTATTGTGAAGTATGTCGCATTTTATCTCCCACGCATGCCATGAAGGCCTCTGGTTTTCCAAAGGCCTTCCTGCGGTCATCTTAACCTGAGTTAGCGCCGCTGTAGCATCCGTATGGCGAGCACGGCTGTTTGAACAATGCATTTAGCGCGGCGGCGTGTTTGCAGGCCGGTGTGTGCTCAGTGCTCTGCTCGCTACTCACCAACGCCGCCAGAATGCACTGCCCTGTATGCACAACACGTTAAGCATAAATTTGTATATTAGGTGCCACCCGGATGAATACTGATGAAACCTGCTTCCAAATATTTCATACAACCAGCCAAATCTCTACAACTTTATTATTACTTAAGTTTCTTATTACAACCAAGCTTAACTTTCATCGTAAAATAAACAAACTTAAACGTTTAATTGGAATTGATTTAATCTGAGATAAGTGTGAAATCGGGGTCCAATACCAATTTTGTCAACTATAAACTAAATAAAAATAACATTCCTTCGTAGATTTTAATACAGGCTTTTGGTAAGGCAGGCGATAGGAACTGATTAAAAATAAACTTAAATTTAAAATTTAAAGATACTGAATTTGATTATCGCATCGTCCTTGTGCAAACAGACCAATCAAAAAGCACTTGAGGCATGCCTCAAGACTCCTTGGTTAGGGCCACAACAGCACAAAGCTGCTTCAACCTCTCGTTGGCAACCTGGCTAGGATCACTACGGCCCACAGCCGCTCGCTGCATCATTAGCGGCCGGGCCACGGCACACTACAGTGCTCGCTTCGCAGGTAGTACAGTGAAAAAATTGATAAACGTAGTGAGAATTGTAAATTACAATAGAAACACGTAGAAGAAGTTTGAGGTAGGAAAATTTTTGCTTCTGCACTTCTGTAGCCGGCACTGCGCTGGATGTACAAATGTTTTATTCGATAGTATATATGGGATAGGAAAACAGTGAGAATTTGAAAAGTAGATTTGTGGACATATTGCGCGCTAAATTTAAAATTTCTAGAAGATTGAAATTTAAAATTACAATTCATAATTCTCCTCTCCTCATTTTATATGGTGAGGCCTGACAAGCCGCCACTGCTAGATACTTGAACGAAGGTTGACTGTAGAATGGATTAAGGTTCTAAGCAAAATAATCGGACAAGTAGTCTTCTGATGAATATTTTATGTAAAACCGACGTTTTGACTAAAATATTGTTCTTCATCAGGACACTATAAAAAATATAAATAAATTACGTACAAATGAGGTAAAGAACAGAAATTAAAATTTAGATTACATATATTGTACAAATACTTACATAAAATGTCAAATTAAATTTAGGTTAGGGTAGTTAGTAATTAAGAAAATAACATTTGGGTTTGGAGTAGCAGTTATATAATAAAACCCACAAATATACCAACGCAGGGTCATACTAATACAATTGGAGGTCCTAAGCACTACTCGTTCGGGGCACCCATTCAAGAAATAGAAAGTCCTACCCAAAAAAATCAGTGTATGTTTGTTGTTGTATAAAATATATAAATAAGAATTAATTGCGAACAAATATGTTTAATACTGCTGTTTTAATACAAAAATGTCATAAATACATATTCGTTTGAACTTATTGAGAATCGTAATGTTCTACTATTCCTTGTAGGTAGGTATCTTATGAAAATTCAAACAAAATTAAAATTTTTGATTATGTAAACTAATTTAATTTATTATGAATAGTTGACAGGCCGAGCTGAAATATTATCTTCGAATGGAACAAGGCTTCAAGTACTACTACTATTTAAATATGATTGTTAGTTTTAATTACATGATTCTAGAAACAATAATAGTCATTGTACAGACATAGGTACACATTTTAGTTGTACTGGTATTTTAATTCATCCTTAACATATTTAATAACATAAGTGAGAGTTTTCTATTATATAATATTACAAGCTTTCTTCCTTTTGTAGGCTTTATTTAAAATAATTCTAACTTATCTAGAGAATTGCAAAGGTTGAAGACCTACAAACAAAGACTCAAACGCTGTGCACTTAACCAGTTAGGAAACGGATTCAACTTATCTTTAATTTCAGCAGTTAGAGACTGCTGCATGAAATTCCTAGATAATTTCATTCTTGTAATAATTATGTGGTATCTAAAAGAATTCCTCGTTGAATTCCTTTGTAGGAGACATCCTTCTCTTCTATTAACTTTAAAAGACCCATATATTCTTCCTTTTTTACACAACCGAATGTCTACAAGACGCCAGATATTTGAGTTACGAAGAGACCGTTAGAAAATCAGTTTTAATTGCAAGGTAGTGAATTATTGCTTCTTGTAGACGTAGTTTCCCAAGGAATGAAAATTTTGCAATACTAGTTGCAGATATAAGATTCCTATCTCGCATTTAATTTGTTGACACTATATTACATTTATATTGTTTTAAGAAAAGAAAATCCTTTAGAAACGTATTATAATTGAGTTTTAGGTTCGAATCTCTACATATTTTGTTTTTAGTTTTGCCAGATAAGCGGATAACAAATGTTACTTTGAACTTAACAATTGTTATGATGATTTCTATTATATTTGAGATATACGAAACCACATCTGTATAACATGGCGTCAAGTGTGTCTCAACTATTTCTTTGTCAGTCAAATTTTATTAATATTATTTTTTGCGAATATCGAAACTAGTGAAGGAGCGGAAATTCGGCCTTGATATATAAATCCGGCCGAATCTTAATTAAATATTATAAGATTTTTAATTACAGTTCATTTATTTCTTAAAAATTACAAAATAAAATATTACTCTATAAATGATATTTTACTTAATACTCAAAATTACATTTTGGTAGATTATCGTGTATAAACAATATATTCTCAGCGGTAACTGGAGGTAATATTGAGTTTTGTTTTTTTTATAAATTACTCCTATTTCTGAAAACGTGTTTTCACAGTAAAACAAAAAATCTTTGAGTAATTTTACTTAACTAAGGATTTAATCAACTACCTTTCTATCTATTAATGATAACTTTAAATACTTATCAATCTGTAGAAGTAATTTTCATCACTTTTGTTTGCTTGATTGATAGTCTGTCCTTCATTGATTTTGTTTAAGAAAAACAGTAACAATAATGACACTATAGCATTGCCATAAAGTTTTAATTTCAGTTAGAGAAAGTTTTTTCATCTTCTTAACTAGAGGTTTGTCGCCATTATCATCTAATGGTGAATTTCTGTTGCTTTGAAATTCAATACTAATATATCTTAATTCTTTAATTAAATATTTTGTCGTTACTTTTAGTCGTTCCAAACACTAAAAAGACATTTTATATGCAACCAACCGAATTGTATTACGCGATAAATGAAATAGCACTTTTATCGAAAAAAAAAAAAACGACTGATTAAGTGGCCGGATTTTCTGCAATCCGATCAAACGGCGTTCCTTTCCATTAAATCAAAACCAAACGCACATATGAAAAAAGAACAATTTAATTCTTACGATGATTAAATTATGAATATGTTTATGATGATAAAATTTGAGAACCGAGATATGAAAACAAACACCGAACATGAGATGTAAGTTCCCATGACTCTCACTCACGGTCTAATGTAAAGGAAACACCATGAAAATATCATATTATGCTTACATGAAGAGAGTTAATAAACCGAGTCATGACTATGCAACTACGTTCTACATTTGGAAACAATGGTTTATTTTTAGCGAATGTTTTTAATTCAGCTACTCCTATTTCGAATGTAGTCACAGACATATCTCCGGACATATCTGACAATGTCATTTGTACGCCAGAAGAATGAACTGCGATAAACGTAATGTATTGCTACGGAAACATGACATTCCAATATTAACTGATATCAAACAGGCTCAGATGTATGCTAATTACTTTTTTAGCTGTATTTACTGAACAGTTAGCTGCTTAAAAGATACAAGAGCATGTGACAAATTATATTTAATTACCTGCTACCGTTATGTTGAAAACAAAAGCTGATGTTTGTTTTAAGCAACAATAACAACTGATAAAATCTAAAAATGTTATTAATAGTTGATATTATGTTGTAATGCTCAAAATGTGGTTAATTAAGGAAATTGGAAGAGGTTGTACGTCAAATAAAACTCAAAATGTTGTTAACGTTTCGGATTATATTAAACCATCCTCAGAACCAATACTTAGAAACAGAGTAGTTACATACTATTTTACAACATATTAGAAAATGTTTATTATTTAACACGTTAACTGCCACCATTAAAAAAAAAAGTTGGGTCCCTGGGGCCATTTTTTCTTTTTTACAGATTTAGGGTGTTTTCATATTAGAAAATACAAATATGATAACAGAATTAATTTTTTTAATGTTGCTCTAAAATTTGAAGAATTTTATTAAGGCACAAAATTTGCAGTATTTTATCACTTCAGAGACTAAAAAACAAAAAAAATCATGCGCTAAGTATACGTTTCGGTCTGCCAGACCACCGAGAATTAAAGTACGTTCACAGATATGCGTTGCGAGGTACAAACGTTAGACGAAGCATAATGTGTATTCAAACACTGAGGCACAAACGATGTATCTCAGAGCATACGAGGATATTTTAGTGAGGCACATACGATGTACCTCATGGCAGTTAACGTGTTAAACAAACATTTTTGCGCTGAATTACTTATTTAGCTACTTATTTAATACATCAAATTATCAATTACAATGTAGATGGACTTAATTTTATAAGGGCCGGTATTTCCTTCTATAGTTAAATTTTGTTAACCTTTGGATTAATGCTATCTTAAGGTTAAAATACAAATTTCGTATTCCTACGCGTATTTAGAGTTTATTCTGGTAAATATGCTATTTATAGAATTAATTTATCTCTTCAATTTACATTCGGTTAAATACTCGTAATTATTCTAAGGTATAAGCTACAATTTATTATTTCAATCTCAGTTATGGATAGCAACTTTGTTGATATATATGACGATGGTGATGAAGAGATTTTTAATTATATTGAACGCATATGTACCATAAGGGTAAGTCCAGATAATTTTAATTTTTGAAATTCTTTCGGCCATCAAATAATTCGGTTCAATTAATATTTCACAAATTCTTTCTCACAACAGCGATATGTAAGAATAATTAAAAAAGGTTATCAAATTATTTTTAGCGAAAGAGAAGTAATATATTAATATTATTATTTCTGTACAAATTATGCAGTACTTCCTGTACCTCATTTACTGATTGCTCTCCGAATCTTTGGGGATATTCATATAAGACTACTGCAAGTAAAATTATTTTAAATCGAGTTACAAATGCAATATTTTGAGTTCTGTTGTTTTAAAATTTGAACTTCTTTTACATTTATCCATTTGAAATTAAATAATAATATGCGAAATATACTAATTCACAACAAAATGACACTGTCTAGAAACAGCACAGAACACTAATCTAAACTGTCAAAAAAAGCAAATAATGAGAGTTGGAAATGATATGACGCTATCATTGTTTATCAATGAAAACAAATATGTCTTTCTCATTTGTTACGAGTTACGTTACTAACAACATTAAATTTTATTCTTATCTACAGGAAAACTAACTATGATATTCTACTATATAACGTATATAACCTACGAATAAATATATTCCGTAGTCAACTATTTCAAGTTTATTTGTAGTTGGAAATACTGGCACTAAAAGATTTAAACTATTAAACAATGCCAACATATTTTAATGGCGACTAGTGAGTGACTAAGACTAACATACACAATTCACATGGAACTGGAGTGGGACATTTTTATGATGTGTGTACACATGTTTCTGTGATTTTGTTTTTTTGTAAATTTAATTGTATGGTTTAGCCTAACAGTTGTCCTCTAAACGTGCATCCGGCATGATCTTCAATTTCTTGAATGATTTAAATTGTAACATTCTTTATGGTAATATTACTCTGTTCATGTATTCATTGTAATTTGTTTAGAAGTGTAATTTCCACTATATATGTTTTATTGACAGCATTGATAACATATTTTGTTTTGGTAATTTCTGATTTCTTTGATAATAGTTGGCAACGATAGGATTCGAATCCCAGATCATTTTGAGTTCCCATTACAATTTGTAACAGGTATAATAATTTCTCCGAAGCTGCTGAATGAAGTTCGTGCTTAACCCCAGAGTTGAAAATACGTCACGTTGCATTTGGTGGTGGAAAATTACAGATGAAATGCGTTGTTTGTCGCTGTAGGTTGAAATTAATGTATTCCGTTGTAGCGCTTGTCTGCTCCCGACCTTAATCCCGATGCATACATAATTTATTTTCATGTTCAAACTTCCTTCTTCTCCTGCTTTTTAATAGTGTTCAAATTATTTTTCCGAATGTCTGCATTAATGGATGGATATTCATACACGGAAGAGATTACACGAGATTAAAGTTGCTAACCTCAAATCCCAATGTACCTAGCAGAGATCTTCAAAGGAAACATTTGCAAAGGGAACCAATAAATGTTTGTCATTAATATAATTTGTGGATTACTAAATTAAGTAAAAAGTTTGATTTAAAATAAAAGATAGTTGAATAGAATTACAATTCAATATTGTCTCCCTCAAAATAACTTTCTTGGAAAGCCTCACAGTACTGAACTTGGTTCTTTGAATCTTCATGACAGTGCTGGAATTCGGATACTGAAATCACTTTCAGCTCATCAGCTCATCAGTTACAGCCGTTTAAATATTTTTTGTCCCAAAATGAGTTCCCTTGAGATGATTTTTCAATGTCGGGAAGAGAAAAATGTTACAAAAAGTCAAGCGAGTAAGGAGGCTGAAGAGCTACAGGAATGATTATACTGTCCAAAATCACATTTTTTAAACCATTTTTAGGCAGATTTTTGTTATCCCTAATGAATTAGTCGAAATCAAATTTAAATCTTCCCCAATCATTCAGTACTATCAACTGACGATCTGAACGCACAAGATCCTAGATTCTGTCGATATTTTCATCAGTTCTTGCAGATGAAGGCCTTCCGCTGCGTATTTTATCTTCAATCGACTCTTTTCCTTCTGATAATGCCTAAAACAACCGAAAAACCTGGCTCCTTGAAATAACACTGACTTCGTAGATGTGCTTAAGTGTTGTAAATGTTTCCATTACACTGTGCCCAAGTCTGAAGCAAAACCTGATAGCACACCGTTGTTTGAAATTGACGTTAGGTATTCATTTTTAGAACGCAGAAGAAAATACCGTTTTACAAAAAAATCGCTATGGACAACCAAATGACCCTAGCGAGTTCAAAGTCATACTGAAGGCTTATAACGCGTTCACCTGCATATCCTCCAAATCCCAAGTCCTAAGTGTTTACAGATCGAACGCTACGTTGCCAGTCTTATTACTTAATTTGCACGCTTCATAGTTGTGTGAAGAGATATTTGAAACTCATTATAGAATTCGCCGATCTGGCGATTGTCCCTTGTAAAGTTTTATGAAACTTGCGGAAAAAGTTTTTTAGGTTGTTGTTTAGTTTCTTCTTCTGTCACTTCCGATATCTCTTCATACTATAATCACAGAATAGGTTTATACAGAAGCGATAGTAAGACAGAAAAACGAAAATTAGAGAGAGAGAGAGATGGTGAAAGGCAACAAATTTAAAGGTCTCATTGTTTAAAATCGGAAAGTTTCGTCACATCTTAGAGAGAGATAGGGAAAGTCAACAAATTTAAAGGTCTACACAATGCTCCAAGGTCCTAGAACTGAATAGGGTAACATGAAAGATTTCGACACGGAGTGTCGCTTGTGTATGTAACTATTCTGTGCTATAATACTAGATATCGTAAGTAACCGTACCTCATAATCTGTACTTTAAATTCCTCAATTTGTATTCATTTAGTTATTCCAAAAGAAGTAAATGTAACATAGTTTTTTTCTGCATATAAGCGTTACGTTTTTTTTTCCTTTCATATTTTCACAACTTGTAAATAAAATTGTTTATCGTTTTATACGTGTATATCTCTCTGGAACTTTAGTATCTGTGAAACATTCGTTAATTTTTGTTGCGTTAGCAATATTTTGCGATTCTGTTCTTGTTTTATTTTACTTCGTGTTCAGGATTACAATGAGGGTATGAAAGGATATTTCGTTTTCATTTGGGTTTCTAGAACGAACACGTTTCTCCAAGATTCTACATTTTTATATAAGATATTCATAATTTATTAATAATATTAGGTAGGCACAGAAAAATATTTGTAATTTTGGAAGACAAGAATAAGGATATATTTAAAGAATTATTAAATATTAAACGTTTTTAAGACATGTACTTTCGATCAATAAGCAAATTAGACTACAAATCAACTGTTTAGTAAACATCCAAATTTTTCTACGATTTAAATTATTTCAGATCAACATCAGATTATTAGAAAAATAGTAAATTTGGTTTTATAATATGGAAGAATATTTAGTTTCCACCTTTTTTTTAAATATGTCATACTACTGTAAATTAAGAACCTCATCTGTGGCATGACCATCCCAGATGGAACAGGATCTCAAGTATCTCAGGATTTGCATTATGACACGTTTTATTTGCATTTTAGTGGTGTAAGTTTTAAGCTTTTTGCTCTTACAAGCAATTTATAGTTTAAAGTAATTTTGAATTAGAATGAGATGTACCACAAATTACACTTTTTATCCAATCATTCTGCTTTATCATTTTTCTTAAATAATTTTTCTTGCATCTCTCATTTTCGTTTTTATAATCTTCAGTATCTTCATTATCACCACCCTTTGATTAACTATTTTACAGTTTTTCAGAACTAATGGAGTAGCAACTAGATCGTCTACCGTTATATATGCGAATGTAATGTGCGAATAATTTTTACCTGTTTACCGGTTGAAATGATCCTTTAAACAATAAAAATCCTCTGGTCCATCTCTCCTCAGTGTAGATATTCCATCTGTCTTTAGAATAGAGGTTAAATGGACACTTAATGACTTGTACTGTGTCACGTTTTTAAGTTACTTTCAGTCTTACGCTCATATAAGGTACATAAATTTCTTTGGCAATTTCTTAAGTAAATCTTGAATTGACTGTATTAATTTTCAAGCGACTACTTGTACTCTCTCTAAACAACAAAATAACATTCCCTATGACAGATATCACTCTAATGTACTTTTAAGACCAATAGATCATCTCTCCTACTGGTTTATCTTTCCGCCACTAACTCTACTAGAATATGGTGGTATTTTATTTGAATAAAAATGTCTATGTTTGAATTTGTAACCCAGATCTCACACCCTGCTAAATTCTAAAATCAAGAAATATTTAAAGATAAATCCTAGCTTTAATTGTTCACATTTTTTTGATAGACTAACAAATTTTGGAGATTCGTCAACAACTAATATTATAGTAGCTATATAATGAATATTTAAATTTTCCAATAATTAAAAAAAAAACTAATAGAATTATGGTATGTGCTTGTCTCTGTAAAGAATGTTTAAGAAAGTGTATCCACTTGAACGTACAACCAGCTGAGAAGATGTTGCTAGTGTCATAATGTGTTCTGCAAATACAAGGCAGCTGCTTGCGATGTTGGCACGATGGTCTCTTTAACTTGTCCGGTGAAATGTTTGTGCAGAGATGTTTACAGATTAAATATTCAAGGCTGCTAGCAACCGAGAATCTTAACTCACAAACTTTTATAATTATTAAATATAGAGTAATAATTTCTGAATTATGGATAAATAACAACAGTAAACATGAAATAAGAGCAAGATATGACTGTACTTGGAATTGCCATTATAAACTGCATTTATTTCAGTGCTGTGATTACTAAATTAGTTTAGAATACAAACAACAAAGTGACGTAAAATTTGTTTCCACGAGTTGACTCCCATATTATTAATAGTAACCAAATGCATATACAGATTTAAACTTTCGAGAGGGGATGGGATGGTAGGTATATAAATTTAATAATCAAAAAATGTATTGCAAAAGAAAATATAATCCAAATTTAAAGACCTTGAGTAGGTACTATAACAAAAGGATATTAAAGAAAATATATAAAATAATATTTCCGCAAACAAAAATGCTTTAAACATCAAACCTTTAATTTCATTGCATTGTATACACATTTTTATTAAATGTTGAGTTTGTAAAAAATATTTTTTCACTATTGACCTAGACACCTCCTATTTTAACCTTTATTTTACTTGAGAAATTTTTCGGTACCACATATTTGGTAAGGATGGTCATCTAGATCAATAATAAATTATTATTAATCGTGGTCAATAATGAAAACTGTCACTTTTTAAAGAAACTCTCCAAATCCAAAAATTGTTTGAATTATTTAACTCAAGAAAAGTGTAAAGAATGGATTCACAATTTAAATATGCCCTCTAAATTAAATAAGTAAATAAGTAAAACCAAATTAAATTCAAAAGGTAGGTAGACAAACTAAAACGTCAAATATAAAAAGAATGACGGCCTTCTTTATTTTTGTGATTATTAAGAAACAAGTTCATATCAAAATATTTTTTATTGTCATCATTTTTTTGTAGGATTGGATTGAAATGCTAGTAGTGAAGAAACTAGTACATACCTATACCACGGTTGAGAAGATTATTATTTACCAATGACGTATGTCCATCGGTTGCTTCGCACTAGGTCAACAATTATAATCTTCTTAACAATAGTGTATTGTGTAATGTACCATTATTAATTTATTTATAATTGCGTATAATAATAAATTTTTTCATGAACAATTGTATGTAGTTCCCTTATTTGTGTAAAAGATTAGAAAATACATCTAACAACACTAAGAAGGACCAAGAATGCTAGCAGTACTGTGTTTATCACAGTGTCATATCGTATTAGCAAGATAGCTTATATCAATGCGCGTGCAAGCATATACATTCGCAGTGAAATGCGTAATTCTACACTGTAAATCTAGCAGTTCCTTTGATAAATCTGTAGTGCAGCACCATGCTCATAATATTTATCGTGTTTATTCCGTATTTTTACATATTTGGATATTACAATTAAAGACATAAAATAATTCATAGTTTTTATTTTAGAACATCATTAGAATTTCATTTTTAATAGTTATCTGTAGTATATGTATAAGCTATGAATATTTAAAAAAGTGATTTAAAATCAAATAAGAGAAAACGGAGAATATTTTGTAAAAATTAAATATTTTGCTGTTGGGTACTGGAATTTGATTTAACATTATTCAATTAAATGAACGGGGACTGGATTATTCCCTTAAGTGAACTATTTAAAGGGGATGTTTTATTATTTAAAATGAAAGTACGGAGAAATTTTATAATTCTGTATTAAAATTGTTATTAATATACAAAAATACATTATTTAGATTCAGGATTTTTGAACATTGCTAAATTCAGGAAAGGTAATGACACAATGTTACAAATATAATTCCAAAACAATTAATTTCAAAACATAAGTTGTGCATTTTTTCTTAAATGAGTAAAATATAGGTATTTCCTACTTGGTTATTGGTTTACATAAAAGTAGTAATGAAGAAATTTTCTAAAATTGAAACAAATAAGAGTGTTTTCATTTCTCTCCGACTAGTTTGAAGACCCCTTCAGTTTTCTTTAGAAAATGAATCAACAAGGTACATCGCCCGGTTGCATAAAGTGTGATAACTAATCAACTGTTTAACTTGAAGTAGAAGATTAATAATATTATTGCAATATTTTTGACAAAGTCTCTCGAATAGCAGTCAGAATTTTATTTCAGTTTAAAATTTCAAAAATAATAATATGAAATAGTGTTATGCCACCTACCTGTTTAACAGGGTTGACACTGTAATATAAATCAGGATTATGGCTTGGTGAAAGATACGCTTATCGTGTGGTAAATATTTATTACGACTTAACTACATTAGTTTAAAATTTACTGACTACTGACTACTGAGTAGATCGACTAACCCTGACTAACGACTAATATCTACTGATCTCTACTGAGACAGCAAGATCTCTCTCCAGGTTATGGAAAATAACCTGAGAATTAGCAATTTAGTTGCTGACACTATGGAACTTTTAGAAAAAGGAAATTCACATAATGTCACATGAAACGCATAGACGCCAGTCTGTCGTAATTGGAATCCTAACATCCTACAATCCTAACAATAGAAATGTATATTTTCTTAACATTATATCCCATAATTATATTCCTGGTAATATTAAATAGGGTTAAGAATAGCTAGCAGAATATGAAATTTTTGTATCTGATTTTTCCTTGATGACCTATACTTACTAACCCATTTCTGACGTGAGAAGAAATAGGAAATGACGTTGGTATGAAAGGTGAGTGAGAGGCGCAGAAGTACAAAAATCTAGTTAAGTATTAATAAACAGTTGAAATACGAAGTTGGAAGAAAGTGAAATGTTGTAAGGAACGAATCGAGGAAGTTGTGGTTACAAGAAGTTTGTTCCAGCCAATTACCTGCATATTTTGTTCCTACAAAGTTCACCGCGTTTTCAGACTCCGCTGGTTGGTTTTAATTGATATCGTAGGCAATTAGCGACTTGCCGACAGTAATTTTCATTAAATATAAAATCTTAAACAGGGGCATTCAGGCAACGTCCAAGGTATCACTCACAGGCTTTGCATTATGCAACCACCTGCAACTGTCGTTCAAGTTACAGCTTGTCTTCTCCTGTCGTGACAAGATCTACGGAAAAGCAAATTGTATATCTTATTT
Organism: Stenolophus ochropezus; assembly: GCA_035578165.1. Classification (NCBI taxonomy): domain Eukaryota; kingdom Metazoa; phylum Arthropoda; class Insecta; order Coleoptera; family Carabidae; genus Stenolophus; species Stenolophus ochropezus. The sequence continues at coordinate 26,242,937 of JAQOWZ010000003.1, read as the reverse complement.
CGTTCAAATGTCTTTATTGTATGAGCAGATTCGTTTTCCCAACACAAAAGCTTTCATATTATATAAAATTAAAGCGGAACACCGTTTCTTTACACTTTTCATTACTAATTATAAAAAGAATGCTAGTGAAACAAAATAATATCGAACGAATTATTGAGTAAAATATAGTAGATTTTTAATGTAAATTGTAAGAAAAGAAAGGAGATATCCGAGAAGAAATATAAATAGGATAGTAAACATATTATACGAGTATTAAATTGTTCCAAAAACACGAATGGTACAACATGTCGTATGAAACGAGTATAATGTACTATTTTTTTTTTATACTTTGCGTCACGTATTTTATAAAATATTCAAAAATTCAAATTACAAAAAATAATTAAGTGTAATCTAGGTATTTACGGAAAATATGGTAACCTTGTTGAACAAAATCGGATACTTATAACTGTCATACTTTATTTTATAATATTGTGAAAAAATTTCAAATTTATACGTTAAGATCAAATTTTAATATTCATCTAAATTAGTTTTGCTTATTTGGTTTTCATATTTAAAATAATTTCAAATTCCAAGTTTGTATTAAAAACATTTTAAAATATTTGAGGTTATCAACTTGACATTTACCATGGGGAGCAGTAATTAGAAGTACAATTTTACAAAAAAAAATACCAAAAACAGTTTAACAATATAGGATATCATTAAACTGTTTTCGATATAACAATAGAGTAATTGGTAACGCGAAGTAAAAAAAATATTTTGGGGTTAAAAAAAAATATTTAATAATGACATCAAATCTCTGACTAGAATGCTGTTTGTCATACGCTGATATTTACTAAAAGAAGACAAGACAAAGTGTTGTCTACGAATGATTCGAACCCTTATTACAATATGGAATATTTTCCATATTTTACTGTAGTCATTTGAGCATTCATAATAAAAATTCATAATTTTAAAATAGGTTTTTGAAATTTTTGATCTAAAATCATATGAAATTTTGCGTCTGTACGATGCCCTAGTTTTAGCACTACATAAATATATGTTATTTTTTTAAACATAATGCTAGATTGCATTGTCATATCAGGAAAGTTGATACTAGCAGCATAAGAACCCTTTCGAATTATCTTATTTTGGCAATGAAAATGAAGCAATCTTTCAAATTCTTGCAAATTGTGTCGCAGATAGTAGATTACATTATCTGAAATGTACCAGTTTCATGAAAACTGACGCCGGGGCTCATGGAAGTTGTGTATTCAGCCAGCATATCGCATTCGTGTTCATGTTCGCTGTTCGTTCATACATTTGAGAAATGATGTTTATCATGTCTTGAGACCCAGCCAATAATCTGACGCCGGAGCAGTTGGCCGTGAAATGCAACTAATGTAATTTATGATCAGTTAATGGTTCGTTCAAATTTAATATCAAATTACTCCATGAGGTAAATATATGAGAAAGTAATGAAAGCACTAATTACAATCAATTAAAATGCTCCCATATTTAATCATGACATTGTTCTTTGACTTGAGAGGTAAAATAATTAATTGATTTGAATCATCTTGATTCACTATCTATATATGCACTATAATACAATATAATATAATACAAGTGAGAGAAGTCATAGTAACAAGCACAATGTTTACAAAAATAATCAATAATATTTAATTGTCATACGACATATAAGGTACATTAATGAACTGTTTTTGATTTTGATCTAACCTGCTGTTTAATCAGCGTTAAGAACTAAAATAATAACCTGGTCAAGTTTCTAGTTTAGGTTGACAAGAAAAATATATGACTGCTCTCTTCATATCACTATAGATCTACAGATCTGTCAGTTCATAAGTGCTTGTTTAGTTATATTTTAAGGTTTTTATGACACAATATTGAATAATGAGAGAAAAATGTAGCAATTTTTTTAGATGAAGATTGCATTTAATGTACATTTGATAACAACATGATAAAATTATAGAGTGCAAAAAAAAAACTGATGTAACGACAAATAAAGACAAGGAACATTATTGGGAGAAAATTACAATTATGTACAATGCAATAAGTGGCGTACAATAACTCCGAAAGATGGAGTATTAAAATAAATTGAGACTATGACTATTACATATACAAATTTATAATTGTTATACATATCTATCTGTTGGATGAGTTACCTCATCAATCAGTTCCAATAAATATAGCAGTGACTATTTGTACAAACGAAACTTTAGGTAAAATTCCGTATTATTCGATTCGTTAAAATGATCTGGCCTTTGTCTTACTGTAAAGAGTTTTTCATTAATCATATGATTAATTAATTTAAAATTTTCTTGAAAACTTATTTAGTCCATTTCTTTTAAATCGCTAACCCGCCAATTTTAACCGGTGAGGAATACACCGGTTAACAGTAATATTTAACCACAATTAGCAATTGAAAAACGAATTTGCGCATAATTATCTCTAACCCAAGCAATAACCAATGAAAAACCGGCCCTAAAAGTACATTTCTACCGACTGCTCTAATGCTTTTAATGCTTAAAAACACAATTTAATAACTAAGCCATAAAGCGTAATATGTGTTTCATTCAAACTCTAAGCATATGTCTTTGTCCGTATGTATATTCATCTGACATTTGTACCTTCTTGTCATTTCTCAATGTACATCATGGGTTTTGCTAATTACCTGTTATATGCGTGAAATTATAAAGCAAAGAAGAAAAATGTAGTTGCATTATCAGCTAACTTCCATAATACCAAATTACTGGAAATAGTATATCTTGTACGAATGGTAGTGCATTATAACTGCAGTAAACAATATAAATGGAGCATTAATCCTTATGTCAACTCGGTGGAAATTGTATAAATTAAGTAATGCATCTGGCTTTATAAAATTATAGCTGCTAGACTGTCGTTCAAGAATATATCACTTTTCCCACTAATTACGCCGTATACTATTCCAATAAGTTGGAAGTATAAATAGGTAATGCATATTACTTTTAATGTGCATTGGATTTGAGATCCTCGAAAGTTGAATTTAAATTAAATTAATACGAAACCGCATTGAAAAGCCATAACATGAATACCTAACTCGCTGGGGTTGGACAAGTACAGAGAAATGGTCAAGCGTTTGAATGCTGTAAATACCAGCACTTGAATATAGCTGTAGGTCTGAAATAAATATATATTCAACTTGAACTTCGACGTTTTGCATTCCGGCCGCATTCCAGCCAGCGGCGCTGTTTTCAGGGATGAAATAGTGTCCCATTCTTAGAGTAATTACAAAATTATTAATCGGCAATTTTAGAAGGCAAGTCATGTGGAACAAAGGCATCCCAGAAACGACTAATTGCTGCCATTACGAAAAAATGAAAAATGCTAAATGAAATCGCGGAACCGTAGCGTTGAAATTAATTTAACGCGTGTTTAACTAAGACGGATTGAGGTTATTATTTCGAATTTTTACGAGTTGTATTAATCAGACGAGATTTAACACTTACGTGCATAATGAGAAGCCATTTTTTCTCATCTTCAGTTCTATGAACTGTTAAATTTTATTTCACTAATTTCACTTCATTTGTCTGTTTCGTTTCATTAAAGGTTACTCATTTTTTCCTACGAAAATATTACAAAAAAATTGAACATTACTTATTTTTTGGACCAGCTCGAAACAAATGGTTTAGGCATGTTACTGCATAATTTGTATTCGTATATATTTCATTATTTAATTTAATAAATATGAATCCTAAATTTATTTGTCTGATCTAGTGATCAACTCTTATCCATTAATCAATTTAATTGACCAATAAAATGACGCTAATCAAGTATCAAGATCATTGATCAATTGATCCATTGTATTACATTCATTTTGATCCTAGTTTATTTATGTTCATAAGATTTTGACATTGAAGATTAATGCATTTTTTTTTATTTTCTTAAATATCGATCTTGTAAAATTTAGGACGTAGCACGTGGGACTTGGAGAGGAGGCAGGAGTCATTTATTTGTCCATACCGATTTTTTAGTGAAACAGTTTTCAGGGTATTCTAAAAATGAGTAACATCAATTTCAACAACGGTGTACTATCTGGTTTTGCTTCAGACTTGAGCATAATGCAATAAAATCTTTTACAAAACTTAAGCAGACATACGGAGACAGTGTTATTTCAAGGGACCAGGTTTTTCGGTGTTTTAGACATTTTTAGAAAGAATAGAGTCGAGAAGATGAAATACGCAGCGGAAGGTCCTCATCCTCAATAACTAATGAAAACGTAGACAGAATATGAGATCATTTTCATTCAGATCGTCGATTAACAGTACTAAATGATCGGGGAAAGTTTAACTTTGAATCACACCACCGTTCACTAGATTATAACTAATTTGGACAGTTTGGTCAGTAAAAAAATTCTATGGGTCCTGAGCCTCCTTATTCGACTGACTTCTGTTCTTGTGTCTCTTTCCTCTTCCTGAGATTGAAAAATCACTTCAAGGAAACTCATTTTGGGACACTCCACAACATGTAAACGGCTGTAACCGACCAGCTGAAGGACACTCCAGTATCCGAGTTCCAACACTGGTGTGAATATTCGAACCGTCTCCAGTATTATGTGCCTTTCCAAGGAAGTAATTTTGAAGGAGACAATATGGAATTGTAATTCTATTAGAATAATTAAAAAAAAAAACAGTCTTATTACTTAATTTACATACCTAGTATATTGGACCAGCTTGAAATTTTAAACCATTTTTTTAGTGTTAACGCATAATTTTATTTTTCTACTTTCCATTATTAATATTGTTTTTTTAATTAAACGAAAAGGAATTCAACTAAATTAAAGGCTAATAAAATGCGTGAGTTAATCTGAAATACAGACAGTATCATGATTTAAATACTTGAATATATTTTAAACACGGGTAATTAAAAAGCTATAAAACTAAATCACGCATAACTCGCATATATTTGTAGTAATTAGAATATTATTAGGTAGTTAGTTATTCTCGGGAAAGTAATCTAATTTATTATCTGTTTTATTACCACTCACTTCGGATATCTCTATTTAAAATGTATGAGATTAGCTTGTTTTTAAAGGACAAATAATAAGAAAAACGCTATTTTCATAATTTGGTCGTTTAATTTAATTATTGGTTTTGATTGCTTTATCTTATACATATGTAAATATTAAAAGACACAAAAACGTACAATGTATTTTTTGCATCATCAATCTATTTTTTGCCTATTTACTGTGTCTGTTTCCAGGACAGTAAGCTCTTTTACTAGTTCCTACCTTGCGATCTACGTCTGAAAAACATAAAATTTACACTTACCTTTAAACAAATATCAAATCGGTCATATTAACTGACATACATATGGACATAGTACTACCACAGAATAGGTTTATACAGAAGCGACAGTAAGACAGAGAAACGAAAATTAGAGAGAGATAGAAAATGTGCACAAATTTAAAGAACTCATTGTTTAAAATCGGAAAGTTTCCTTACTTTTTAGAGAGAGATAGGGGAAGAGCACAAATTTAAAGGTTTACACAATGCTTCAAGGTCATAGAACTGTATAGGGGAATATGAAAGGTACCAACACGGAATGTCGTTTCTGTATGTAACTATTCTGTGGTACTACCTAGTACTTAATAATAATATGAAGATAATGGAAAACCAGATTTTATTTATTTTCTGTGACCCCAGTTCAAGAAGGATTGGGTTAAAGTGTAGGGTAGTTTTGCTACATGGAATGTAAGTACTTTATAATATTCGAGGTAATATAATATTTTTTTCATGTCACAAGTAGCAATTAACTTCAAATAATATTTAAGTATTTGAAAATATGGTCCACTTGACAGTTCAGATTTATATATTTCTAACTTTTTGTAGTACATTTTGTCCAAGTACAGTTTTTATACTTAACCTACTAGCAGAAATGTTATTTTCTATAATGCCCTGTTAACAAAGGTACCCAAATAATAAATGTTATCAGTTAATTATTACGAATTATATAGCTCGAGCCAATTGATAAATTTTCACTGAAGAAATTTTATTACCATAAGGTTAAAGAAAAACACACATTTTTACAAAATCATTCACTTCTTGTTTTTTTCACATTTTCTATTAAAATTTTCTATTAAAAATTAAAATCTTTCTACATTTTCGTGTTATTTTTAATAACAGAAACAATATGAAAAGTTACAATTTTTAGTTCTTCACTCTAAAATGTTTCATATTTAACCAAATTAATCCAAAATTTTGGTTTTTGAAAAAAGTGCTTATTGATAGACAGCGATACGCTAATATAAAATTTACAAAGAGAATTTAATTGTCTCTTTTCGTTCTTGAGATTTTTACGCTCAAAGTTGCAGCTCAAAGAGTGCGTATTTTGTTTACATCTTTCAAATGGGTAAAAATACAATCTCAACGATTGTACCAGTGGATTCTAAGTGTAAAGTTACATAATGGAATATTTTTTCTGCACATTCGGTGAAAAATGAAAAAAAAACATAAAAAAAGAAAGTTCAGGTTTTTGCTCGAGAATTTCTTTTCTAAAATTTTCTGGATAAATATTGATTCGCTGGCGAGATATTTCCGTTTAAAGTTTCAGCCAAAAATTAGGTTAATTTTCTTATGTGTCAAAATAGGACCTCGGCGAAAAAACAAAATTCGTTAAAAATCGAGAAAAATAGATGAAATCAATTGATCGACTATGCTTGAAAAAAACCTTTTTTTAATTTATTTACTCAGTGGCGTACATAAGGGAGAGTTTTGTAGTCAGAACCACTCTCGAAATTGAATTATTAAATGTAAAAAAGGTGAAACTCATTGATTTAACTTATAATAAATTATTATAAAAATAAGGTCTAAAATAAACCATTGGTAGGACACCAATACCCCTCCCCCCCAGAATAAAAAGCTATATAACTGAAGAGCTGAGTGCCAAATGATTAGCTGTAGAGGAACAATCATGTAAGCGTCCTATTATTATGCACATTTGTATAAGTGTACAATATCCCAGTTCCCAAGGTCACTAGTTCCAATTCGGGAGCAGACCTGCAAGTTGCAGCTAGGCGTAGGCGTGGTCCTGCAGCTTGAAGCTTCGTGCTTGAGCGGTAGAGCAACTGGGCATGAGGCTCACGCTTGGCCACTGAGCCGCGTAATCAAATGAGCTGCTCGCGAAATATCGACGCCAGCACTACTATTTCACACTAATTATCACCGAATCACATTCCTCTACAAACATTCTAATTACTGTTTGTCCACACTGTAGTCGGCAGCAAATGTATTTTCATTCCTTCTGGTCATTGGGTCGTCCTTGGGAAACATATGTCAATCTGCAACATTAAAATCCGTAAAGCAGGTGTAAATAGGTTAAGCTGAAGCCAATACAGGCATTTTCAGAGAGCTGAACATGGATAGAATCAGCTAGAGGTTATCAAAGAAACAAAAGAAATCTGCGAAAACAAGCAGCCAAATAGAACGAGGATTTACTAAATGTAATACTAGTATAGAAAATTTAATAAAACTTTACATAGAGACAAAACTGACAGTATTTTGAATAATACAGCATTTTACTCTCTTATGAGTAATAATTGATTTTATTCTGGTCATTGAGGTTACCAAAGAAACAAAAGAAATCTGCGAAAACAAGAAGCCAAATAGAACGGGGATTTTCTAAATATAAAACTACAGTATTTTGTATAATATAGCATTTTACTCTCTTATGAGTAATAATTGATTTTATCCAACAACCGTGTAATTATAACGCTATAACTATGGTGCTTTTAGATGAATAAAGCATGTGATAAAACACATGTGTGTTAGAAATTATAGCTCACTGTTTATTGGTTCGTATCATTGTACCGAGGTTATAAAACCTTCTCTTTTTTTTATTAATGTGATATTAAAATATCAGCTGTCAAAAAAAAAACTTTTATATATTTTATATCAATGATTAAAAAGTGCTGGATAAAATGTTGTATGGCACACGTGTTTTACTTACCTAAGTCACTTGAGAACAATTCCCTACTCGGTCTAACGGCCTCGTGAGCTAAACTTTTTTCACGTGACTTATTTGTAATGTAACACACTTGTCCCATAAATAACTCTTATTCATTAAAAATAAATGTAAGAATTACCGAATTAAGCACTACTGTAAAATAATAGCTATTAAACATACCTAGGACTGTTGTAGAAGGACTATTTTAAGACATCTAATGCCTGGTATGATTTATAACATTCGTGATTTATTCAATAGTTTATCAGATTCAGAAAATGAAGATGTTATTAATAAATAGGTATAATTTTATATACTGACCTTTGTGATTATTGCCTGGCAACAAATTTTCAAGGAATCTGTCAACTTATTTTTTAATTTATCGATTTGTCGAGTTATATTTAATTCAATGTTTTACTATCCGACATAATATGTCAAGAAAAAAATAATAAAAAATAAAATTTCCGGGAATACCCTCCAAAGAATTATTCTCAGTATAATAATGACATAATTGGTGAAAACTCAGATACGTGACAAACAATAAAACATTTCAGTAGTTAAAAGACATGTCAAAAATTTATCTTGTGAATAACGTTTTCGGTATCAAGTTTCTTTGGTTTGATATAACGCCATGGTTACAGTTAGTCTCATGTTACTTTAACAAGCCAGTATTGTAATAAAATTGCAGATATAATTATTACAAGTTACCAAATTAATTTTATATATGTAAAAAAGGCTTAGTGTTCTGTAGCCAACCAAATATAATAACAAAATTACTATTTATCAACTCATTTTTTAAATTGTAAGCAATCAAGTATTGACATTATTTTAGTAATTTTGGTTATTTTTCTTAAAACGTAATTTTAATATATTTGACCTAATATCAAGTAGTAAATCGCTAACTGTATGAGATAAAACAACGAATATCACATGTTAAAAAAATTTGAAATGAAATTACTTGTTTCACTCACTCGTAAATAATGCATTATTATTTAATTGAACAACTAACAATCTAATAGATACTTAGGTATTTCTATTAAAAGGAGTGGAAAGATATCATATAGAATATTCAATGAAATACAATTCGAATTTAGGCAATGTTAATATGAGGTAGGCATATATAATGAATCTAGATATAATAGTTCTTGACGTATGATGTCTTGATTAGATATGAATTATTAATGTGAAATACGTATGTCACATGATTTTAGTTTGACATGTTGTGCTGTTAAATATTTTAGACTTGTTACTAATGACGGCTATATCTGATTTCAGATGTCATTATAATGGCAGATTTCGATGTTATTGTATAATTACAAATGATATCATATCAGCAAAATTATGTTCTTCAATCGGTTTGTAAAAGTAAAATTTTGTTACCTAAATTTCTATTACGTGAAACAGAATCGTCAAAGTAATCCTTTTTATTTCATTGTACGAAGTGAAGGAAATATTCTAATCGCGACAAATTTCGGATTTCAGCGTTCAACGTTTCATTTTGACTATTCCGGAATGCATTTTGACTAGTTTCGAGGTGACGTCTGTACATACATACGAATGTATCTCGCATAACTCAAAAATGATTAGCCGTAGAATGTTGAAATTTTGTTTATGGAACTCCTATAACATCTACATGTACACCTCTTATTTTTATTGCAATCGGCTGTGCCAAAAGGTCACTTTGCTCGAAGGGTTTTATGAATTTTTCGCATATCTCAAAAATGATTAACCGTAGAATATTGATAATTTGTATTTGGGACTCATTGAAGTATCGTATCTCACTTTCAAATGAAATAAATTTAAAATGCAAAAAAAATGTATATATAGGCGTACATGGAAGGTAGGTGGTGTTCACATCAGATTTTTTTATTATATGATGTAGTAGTTAAATATACATGTTTTTATTTATTTCAGTTCGAAAAGTTTTAATTTTTAAAATATATAGAGTTTTTTAACAATTAATAAATTAAAATTAAAAAGTAACTTTTAAGTTTTAATTTTTATTTAATTAATATTATATTTCATTAAGTACCTACTACATTATCCCTTTCTTATACTTAATAATTATTCTTACTCTTTATTCCGAAACACAGAACAAAAAGCATATGAAAATTAGTGGTATGAAGAGATAAAGTAATAAAAAAAAGAAAAAAAGAATTAGCTTAATTCCGAATACCTGTAATTAGTAGGAAATTATGTCGATTTGTTCAGTAGTTTCCAAGGCAAGAAAAATATAAAAAAGAAAAAAAATTATCTAAAAAAATTAAAAAATGTAATTTTCATCGATTACACTTATTTCCAGCAATCGGTCGCATTTTTTTGACAAATTTTGCAAGCATAGAACTCCTACTAATGAGAGGTATTCACAAAACAGATTAAGGTTGGAGTAAATATCACAAAAGTCGGACTAAAAATGGAGTAACTTATCTTCGTATTTAAATCTTTTGTATGAATTTGCTGATAGTTATTACTACGCAGGAATGTACTCGAAGGATACGAATTGAGTGCATTTGCAGTATGTGATGGTAGTTGGCTTGTTATTGTTGATGTTTGCAGCGTCGTTTGTTCGTGGGTGGGCCGGCGCCTGTTAAATTAGCCAGTACGCGCGGTCGACCAGTGAAAAGAAAATGGCCATTTTGTTGCGTTGCTGAAAATGAATACGAAACGCGTTTTTCATCCATGCGATGAAATAGCACGCTTGAGAGTCTTTTTGCGTTGTTTTATGTTGGTTAAATAAAATTCAACTTTGAAATATTTAATTGCAAAATAACGAAGAATTTTATGATTTTTGTGTTTCACGCAGTTGTTTTGTACGGTGTAAAATGCGCATAAATGTTTCAGAATCGTTTTATATGACTATGAATGTTCATAATTCCACTGCGAACACACACTGAAAATGTATATTTTGCTCATTTGCTCCCGCATAAATCTAGCTTAACAAGTCTCGCGACTAACGAAATAATATCAATATTTGACAAAAAAATTATCACCTACATTCGCAAAAGCAATTGAATGGAATTGTTACAGCACTTTTTGTGAATAGATGATTATTGAATTGGAACAATAACATTTCATAACCACTGTACAGGTATGAACTTTGTACACCAAAACTGCTTTTGACATTGAAAATTTTTGCGAAATTTTATTCAATATGCAATACAGTTAGATTGTTTCAAAAAGTAAATTAAAATTAAAACTCTTTTACTCATTCACATATTCACGAAATAAGTTCTTTGCATTACGGTTTGACTATTTTCAGCATAATTCTCTTGGTCTACATCGCTTTCTTCATCATTCTTGATTATGACAGGTTTGTTAGTCTTAGACGTTTTTTATTGCACGTATAGAGTTGTTAAATTCTTTTCAGTTTATTGTTTTATTTTTGCTTCATTTTCTGGTATATATCTTTTCTGTACCTCTCTGTATATTTCTTTTCCATACATTTCTAGATCTTCTTCGTTTTCATTTTCGTCAGTTTTGAGATATTTTTTTTCTTAATTTTTCTTCTTCTTTGATTCTTCCTTAAAAATGATAATGAGACTAAAGTCTTTCTGTTTTCCTTTTTCTAGTTAAGGACTAGCTTGTTAATTTTTTATTTTCTTTTTCTTTTTTAAAGTGTAGTCTTTAATCCATTTATATTAAGTTTTTTCTCCGTATTTTGCTTTTGAATTTAGTATTTTTTGTATAGACTGGCTTATTTTCCTATTTTATGAAACTGCAAATCGACAACTCAATTCTCACCATGATGACAATTTAATTTCTATTTCATATAAGTTCCACAACTTCTTTGATAGTAAATTTACTAATGCGGCATTAGCTGATTCAATAATATCTTCAAGTTATTCTACAGAAAAGCTTTTAAAATTCATCTCTTATAATATTTTATCTTATACAAAAATTTATTAGTTGTCATGTTGTCATGATATTTTAAAATTTGATAGGACATTTAAAATTATGGGCATGGTTTACAGATGTATTAATAACGTAACAATATATAAAATGTAGATATCTATTTACACCGTAAAAAATAGTGCAAGTAACCACATTACGAAAAAATGCTATTTTTCCGTCTCTGCATTGCACCGTAAAAAAAAATCATACATTTCTTAATGTAAAATATATTTTTATTACAACTAACATCTGACCGCAGTTTCGAACGAAACTAATTTTCGTGTCGTGCTTGGCGCTTTCGAGTTTGTTCGGAACGGTTTCCCTCGCCTAGTTTTTTGTTTGTTGGTTAGTTAATAGCTTTGTTTTGTATGTTATGTACTTTTTCTTTCTTTCCAAGATATAATTATTATTTTATTATTATTATTCTGACGCTGTTGTACAAAAGTGCCAAGTGCAAGATGTAAACTTATTATAGAATTTATAAAAAAAAATAACGTTACTGTAACAGCACACATTGAAAAAAATGTTAGTAACAAATACCTATTGAAAAGACTACTTATTTGATTGTGATTATTTGTGATATTTGTGAGGTTGTCATAGATAACTAAAGTATTTATACTTCTTAAATAAATATAGTATGTCTTCAAAACTAAAGTGATTTTGTAATAAATTGTAGTCTTTTATTTCATTTAATAATCGAATAATACCTTAAAAGGTAACAAATACACTAGTTTTCCGAGTTTAATAAAAATGTAACTAAAGATTATCTGAAGTATATAAGTTTCGGTTTCCGTTACATTTTCAGCAGAAACTAGAACAAAAACCGAATATTCGGTTATAGTTTCGGTTTCGACTGAAAATAGTATTTCGGTCGGAAACTAATTAGAACTAACACTGACACACTTCGTAGGGGTGCAAACACCCCTGATTAGAAATCACTTCTCTGTTGAAAGATTTTTTACTTATGGAAAATTTTTGTTTCACCGAAAAACAAAATGAGAAAGCGAATAAAATATACACGATCTGAGCATATGTCTGCACCCTGAGTCGTATTAATTGCTCGGCTGAGTTAAGTAAGCCCGAACACCGTCTAATATTAATAACGAATTTTGGGAGAACCCTTTTGGCACTACAGCCAGCCGACTACATTATAATAGATTATCTTCTTGTAACAATACAGCGCTAACCAACATAATACGGGAGGATTAATTTTGTTAGGCCGGAAATTTTGTGACAAAGAGAAACAAGGGTAAAGTCCACATTAAGCAGAATCCTTTTTTACTCCGCGAACATATGCTCGCTGCTGCCTTCCGTAAAAAACGCTCTATTTACCACTCAAATCGAAATTCTCTTCTTTGTGTCATATCATTTCACATGAGAAGTTATCATTGGCCAGCTGAGTAATTCTCGCAAAAAATCACCACAATTTACAACTGAACACATAAAAATAATTAATGGATAATTACATAACTTTGTCACACTTTCTTTTCTTTTAATCTTACCAGATTTTTATTTTCGTTCATTTCAAGGTTATGATGAATATTATCATTAATGATTGTTCAAAAATTCTCTTGATAAAAGAGAAAAAAGTTCTATTTAACAATCTCACATCCTACTTTGATGCCGATATGAAAATTGTAAGTTTGTATCAATTTCTCGAAAAATAAAAATTTTGTGTATTGCAGTGAATTCATCGTTAAAAAGTACCTGAATAATGGGCACGTTCAAATATTTATTTTATTGAAATAAAAAAAAAGAAAATTAAAAATTTTACATTTTTGTTTATATGTAGTCACCTATGCATTTTTTAGGAAAAATAAACAGTTTCATTGGTCATCCTGTATAGTGTAGCGAGCCCGAGAACACGTCCGTCCGCTCCCCATTGTTCTGATTTTCAGAGAACTGGCGAATATTCTAGAATGATGTGTTTCAATATAAATACCCCGAGCAAAAGATCGCGAGGACAGTCTTATGTTGATACGGGTAGTGAACAGTTGGTGATATAAATAAATAGACAGTGATATAAATAGTGTTGAAATAAATATTGCGCAGTTCTAATTGTTTAAATAAATTATCTTAGTGTTTAAGTCTTTATTAATAATTATTAGTCTTAAATAAGTGTTTATATTTGTTAATTCTTAGTGTTAGGTATTTTTCATTATTCTTTATAATTCATATTTCTTTAATTAAAATTAGTTATATAAATATTAGTGTTTTAATCAATTTTACACTTCACCTAAATAAATAAAACGTTACAATAGATATAAAATAAGTTAAAAATTATGATTTTATTATAAACCTGGTTTATAATTGCGACCACTGAGTGAAGAAAAATAATTTATCTGAGTTAGTCAATATTATTATATTTACTGGATAGTTTGAAAAAAATATTATGAATAAATATACGTTTTATGTGCGTAATATGAAATTACAAAGTCAATAAGATTTATTTCATCAACCTACTACGGGATTTTAATTCAGTTCCGCAAATATTAATCGTGCTCATTTATTTGATTAAAAATTTCGCGAGTAAATAATATAATATTTCACACTGTATCAAATGAAACGAAAAGTAAATATAAAAATTGTTTTATTCAAATGTACTGTTAATAATACGAATAATGATCATAAAATTTTAATAATGACGAATATTTAATGAAACAAAGTCGCAATTTTAGTAAATTATTTGTATTATATGTAAATAACAATGAAGTAACAATAATTGCATTTACATTTCTCGCTCGTTTCATTTTACATTGAAAACAATCTCTACGGTTGGATTTTGACAAATAAAATATACGATTTATAATAAAATATTTAATAAACTACATTTAATAAATTATCTCGGCAATTTTGTAATGAAATAAAGTAATAAAGAAATAAAAATTAACTATGTCATAAATAACAAACAAAATTGTTTATTGTAAATAGATACAAACTAATTTATATTTATTTTTGCCAATCGGAATCTACAAATGTTACAATTATCATAATGTATGTCCTCCACTCTTGTCTTGACAGATTTTGTTTCTTCAGGAAGAAGGAAAAATCTAAAAATTGATAAATATAATTTTGCCGGTAGAAACATGTAGACATGTCTCTACACATTAGATTTTTTCGAAAACCTGTTTTTTCGATCTAAATTTGAAAGTGAATAACTCGAGAACGTTAAGAGATAATTGAATTATTTTTGAAAATTTGAAATCAGGTATCAATATTTATATATTATTTATTATTTATTTATTAAGTCTATTTTTATATGATGGTTTATATTTTGTTATTTACTGACTGGGTTTCCAAGACAATATGTTTACAAATTACTAATTACTAATTGGTTAGTAATTTCGAAAATACCAACTCGAGAATCGATTAATAAAATAGCAATGATTAAAGTTTAATT
The DNA here is from genome assembly GCA_035578165.1 of Stenolophus ochropezus. Lineage (NCBI taxonomy): Eukaryota > Metazoa > Arthropoda > Insecta > Coleoptera > Carabidae > Stenolophus > Stenolophus ochropezus. The sequence goes on along the minus strand of JAQOWZ010000003.1, from coordinate 26,227,672 downwards.
AATAAAATTATCAAATATTTTTTTTTTATATATTCTACCTCTCGCCACTCAGTCAGAGAATCGTGCTAAAAATCGAAGAAACACCCTTAAGTCCCTAGAACACGCTTTTAACATTTTTATAATGATGTCTGTGCCTGTGTGTGTTGTAATTTAGATATTACATTCTGACACCCTAGATTATATCTGATTAGATTAGAAACAATTTTACGTATGGAAAATAAATGTGTTATATTTGACAGTGAAAATATTATAATAATAATTATCGAATACTCTGAAGGGAATTGTACTAATAATGGAAGTAATAATTAATAATAATATGTAACAGATACTAATTTATATAGAACGAAGAGAAAATCTGCGAAGCAAAAAATGTAGCAGATAAGAAATATAAAAAGAAAACAAAGAAGTGATCCAGATTATAATGGAAGAATAAAATAAAAATATTAATAAAAAGTGTAAAGAGAACCAGGCGAGAAGTTATGTGCTGGCCACATCAGATTTTTTATTTTGTCATTCAAAAAAATACGGACCTCAAGTGTTCCGGTTTCGGATACTGAATATTTTGAATTCTTATCGATTTCTAAAATCATCCTTACTGTCCTCAGTTAAATAACCAAGAAGAACAATTTAATTTAAATATAATATTGCATTTGAAAGAATGTACTCCTAAATATATAATGTTGTGAAAAGCATACAATTGCGAAGAGGAATTTTACTGAAAGTCTATGTTTAGCTTGATATCCCCAGACATAACAATTCTTGTAACAGGCACTTTTTCATCGCGCTTGGAAACATCGTAGCACCTGTCATATCCTTTGTCCATCTCTCATCGGCGACTATATTGTTTTCAGATTTCCGGTGTTTTTGTCGTCACTCTGGACACATTATAGTCTTAAGTTACGGTAAAGGTAACGACATATCATGTGGGAAAACATTCTTGTTTGTTTTGGGAAGGTATACATGACTGATGCTGTTTTGTTTATATCGTCACTCACCGGATGTCACAAAGTAAACTGTTTTAATCCGTCAAAGGTTTTCCACAGAAATCGTGTCACCTGGGCGTGATATTTATACACATAAACTAGTTACATAAATAAATATACCTTTACTGCTTTTCTTCTAAACATTATATAAAATTTATTTTTAAATAAAATTTATTTGATCAATGTTGATATATAATATATAGACGTTCAGGAAGTTTTATCCTTTTTATACCATCATAAGGATTTTCTTTAACATATTTAAATATATTAACAATCAGTTTTTTATTTTATGCTTGGAATATGATAGAGAAAAATGCTAAAATATGCGTTTTATGTGAATAAGCTAAAATAACCTATTTTATATAAATAGGTATTTTCGTCTAAAATTTACAATAAAGATTATTTAAAATTTTACTAAATACTAATAAATATTAGTACCATACAGACATCCCCTAATCCAAAATGTAAACCGCTCCGATTACTAAGTCAAGTTAATTTATTATATTAAATTACTTACGATGTGTGTAAATTAAGTAATAAGACTTATTTAAAAAAATGTTCGAATATAATTGCAATTCAATATTGTCTTCCTCTAAATAACTTCCTTGGGAAGCCACACAGCGTTGGAAATGGTTCTTCCTACCCTCACGGCAGTGTTGGAACTCGGATACTGGAATCATCTTCAGTAGGTTGGTTACAGCCATTTAAATGTTTTGAAGTGTCTCACAATGAGTTCCCTTGAGATGATTTTTCAATTTCAGGAAGAGGAAATAGTCACAAGAATTCATGCTAGATGAAAAAGGAGGTTGAGAAGCCACAGGAATGTTTTAAACTACTTTTGCGCAGATTTTTCTAATCCTCAATAAATTAGACAAAATCTGGTAAACGGTGGTGCGAGTCAAATTTAACTCTTCCCCAATCATTCTGTTCTGTCAACCGACGAGTAGAACGTACAAGATCCCAGATTCTGTCAACGTTTTCATCAGTTTTGAAGATGAAGGCCTTCCGTTGTCTGTTTCATCTTCAGTCGATTCTTTTCCATCTGAAAATGCCTAAAACCACCGAAAAACCTAGCCCCTTGAAATAACACTGTCTCCGTAGGTCTGCGGAAGTTTTATAAAAGTTTCCATTACACTATGCAAAACCTGATAGCACACCATTGCTTGAAATTGACGTCACTCATTCTTAGAATGCACTAGAAATAGTTAATGACATAAGAGTCAGGAAAATGATACATTACTGTCGAGGAGCCATATTGAAATGCAAGGCACTTCGTGTCGAGTATTTTATGGCTCCGCGTCAAGTACCGACATTTTTCTGACGAATTATATATTATTATTTTTTCTGAAACCTTTGATTATAATAAAAAATAGTTTAAAATTTAATAAATATATCAGATGGTATTTATCAGTGTGCTTCTTTCGTTTCTAAGATGACAGACAGGGTGACAAAAAAATGTAAATAAAAAACCAAACTGTCAGTTTTGAAAATACTCCCTGGCTATGAATTTCTTATGCGTACGCGTATACTAATTTGCAATGTCTTGCCAAACTAATAACATCGATAAGGTGTAAGATAGATTCTTTTGAAAATACGTAAGCTATATTCATCTTGTTATTTTTAAAATGAATCCATTTATCATTTTCGTCTTTTTCCTATAATAATTTAGACGTAACAATAATCACTTTGTTGTTACAACTGTAGTTAGTGTTTAATGTCAACTGAAATATTTTTTTTTTCTTCAATGTGTGCTTACATTTTTAGTTTGCGTATACTCTGACTACATGTATATAGATACAATATGAATGTAAATTTTATAACGAAACATGAACATTATAGGCAGTTGAGATATTGTTATATGTATTGTATTAGTATGTAATATAATCTACTACATTAAACTTAATGCTTTAAAGATTCTTTCTATATCACATTTATTAATTTTTGTAAACCTTTGTAAAACTTATTTCATAATATGTTCATATTTTGCACTTAATATGAAAGAACCTTTTGATATATTACTTTACATTCACTTTCCTACATAAGTGCTTGAGGCAAGTACTGTACGCAAATATTAAATACGAGTATGTTTACATTGATGTCTTATATTCACTTGAATTTATGTTGCAATGCTATATAATCATATCCTGTGTTTGATATCGTAAATTTATTATAATTAACAACATCCTATCATTTATGCAAAACTAGCTTTATTATATCTATCAAATTGATTTGCGCACAATTTGCATTTATTTCACAAGACATTATTTCTACGAATAAGTACATAATAGTTATTTATGTATTAAGGGCATAAACAAAATAGGGAGGAGGAATATTTAAAGCTCGACGCGGAGCGGAGAGCTTTGAATTTCCTTAGGGCTATAATCTTAATTATGTTCGTGGAACATACTATGTTTTATTTCATTTTGGTACTTGAAATGAAAAAAATCTGTAGGTATGTATTCCATGCTGTGGTTTATTTATAGATAGTTGGCATTGTTAGATTGTTTGTTTTTAAACAAATTTAATATAATCAAAGTGTCACTGTCACTGTCAAATATGTATGGAACCATGGATCGTCACTTACTGATTATTCTGGCGAAATATTAATGGAATTTGAGGCTGTACAGACCAAGTTGGTTTCTTAAATTGAAAAGATTTATATGAAAAGGAATTTGAATAGTTTTGTGAGTGCTAAATACTTACTTAATCGAAATTAAAATATATTATATTGTTTGACATTTATTCATTAACCACAATTTTAATTTATTTGAGTAACTATTGCTTAGCAACTTTATACGCCCTCGGGCAATAAAATCCAAATTACGCCCGCATTTGAGGGCGTATAAACAAGTTTTTTCACTACTAGCCTAGGAAGATATCATTATTAACCTGTTACTGAGTTGTGAAATTGTTTTTCTCTACGCTTAACAACGGTCAATAATGGATTATTATTGACCATGGTCAATTATGCGAACTGTCACTTTTTAAAGAAATTCACGCTTCTGAATTTATTTAACACACTGAACGCAAGGAAAATATTATATTTAAATTTGCCGCCTAATTTCAAGTTGGCAATAGTTAAATTTCAGATTAAAAATTAACTATCTTATTCTGTTAAATTTTTCGTGCGTTCACATTATATTCACAATGCAAAATGTTAATTTATGTATTTATTTATTTATTGCAATATTTATTGTTAAATCTTTGAAAAGGTAAGTGTTAATTGTTATATCATTTTAATTATCTTACTTTATACATTTTTTTAGGGTTATAATTACATTTCTATGTAAAAACCTTGTATCACTCGGGCTTCGCCCTCGTGTTACAATCCTGGCGCTGGGTCAATAATGATTATCTTCTCAACCTTGGCGTATAATATACTATTATGAAATGAAATAAAACAATAATGACTTTTTATAAAGAAATATACAAAAATCTTAACAAAATCTGTTACTTCATTGTTGCAAAAATTATATTGAACTAAAATAAATATCTAAAAAAACCGATTGTTATTGATCTTGTTTATTGCTTATATATATATTAATCTTTAAAACTTGAAATAATAATTTTATTACTGTTTTTAATAATAAAATAAGTATTAATTATATAATACATAGTAAACTTGTTAAAATGATTAATGTTGAATGTACTTTTTTATCTGTTCGCCAATAAAAAAAAGTAGACTGTAATTGAAATTGGTATTTATAACTTAAATGGATCATTAAAACAGAAATTTCATACTGTTTTTATGTTTAATCAGGTAATATTTTCTATTGACCTGCCATAAATATCACAAACTGAAGTTAAAATGATTTATGTTGAATGTGAAATAGTTTTTTCTGTACTATTTCAAAAAGTCATAAAATGTTACATTTCTCCTTCTTTGAATGTTTACTACGTTTTTATTATGTGTGGTTAAATAGTATTTCTTTTGAATTATTACGTATGTTACTTTTAAAAGAGGTAACTTGTACACTAAATTGTCGACATTTTTTGCTACGCACTCAATTTTTTTGAATTAAATAATTTGAATAAAAATTGACGTTGCTGAGATTTGAACCTTAAATTTCACACTCCGCTCTAGTTTTTTATCACTTCAAATAAAAATATATAATTACTGATTTCATGTAATCTCAATCATATTTTAAGCATTTCCTTATTAATATTCTACAATAAATATTTTCTAAACAAACTTCGTCGACGACAGTGGCGGAACTATAGGTGGGCCAGGGTGGGCCGGTGCCCACCTTTAAAAGTGTTGGCCCACCCTCGTGCCCACCCGTAAACAATGCAGGCATCAATAAAATATATAATACCATTATTAAAGTAATTTTTTTAAAAATTTGTCGAAAGAAAAAGACGGCGTAATCTTTGTCTTGAAATATTTAATTGGTATTATTGTGTCTGCACGGTGGTAGTGCTTGTATAACCAAAGAATTGCGCTAAGGGCTAAGCTGATTGATGAGGCCGCTCTTTTACGTAGAAACTTGTGATAGTCATTGCCGCACACTTTTACAAAGCATGCCGATTTGATTTATAATTGATGTCAACTGACCGTACCTATTCATATCTACAACTACATCTACAACAGATCAGTGCACATGTAGTGTCTTTCAGAACATGCAGTTTATGTGAATTTTGATGATTAGTGCTAGTTAAAATGAGTAAAAGTAACATTATAGATTCTTTCGCGCCAACTTCAAAAAAATTTAAACCTGTCGTTTAGTTTCCATGACACCTACTGAAAATTGCTTGAATATTGTAATAGTTATTTGTATATCAAGTACTGAAAGTCTATATTTGTCGAACTAAAACGAAAGTTGCAGCCTGAGCGTGTTATACACACTATTTTTTTCTACTCCTGCAAGATAAAAAATAAGGAAATAAAAAAATATTTTTTAAACATAATTTGACATTTATTGCAAATTTTGTATTTGTGGTGCGCAAGTGATGCGTATCCATGGCAGTAGAAAAAAAATTATTTATTATTTTTTAAATATATAAGGGCATTAGGTCAATTCTTTTTGCCTCGTTGGATGCAGTTTTTATTTCTAAACAAATACATATCTCACAGTTTGTTCTAAATTAATAGCATTGATTTTATATATATATATATATATATATATATATATATATATATATATATATATATATATATAAAATCAATGTTAATAGGTAATAAAGACATATTGAAAAATGAAAAAAGTAACATTGAATTTCCTATGTTCAGAAATTAAAGTAGACACTCGGTATATAACAATGGCACGGCCTACCAAGATTTTTCGGTGCCCACCGCGTGGCCCACCTAACATTTTCCCTCTAGTTCCGCCACTGGTCGACGATTTGAAAATATTGTGAGTTAAAAGTGGGAGAAAATATTTCATTTCTAAGCAATAAATTTGGCGACAATAACTCAGATCCTGTGCGAATAATAACATGTTTTAAAACAGTTTTCCTGATTAAATTGTTGTAGCTAAGAGGGAAAAGTTTTGGCGGACAAATCAGAGTACGGAGTAAGAACGAAATGTGGGTATATCCCCTGTAAAACAGCGTCTCGGGTAGTCACGAAGTTTACCGCTCAAAAAACAGCCTCATTTTATTTTTTATTCATATTCTCTTCAGCGCCTCCCAAAATGTTTTCACCATTGCAGTAGCTTTAATTTCTTTCATTGTTTTCTTTATTTATTTTCAATGATTTATTTAAAAAATCTCTCGCCACAGAAGTAATATATTCTATAAATATGTTTTTTTTTTCGTTGTAGTACATTTAATTTGTAGTTTTAAATTAATTTATTATGACAGATCAGAATATATTTCATTCATACCTAAAATTTCCTTGTATCAAATTTGTAATACTGTATTCGAAACCGAAAAAAAAAAACATTAATTTTTGGCGTAACCTGAACAGATTGATTCACTGATGCAAAAATCTATTAATTATATATTTTTCCACTTTTTTGTATTTTACTCAGGGTTGCAGTGATTTAAAAAAAAAACATGGGTTAAAATCACTAGTTCTGCAATTGTTATTTAACATTCCAGATTTACGAAAATTGGGGAAAAAGCGTGTGGGTAATGTTATCATGTGGCAATACTTTCAGAAACTATTAAATCTGCTTTACTTCGTATATAAAATGACTTTATTGGTATACTATTTTAAATTTATAATGTATATTTTTTGCACTAAAATGTGATTTTTTTTTTAAATTTGCTTTGAAATGTGTTAGAGTAAAATCTGGTTATAACAACATCGAAGGGATCCCAAAAAATTATAGATGCTATTTCGCTATATCCGATAAAATAGCATTACCATTTAAAATAATCAAAAGAAAATAGATTTAATTCAAAAAAACCCGATTTAAATTTAAAAAATCAGATTCTTTGATTTTCTATTACCTACGTCGAATTTGACAACATAATTTTAAGACGAAAACAATTAAGGGGAGGTAAAAAAGGCAATCAATGAAGTGAGCATAAGAGCATTTTAGTAGATATTATTTTTAAACTATTCTCCGTAAGTTTTTTTGTCCTGCAATCTATTTACAAGAATAAATATATACGATTAAGTCAGAATTATTCAAAAATTACAGAGTAACAATAAATTTATGAATATTTTAACAGGAAAATAGACGAAAATAATTTTGATTATATGAGGCGAAGATCACTTTAATTCTAATAATTAAATTGTTACTTTTTTATTTGTTTCATTGATCTGACAGATAAAACATTATATAGTATATTATTTAACAAGCATAATATGTAGGCTATATTACACGATGATGTAATTAAAAATACGAGCGGTAGCGAGTATTTTTAATCATCTGAGTGTAATGTAGCCATATTATGCGAGTCAAATACTATACTTTATCTACAACTATCAGGCATATAACAAATCTGATATTATTTGTTAAATATTCAGTTAGGTGTGGGTAGTTCATATATAGCTTAACAGATGACGCGACAGTAGCACTTAAATGTCAAAATCACTTTTCAAATTGTATTTATTATACTTTTATAAGCATATATATTGATATTTATAATAAAAAATATGTTATTAATAAATTAACAGTTTAATAAAATATTATGTGTTAAATTATATGCCCTATTTATTACAGAAAAGTGTAGCGTGTATCATGACATTTCATATTACACTTGTGTAATATGAGTAGTATATTATATGTAGTATCACACGTATAATGTACCCATATTTCAATAGTTGTAGATAAAAATATTTAAATATTTGTTCAAACCTTTAAAATAAAAGACAGTATTTAAAAGCAATGTATTTTAAGGCGGTTGCAAAAACAAAATATTAATATTTATATTGGCTTATTATTTTCATAAACAATATTTTTTTATTATTAGACTATTATGACATTTCTTATAGATATGAAAAATGTTATGAATTATTGGTTTTCTATCCACTAATAGAATTAAAGTACATGCTTGTAATTTTACCTCTTAAGTCTGACATTTTTAGTTTGTTTTCTTTATTTCTAATTTAATATTTATTTAAATTCACGTTAGCATGTCTCACGGTTACTACTTATTCATAATTGATGTCTGGCAACCTTATTATTGAAAACTTTATGCAGATGATATACAGATTTTAGTCTCTGGAGAAGTTATCATCAACTGACATCTCAAGGGTACTCAAATATGGAAATAGAAGAGTGTACACTATACTGCTACATAAGAATTTTAAGAGCTGTTCTTAATAAGTGCATATCATATTCTGAACTCTTGTTGAACTAAATACTTACACTTGAGAAAAATATTACAGATATTACGGTATTAAAATTGTTTTCGTATGATTACTTTATTAATTATTAGAGACGAAGAGAATGATACCAAATATATTTTTGGTACAACTTTTTGAAAGTAAAAATACAAATGATAGGTACATCTGGCAATATTTACTGTCGGTTTTACGGAACAACTAAAAATACAAAAAAGCAAAATTATTATACTGCTACAATAACATTATTTAACTAGTACCTAATATAATACATTCCTTTTCATCTTTAAATAATAAAATTGTGAAAATAAGTTTTAAAGAAATATATGTACACTAAATATTTTGGAGTTATATAATTATATTAGTACAAAATTGTAATTATTTATAAATAAATATTTATAATTTAAAATGAATTTGTTTATGACGTTGAATCTCCACTTAACAGAGCAGTTTGTCATACACTTATATTCAATAAAGGAGAATATAACTAATCTTTTACGTTCATCTACTACTGTGTTGTTTTATATTTCGATATAATTTTACTTACACTTTAATAGTGAGGCATCGATCTAATAATATAAATGGATGGAGCGTTCCTATACAGATACGTAACGCAGAGTGTAATGAACAGAAGTGAGAGATAGACGTATTTGAAACTAAGAAGTAGGAAAATGATAAGTATATACAGACCACGTGCCGAGTGGCAAAAGTGCTCAGTTTAATAGACATTTATATAGCAGGTGGAAGGAAAATGATATTTTATAACAATTTTGTTTATTACACAGAATCTGAGATGAAGATAGATAAAATAAATGGTTTTAAGTTGATACACATATTTTATTTAATAAACTTTTGTATTATAATACTAATTTCGACAAGCAAAACACAGAAGACTAATCAAAATATATATAATTAACAAAAGGTAAAATTTTTACGTTTCACAATATTGTTTAGCACAAAAGTAATATGTTTATTTTTATTATTTTACGAATTATTAGAAAACAGGAAAAGCACAATGGGGTATTCCAAGCCTACGGCTTTTAACGAAATTCTTATTGGATATCATTGTTTACCATATATAAGTAATATTAAAGTGAATATAATCATTATTTTTCTGATTTTTAATACCATAATATCAAAATGAAGTTGTAATGCATTTGAATAGAGTACGTAAAATTCAGTATCAGCCTTGTTGTGACAAAGAAGGCACTCGCGTCAGCCTATTGGCTCTTGTTCGAACGCGCCACGCCTCTGACTCAGACCTACGAATGATGTTCTCAGCTGATTCTCAGTGCCTGTGACGTCACACGCACGGCCGATTTTCTAGGGTGTAATTTATTGAAACTTTAAAAATTTATTTCTGGCGTGTTTGAAACCTTTCGGCGAAAAGAAAAAATACGGGTCTAATATTTTTATGCATAGAATAACATATTAAAAAATGAAAAAAACTTGGAATACCCCATTACTGATTTTTTTAATATCCTTCAATTTCGTTCAAAGATTTGTTTTTATGGTGTTGTCAGATGGTAGGTACATACATTATTCAAATACTCCCCGAAATTAATTAGGTACTTTATTAAAGTAAAAAAATATGTGTGTTTATTATATAATTCATGTCAATTTTATGTTATCATTAATATATTATCTACATAAAATAAACACATTTTTTGTTGTCCTAATTCCGAATTATGTTTTTATATTTTTTTTAACTCTGAGTAGAGAACAATGGATTGGGCGATCTTAAATTTGGTTGTACAACTTGATATGATAAAGAACAAGAAAAAAAATATGCGGTTCAAATACATAGTTTCATAACACCGAATTTTTAAGATACCATTTAAACTAAAAAACAAATATTTATGAATCATTAGTGAAGATTGAAAGTGACACATCTAAAAAATTAATTTGGAGTCAAATGGAACGTATAGTAACTTTGTTTATAAAAATAATAGGGAATTTTCATTTTCAAATAAGTACTTTTAATAGGAAAAACCTACAGATAATCGACGTGAACCTTGTTGAAGTCAATGATATTTATGAGAGTTGCTCAATTTTGTTAAAAATGTTCGAAATAAATTTAATACTTACCTAAGATAGGAAGGCATGCTAATATTACCTACTCAAAAAAGAATATTAGCCTGTAAACTATGGAAAAAATAAGAGAAAATATCATGATAAGAACGGAGACGGTAAGGTAGAATAGAGTGACCTTTAGTCCTGCTATAATTTTATTATTATTATTATTTTGTAATAAAGTACTACCAGACAGCAATAGTGTAGGTACATGTTAAAATGAAAAATCTGTATTTGAAATCCCCCTCTGAAAAAAATATCGAGGTACGCCTCTGATTTAGGTTAGAATATAGAAATATAATGGGGGTATCCACCTCAATTTTTTTATTTTTTATTATGTAAGTGGAAGTCCTAAATCATTTATATTTGTTAGTTTCACCTTAAAATTATTTATAATAAGCGAGATATTAATTGTTTTAATTTGCTATTAAATTTGAATTTTGCTGTGACGTCATTCGCCCTTAATCTTCCGGTTTTCGATTACACCAGCGCCATCAAGCGAGCATTCATGAAATGCACTTAAATAACTCACTATAATTTAACCTTACCTTAATTTTTTGAATTGAAGAAATTATAAACGAAAATAAAAGTCTATAGCAAAAATAAATTAGATAAAACTCAATCACAACAACCACAATTTAAACGAAGAAAAATGTAAACATAACCATAACCAAACTTTCAAACTTCAAAATGCTACCACCGAGCGGAAATGGATAACACAACTGTCATTCGCGTTCCTTTTTTATGCTATGTATTTATCTCTCTCTTCTCATCGGGGCGAATGACGTCACATGGTAAAGTGCGGCAAATTAATCATTTGGTTTTTTATTTACTATAGGCGTAATAAAATAAATTTTAAACTTATATTAACTTTTTTAACTATAATTTTATGTTGACTATAACAATAATTTACTCAGAATTGAATATCTTTTAGTGGTGGATAACCCCATTCATGATCCCCCTGTCCCCTGGTTTCTACACCACTGTCTCCATTTTTTTTAAGTATATTTAACACTATTCCAATACAGATTTATGTGATTGTACAACTGCACTGTTGCAATATCATCAAAAGAATTCCAACAATTTGAAAATGAGGCTATAAAATGCATCATTATCACCTTATCGCATTTTTCCTTGCTATAAATCTCTGTCGCGAGATTTTGGGTACCACTGTCGGTCGGCGTAGGAATGTTTCGGCAGGTGCAGGCCCAAAATTTGTGTTTTATATTGTAGTCAGCCGACGAAATATTCACCACGCTGCGTGGCTCCTTCGTCAAGTACTAACTTGGTCTACTGTAGCCTTGGATCTTCGCTCGATATTAATGACATCAGCTCAGCCCAAGTTCCACAGCGCTGTTTATGTGTATGCAGTTGAGTTTTTACACACAAATCTATATTTTTAAAATGACGCTTCTTCAAATAAGCGCTCGCATTCATGCATCGGATATAGGGTAATAACAAAGAGACGTGCATGAAAATATCTTAAAATGTAAACATATATTATAACGAGGTACATGTTTACAGCAGGAGAACTTAGGGTATATAGTTAACGCAGTAATAGAACTTGCTTGTTTTCTTTTCAACCAACAACTTGTTATGCATTTTCTTGCAGAATATAGAGCAGAAATATTGTTTGTGTTGTATTGTTTGGAATTTACTAACAATTCCAGGAACGATAAACTGAATACCACTTTCTTGAAAACTGAAATTTACTCATTCCTGTTATTAATAGAATATCAACACAAAATACTACCATGGACATGGACGTTGTCACGAAAGAAAAACAGTTTTTACTGCGAATACGAGGAAATAACTAGAGAAATTTAAGTAACCCAATATCACCTCATTGAAGCAGTAAAATTGCTACTTTACATATATTGTACAATAGTTTATTTGGTATTCATTTGTATATATAATTAAAATTAATATTAAATCCTGACAATTACTAATGTTGTATCAAAAAATTTATATGACAGTACCAAAACACAACTTTTAAATGTAAAGAATGCAACTTGTATAATTATTTACATATCATTATTAAGTGTGGGAACGTCATTTTACCAGATGAGTATTTTGTTGCACGAGCGCTGCAATAGAACGAATTTCATTCCATAATCCTTTATTTTCTTTTATTTTTATTACTTAAAAGGATGTTTTGGCAGTTACACTTTTTTATTATAAATAATCTGGGGAAGACGTGGAAAATTTCAATTCCCGACGTTATTCAGGTGACGAAAACGAACAGATTTTATTGTTACAGTACAACGTAGCTATTTATAATAAGTAAGGAAACAAAGGTGGCGACTTTTGTAAGAGCAGAAGTTAAATAACCACTCAATTTCCTTGTGTTTTATTCTATATTTTTTCTACTTCCGTATGGAGAAGGACAAAAATGTAAAGATTAGTTTTCCTGGTTAATAAACAGTTCAAATATACTACAGTTAACAAGTGATTAACAAATAAATATGTTGGGAACTTATATAATGTATATCTCCGAAAATGAAAAAAACAGTTTTAGTTTTTGATAAATAAAAAGTCTTGCCTGCTAATAATTATCAGCATATTGCCATCCATTCCTTATAATATTTGGTACCTGTGAGAAGTGTGCTCACACATTGAAGATCTCTTAATCTTTCTCTAAAGTAATTAGGTAAAAATCACCCTCTTTTAAAATTTGTTATCGTAATGTTAACTACTTTTATAGGGGCGTTTCTTCACTGTGAAGAACTCTAATTCTTGTCCCATTGTAATTAGATCAAAATCATTGAAACATCGAATGTTTACTACCTTAAAGAGGGGCGCTTAGATGACGTACTTTAAATCTTGCTTTCGTAAAAACCAATTCCAATTAAGCGAAAAGTTGTTTCAATTCAGCCTTTAAATTATGTAGGAAAGTATAACTAATGTTCCTTAACTATTAGTTTCATTATTTATGATAATAAATAAAAATAGCTTTTGGCATAAAAGTGTAAAATGCGAAAAACAAAAACCAGTGTTTATCTTGTCGAAATGTAGGTCGTTCTAGTTAATAAAAATCAGTGGACGTTCTGAGCATAAAATTAATTTTCATGTAAGCAGCATGCATGTATAATGTTGGGAAGTATTTATTTTGTATTTAGTATAAAAAAAGTGTAATGGTTAAGCAAAGCCATTAATTTCCCGGCTAAATATAAAAGTATAACAAGAGGGATAAAAACGCAACTGATGTAAAATTTATGAAGCAGTAGTGCAGTATAGGCCAGGGTCATGCAAATACGAGATGGTCGTTTACTTTATCACCAACTCTATTCTAGGGCTTTTTTAGTTACTATACTTTTTTCTTAATATATCTTCCTTTTTTCAAAACTTGTTGGCTGTATCCAATCGATTTTTATTGCTTTCCGTCGTCACAAAACAAAGCTGTCGAGTGAAGAAAATAATACATATTTCAGCTTCGTTAAATCTGACGTGAGACAATAAACCAGCCTTGATTTGATGTATGTTCACAGGGAAAATGAATAACTAACTTAATTTTTTCTAAATACGTTATTCACTGCATAATCTACTTTCAAGCTTCGTGCTTCCTTTATTATTGTGTATGAACATGATTTGTTTTCTTATTTGTCTTTGAGTTTATTAAGTCTAACAATACCAACTTACAAATTAATAAAATTGGTTTTCTCGCCGGATGTAAAACAATATGAAGTGTTCTCAACATTATTCTTGTTGACTAATAAGAACTACTTCTTCCAATAACGATGACATTTAATCATTTCGAAATATGAGTTATATCGGCTATAGGTCACTGAATAAGTCTTGTAACACTACAATTTTATTTAATCTTGACATTTACTTAATTTACCGCATACTTAACATACTAGATCTTATTAATTTTCCAACTAAGGATTTTAGGTTAGTCAAGTAGACTTATACAATCTTATGTTGAGATTATTCTTTTATTACTGTGTACTTAAATGAAACACGTTATATACTAATTTCTTTAAGATGCTACTTTAATATGACTTCCACTTGGTTTTATTACTCTTGAGTCTTGAGCTCTTGAGTATGTAAAACAATATTTTAATTACTGTTTAATCACTTACTTCAAGCATAATACTGTTCTTTGTTTGTTTTTGTAGCACATGTGAATTTTATGTAAACCCATGGCCGGGTTTATGTAGGTGGAGGCCTCTGGCCAAAATTTGGTAATTTATGATTTTTTTTTAATAAATTATTTTTTAACAAATACTTCAATAATTATTACATTTATCAATTAACACTCTGATGAAGATAGAGTTAAAGCCGAAACGTTGGTGTATTAGGGAATTTTATTAAATGACTGCTACTTTAAATGTTTCTTCCTAATTTACTAACTATCCAGACAAATAAAACGAATCCTGCATTGAAAAAAAATATGTTTCAGTAATATTATGTATTATTATTTATTTATTTATTACATACATACCGTGTGTTCCAAAAAAGTGTTATAGGCATTTTAACATGGGAAAACAGATTTGGGTAAATAAAAACTGTCCGGCTAACAACTAAATCACCATATTATACAGGACAATACTATGTATTTTTGCATGTTATTTAAAGCATATTACTTCCTTTTAATAGTATTATTCAGCTAAATTTACAAAAAATTATTTATTTTCTTCGTTTGTTAAGTTAATGTTAATGTAAAAATATTTGTTCTTGTTAATATAATTAGTGAGAAAAGCTATGTCAATAATGATAGTCTTCTCAACTTTGGTTTATAATATACTATTATTTTAATTTATGATATTATTATTATTATTTTATGTATTATTAATTGAAGAAAATTTTATTTGTTATACATTTACTTTTTTTCTAATTTTTGAGTTGTTCTTAATATATGTCGTACACCTAAAAAAGTGCCTCTATTTTTTTTATGGCTTACATAATTATTACAATTTTCTCCCAATGTTCCAAAATATGCATATTTATCTAGTGTCTTATTTCAAAAAAATCTTCGACATACTGCGAGTTATTACGGCGAATTGTTGTTAGACCAACCTGCAATTTTTAAGGGTAGTTTTTAATTCCTTCCAAGTATTCAAAATATAATTCCAATTCTATTGTATTTACTGATAACAAATAAACAAAAAAAAACGGTGTATCTGTAATTAACTTTAGTATTTTCTCTGGCGGACACATGTCGAATTTAATCACCAGCATTTACAAATGCGGAGTGAAACGTGGCAACAAGTGATTATATTAAACAAACAACCATCAGACAAAACACTGACATATGGCACATGGCAAGAAAAAACCCGAACGACAAATAATCCGAAGTGTGAAACACTTGTATCACGGCATGCGGTGCAGTGTTTGTTGGGAGGACCTCACGCTGACGACAAAACGAGCGATAATTTTAAGACACAGAGTTGGTCCCGTCATGTGCTGCCGATTTTCTAGTGGTTGGATCTGGTGACACAAACAAATATGGGTCAAGAGTTGGCACTACTAACTTATGTGCGTTGTTGGTTTGTCCTAAATAATCACAAACTTAAAAACAAAACAATCTAAATAAACTCATGTTCCTATATGTCGAATTGACGTTATTATTGGTTTAGTACTTACTAGTAGATATTTCTTTTTTTCTCGCGAAATAGTGAGGAAAATTACTTTTTCCTCTCTAAACAGGAAAAAGTACAGTGTTACCAACAGTATAACATAGATATTATTATTGAATGAAATATTGGATTTTTTTATTGTATTGAAAATTCTTATTTATTAATTACATTCTTTTAAAAGAACTATGGCAATTATGTCTTGTTCTTTTCTTCTTTTACATTATTTCACAATTTGACAATTTGAACTTGAATTGAAATATTGGCAATACTGTAACAATTGCATTGATAACGTCAAAGTTTACATAATCTAATTTCCTAGCTTATCATGTTGTTGTGTTTTCGTTCGAATAAATCGATTTTTGTAATAAGTCGTGAATAGTATATTAAAACATAAGTTGTAGAAGGCAACCTTTTCAAACACGAGTTTCAATTTCGGGAACGAGCGCGAAGCAGCGAGTGCCCGAACGAACGAGTACTTGAATTGCCTTCTATAACAAATGCTGTATACTATTTTCTCTGTTTCGGCTTTTATTTACATTATTTTTTATAATAATATTTGACAATTTCCATTAAGGGATTTTTTTGATAGAATAGTTAGGTTGGTGACAGTGATTTCTGTTTCGTTTATACATTGTAACACAAGCAATTTGTTTCATGGCCTCCCAAATAAATTAGAATTACTTTGTCAGTTGCCTAGATATTTTGTGTATTTAATGCAGTCATGCCAATCTCAAATAACAAAATATAACCAAAAATCGTTTAAGAATGAAGCTCCTTCTAACATCAATAAGCGTGCTAGAATATGATATTCTAATTCCGAAACAGAGAAAAAATGTTATGTCTAGTACGAAAAGAAAGCATTTATTCTGTAACAATGGCTGAGCACGAAGAAATTGAACTATTGAATTTTGGGTTTAATAAAAGGAGTTTATGAATTTAGAATTAATATGTCGAAAATGGTAGAATTTAAATCGCTGCCACCAGATTATTTTTAATTAGAATAATCAAACTAATTTTAGAAAAGAATTGATTAAAAGGGATAAACAAAACAATAATAAGAAAATTTAACAATAAATTATATTAAAATGAAATAGAATTACAAATTAAAAGTTAAAAACTACTAATAAATAAATATAGGTTACATATGAGGATAAAACTTAAACTTACTTACAAAATATTATTTACACAACGAGCCATGATTGACTCTTCTTCACTCGCTGACTATCTGTCTGTGACTCTCAACTTCTAATTTTCCAAAATCTATCTCAGACGGCCCACCCACTTCAAGCTGCAGAATTCATCCCCGTTTTCTGATTCTTGCAATTTCACTGGTCATCTTCTCCATGGGCGTGTAAATAAGTTACACTCCCAAGCCTCTAACAGGGTCAACACCCTGAGATGCACAAAAAATTAGAAAGTTGCATCTTCCGAGAATCAGAAAAGGGTTCTGTTCAGGGTTGATGGTTTACGACCGTCCGAAAGAAATCTTTGAAAGCTATATAACAATAAACTTAAGTGCCAAACGAAATTTCGGATCTTTTTACAAATCTTTGAACTATTTATTACCAGAACGAATTTTGAAACTAGTCAACAGCAAGATAAATGACAAAACGAGTATTTGTTTAACTGGATCAGACGTTTTGTTACAACTCCTTCCCCCTTAAATTAAGTTATATTTCTTCAAGAAACTATAACTTAAACATTCCCCTCTGCTAGACTCCGATCTCCAGGTGTTCCCCATACTCGATGGCTGCGGTGGCTGCGATCTCTTGTAGCTCGACAAACGTTGGCGTCATCTCCGTTGTTTCCTCCAGTTCTCTGCTTTAACTGCGGCAACTCTTGCGGCTCCATAACTTTTGGCTTCGGCAACGATGAACAACCGGAGATGTCAAACTTGATTTCGATTTCTGCAGGCCGATTCTGCTCGCCATCGATGTACGGAGGTTCCTAGATCATCATCATCTAGCAGTTTGGCGGGATATAGGGCTGCAACAAAAATGTCTGACCAGTATCTATGTTCTAATTCAAAAATTACTTATGTCTACTTAATTTCGTAACTTACACATATTTTTTTCTAACTTATTTTCCATATTTAATCATTCTACTAAAAATTTATCTAAATTTACTAATAATATTAAGTTATCCTAATACCTACATCTAATTTCAACATAATTTTGTTTTCAATTATTTAAATTTTTAATTACAATTAACAATTATTAATAGTCTATTCCCAAAAAAAAATCTAATAAAACATTACCGCGGATCTTAGCTTGGAAGGCATTTTTTTTTATGGCAACTAATTATCATCATTCATCTCCCAGCCTAAGATACACGTTGGCTATCTCACGGGCAGGGGTGCCAATATCCTGGATGCATACAACTTTTATGACCTGATTACCCGACACAATACAAAACAACCGAAATCTCTCTTTACCTGGGCCGTTTTCGGCTTTTGTAAAAATGGTAATCAAATCCTCTTGCTTTTACTGTTAAATAATTTACTTTTCCGAATATTGCCTTATAATAACTCTGAAATTCTTTTTCATCTAATTTAAATTTAATATGAAATGGTATTCTACTAAAATTGCTATTTCTAATTGTATTGTTTCTTTTTAATATTAAATATTTATTTGTACTAATATTTTTATCTAATTTCGTAGCCTTCGTTTTAAATTTTTCACCTAATTTCGTTTTAACTTTTTTCTTGATTTTAAAAAACAATCGCTTACCTTTCTTTTGTATTATTCTGTCTTTATTCTTGTGTTTCCCGTCCGAATCCGAAACCTGGCCGCTACTCTTCCACCTGGACCGATGGTATGTACCGCCACGCGCCTGGGTTTTATGGCCTCGCCTTTGTCCGTCTTTTCGCTTCTCGCTGGGTCGGTTGCTCGAAATTTTCTTCTTCTGGGATTCCACATCGCCGACGTCTCCACCAGGACAACACACCGTGTACTTTACAACATTACTGGCTGATAAACATTCCTTCTCAACTTCTGTGTAAACGATCTCTACGATTGTTTCTATCACAGGAGGTATGGCAGTATGCTCTTCTTTAGCCGTTTCCCTGGATTCTGCGAGTCTCGCGCCAGAATCATCTCTCACAGGTGCCTTTTCTGAGCCATACTCCACCGTACTTTCCTCCTCTAAACGTGCACAATTCGTAGAGTCGTTTACCTGTTCTACTTCCGTTGTCCTAGTTGCCTCTACCTCGACGCCGTTCTCTGGCTTCTCTTCGACGCTATGAACTGAACTCCTTGTTGGATCGAAATTGTCGTCTCTCTCCTCCGCGTAGTTCAGCTCATCATCGGTGCAGATCACTGTCTCTTCTTCACACTCACTTTCTTTATATTTATTGTTCGAGTCCGGGTAAACATTTTTATCACTACTATCACTTAAACCATTGTAACTAACACTCTTATTTTCATCACTCATACACACATACTTATTACTCAAATTATCTAATTTTTGTTTTTCCTCACATGTAACCGTTCTTTCTACTATTTGTTCTACTATTCGGGGCGATTCCTTCACCGGACAATCTTTCTGTATGTGCCCCATGTTTTCACACTTGAAGCACATACGATTTGCAAATTTTGTGGGACAGTTCCATTGCATATGTCCCATTTTTTCACATCGAAAACACATCAATTCTTGTAAAGGAATCCTTCCCCGATAATTTTGATAATTTTCCGTGCTAATATCTGAATTTAAATTTTGATGTCTTAAATTATGTACCGGAACTCTTTCGGGTTGAAAATAATTTTGAAAGTGCATTCTTGAATCCACAACTGTCGTAGGTCTAGTAACATTTTCAAAAAGATTGTAATTAGTTTTCTCAAATCTGGTTTTCATTCGAATTTTGAAAAGTTCCCAATTTCCCTTGAATTCTTCCGAATATAACCGTACATATTGTTTTGCTTTCCCCGTACAATGCAAAAACCCAATGAACTGTAATCTCTCAAATGAGGTATTAGTATTTCTCTGAAATTTTTCTAAATGTACAAAGAATTCCTCAACACATTCATGGTCTTCACCGCCAAAAAATGGTATACAATTTAACATATCAAGTACTTGTTGATTCATTTTAACAAATTAATTTTGAAAAGGTAGCCTGAACGTTAAGGCAACAGGAATATTCGATCCCACACCGCTGCCAACCAGTTGTAACAATGGCTGAGGACGAGAAATTGAACTATTGAATTTTGGGTTTTAATTTAATAAAAGGAGTTTATGAATTTGGAATTAAGATGTCGAAATTGGTAGAATTTAAATCGCTGCCACCAGATTATTTTTAATTAGAATAATCAAACTAATTTTAGAAAAGAATTGATTAAAAGGGATAAACAAAACAATAAAAGAAAACTTAACAATAAATTATATTAAAAGGAAATAGAATTTACAACAAGTTAAAAATTACTACTAAATAGATTACAAGTTACGTATGAGGAAAAAACTTAAACTTACTTACAAAATATTATTTACACAACGAGCCATGATTGACTCTTCTTCACTCGCTGACTATCTGTCTGTGACTCTCAACTTCTAATTTTCCAAAATCTATCTCAGACGGCCCACCCACTTCAAGCTGCAGAATTCATCCCCGTTTTCTGATTCTTGCAATTTCACTGGTCATCTTCTCCATGGGCGTGTAAATAAGTTACACTCCCAAGCCTCTAACAGGGTCAACACCCTGAGATGCACAAAAAATTAGAAAGTTGCATCTTCCGAGAATCAGAAAAGGGTTCTGTTCAGGGTTGATGGTTTACGACCGTCCGAAAGAAATCTTTGAAAGCTATATAACAATAAACTTAAGTGCCAAACGAAATTTCGGATCTTTTTACAAATCTTTGAACTATTTATTACCAGAACGAATTTTGAAACTAGTCAACAGCAAGATAAATGACAAAACGAGTATTTGTTTAACTGGATCAGACGTTTTGTTACAATTCCATTCTCACCATTTTAATGATGTTTTTGTTTTTCCGAAAAAATGCATAGCGCACGAGATATGAGCAAAAAACTGATTTTGGCAAATTTACTTCTTAACTTATAACTTTCTCTCATTAAAATGACCAACTAATGCGGCAACTTTGCCCGAATTTAACTAACTGTCTCTTACGGTTCTCGAGATCCCAATGGTTAGTCTCATAAAATAGACCCTATAAATACCTCTGCAATACATACGATAGTGAGATAGGGAATAAATAAAAGTAATAATCATAAATAATTAATAATTCTTGCATTAGAAATTGATAGCGTGAGGATCACTGTATGTACTAATGTATGCACATGTAGAACAAATTCATACAGATTTTTGAAATCCATTGTAGCATAATGTTAGAAGGTTAGAAGTATGCCTTGTCATCTTGACTATCATATTCAGTCGACAAGTGTTGATGTGTAAAGTGATAAAAATACGATAGGTCCTTGGTCGATGGATTTTTTGCAAGAGTTCTCGAGAGGTGACATATGGTAGACGTTCTCTGTAGAATGCGAGTAAAAATATTGTTCACGATATCTGCAATAACTTAGATTGGCATTCTTCGTAATAGGTAATAAACTGGTTTTATTTATTTAATTATTAAAAATCTTTTTCTTCCCATGGTACAGCATTCCTTTGTGAAACAGAGACTTAAGAACATATGAAATAATCCAAAACAATTTAATTTGTTTTCATTTTTTATTTATTTACAATGTTGTGAAATAAGGTAAGTAAAGTAACCGAAGATTTACTTAAAAAAATTGTCAAAAAATTTAGTGCTTTATAGATACCTATATATAGGTATACAAAATAAGTTAATTACTACTTCGGTAGCTTTAAACTAATTAGTCAATTTAACCGGTAAACAGGACAAAAATCATTCGCACATGGAAAGGTAGACAACCTAGTTGCTATTCCATGAGCTCTGAAGAATATGCGGGATGCAAGGATAATTACTTTAAAAAATCTGATGTGGTCATCATATGACTTCCTTGTATGCTAAATTATACAATTTTTTTTTCATCGCTAAACTTGTGAAGTTTTCACAAAAATGTAAATGATAAATGTATTCTGATAGTTACCAATGTCAATTTATTATCAAATGTTTCCTACAAAAGTTAAAGGCGATTTAAATTATTATTTTCTGTTAAAAGAAAACTGCCCTTTGAAACGGCCGATTGGAACAAAAAATTAAGGTGCATAACTAGCTGTTATACAGTTTTTTGAGTTGTGCGAAAAATTCAAGAAATGCCTTTTTGGCACTGCCGATTGCAGTGAAAAGGGGAGGTACACAACTAGGTGTTATTTCAGTCCTATATACAAAATTTCAAATATTTACGTTTTATCATTTTTGAGTTATGCGAGATACGTACGTAAAGACATGCCGAAACTAGTCAAAATGGATTTAGGGATAGTCAAAATGGATTTAGGGATAGTCAAAATGGATATTTCTGTTGAACTCTGAAAACTATTTTGAACTCTGAAACCTATTTTTTGTGATTACAATACTTCCATTACTTTGTACTAGCAAGAAAAAATGTCATATTTTCATATTTTAATAAATGTAGCCCACATTTCACGTTAAACCACGAATCGCCATTACAAATAAGGATAATTAGGCTCCTTAACGCAGTCAACGTCTTAATAAAAATAGCGTGAAATATGAATAAATGATAATTTGATATTGCTGACTAGGTTACATTGGTACATACCCAAAATCGATGTGTCAACCAGAGCTTTGTTGATATATTTATCAATTTTGCGTTTTCGTGTTTGTTGGTGTCAACAAATATACACGGTATTAATTCGCGAATATTGGTAAAGTGAAACCAATATATTAAACCGAAATCGCAAATTGCATGTTCATGGTTGTGTAGCATGGCTTTTGTTCGGGTGTAATTTCATAAAATCACCAACTTCAAACAGTCCGTCCGTGGGAATAAACAAAGGCCGGTGAATAGGAGAGTTTGATAAGCGTTTTTGGAGATTTCATCTGAAAGCATTTAATATGGCGGGAGCGGAGTGGCCGGGATGACAGGGCGGGGCTCTATATTTTCCTAGCATTACAACCAACACGAAACTCCATTACTGTCCGGTGCACATCAAAACATCAATTGGAGCGTTCGATTAATGTTATCACCGGCTGCTCTCACTCTCCCAAGCTTCCGATCCCGGGCTCCGATGCTGTCACAGCAAGGCACCACCAAAGAGTCAAAATTGTTTGTGAAATTTCACAAAAATTACAAATTGCCTGGAAACTATGACTTTTAATTGGAGAAGCCATTGAGATTGACTAAGAATATTAATCTCAATCACAATGATGGTTTGGAAATTAGTAAATCATGGCTTCTTATATTAAATATGTTGTAAATCGTTTCTTAGTTACTTGTTTACTTGCTTTGTTAGTAATTGTTATTACCCTGAAGAAGGCAGCAATTTATGCTGCCGAAACGTTGAGTTTATTAAATAAATAATTACAGAACTAAAAAGTAAAAAAGTTGCTTTATTCAATAAATTTGATTTGTTTCTATTATTTCACTTAAAATTCTTCATTTTTTTCCACTGACGGAATAGAGTAATTAAAAATATTTTTAAAAGTGTTTAAGATAAAAGATTAGAGGCTAACCATTGAAATCACGAGAATTGTAAGAGATACGAAGTCGGTTAAATTAGGGAAAAATTGCTACATTAGTTGGCCATTTTAATTTTTGGTAAAATTATGTAAAATTTTCCCGAAAAAATGCATACATCATTTCATATGAGCAAAAACTGATTGTATCATTTATAACTTTCTTGTTTCAATTCATACAAGTTTCTAGTTTGCACATTCTACAGACACCTTTCTACAGGGATTTTCAATATTTTTCTAGGTCGAACATATTTCAAAAATTCATACTAACTTTCAATTTTCGTATGGGGCTCAAAGATGTCTCTAGTACTTTTAATTTTTTTTTCTTACGA
This sequence comes from Stenolophus ochropezus, assembly GCA_035578165.1. Taxonomy (NCBI): domain Eukaryota; kingdom Metazoa; phylum Arthropoda; class Insecta; order Coleoptera; family Carabidae; genus Stenolophus; species Stenolophus ochropezus. Next base: position 26,203,357 of record JAQOWZ010000003.1, on the reverse strand, counting down.
ATTATATAAAACACAAGTGAAAATGCAAATTAGTAAATTATTTTTATTTTATTTCAGTAAAGTGTGCTTTGGAGGAAAAATCGAAAATCTATTCTATTCCCATTACTATTAATAAATTCAAAGTCTTTGTATGATATAATGAATTCAATATTCGACTAGATTTAAGTAAAAAAGTTCGTGAAAATCTCAGACAATTTATTAAAAACAAACAACTTTCGGGCTTCAAATGTGGGCTTCAGTGGGATATTTGTAAAATATAGTGTGATTTTAAAATTATATATGAGTTTTATACTTATTTGCACAGCTCATAGTTAAGTAAGGAACTACAGGTTAACAAGAAAGTGCATATCGAAATTATAGTACTATTTAATAACTATTTAATTATAACCTGTGTTACAGGACATTAGTCTGTTGTAAAATATTCCGTTTTTCTGATTTATAAATTATTCAAGAATACAAGTACTCGTAGAAAGGTGTATACCTTTTTATTATAGTATATCTAAAGGAAAAGAAGAAATATTCAATTACAGTAATTATTCTACTGCATAAAGTTAAACCGTGAAATAAAACTTAGATATAGGTATGTTTCTTGTCATCGAAATATAGTTTGATGAAAGGATTGGAATTAAATATCTACAAAGTTAAACCGTGAAATAAAACTTGGAAATATGTTCCTTGTCATCGAAATATAATTTGATGAAAGGATTGGAATTAAATATCTACACAGTTTATTTGTTGAGTGTGAACGATTGAAATTTTCTATCAGCCATCTATGCCATTTATATCGATATTGCTTGTGAAATATTTACAACTAGTAAATATAAAGTTTCTAAACATATTTCAGCCTAAGGAATCTTGTTTATTACTGTTTTATCGCATATAAGACGAAAGTGAGAAGGTATATAATTCGTTATGATGCAATATATATCTTTACGATCTTATTGACACTTAGAAAAGGGCAAAACCTTTAATTTCCGGGAAAGTATTCTTCATGTTCAATAAATATCAACAGGCATGATAACAGTAATAATATATCGAAATTGCTATGGGAACATTCCAAGAATATAGCAGGAATTAAGAAATTAATGAGAAAAATGTCTATTAAATTAGAAATAGCGTTACAATGTGAAATATTTTTTAGTCATAAATATATGAATTATTATATCTTACTATGTACTTGGAAGTTGATATTATATTCCCAATAATAATTAATGATGTATCATACAATTTTTGTGACGTCACAAGTGAGTTATGCACTTGCGTAGAAGGGATGGTGAGACCTGACTTTTAGAACGTAGGTTATGATGAGGCAAAACTCTTTGTTGTCATGGGAATCCAGCGCGCTGAGTCATTTTTGTACAGTTTCATTTTTTGAGAAATCTAAGCAACTTGGAGTGAAATAAAATGTAGAATATCACTTTTGAAGACAATCTTAATTAAATAAAAATAAAAAAAAATCGCTAGAGTTCTCCATTTCAAGAAAATAAATATTAACTTTTTTATGTAGTTAATAAAGAAAATCAAAATTATATTTGAAAAAATTCTGATAAAATTATTAGCTAAAAGCAGGGTATGTAACCAAAAAAATACTGGTTAACTTTACAATAATAATGGTTTTAGTCGAAAACCGGGTTCTAAAAATTGGAAATCGGTTTAAACCGGTTAATATATCAGTTAATAAAAAAATAATTAAAGAATAATTAAACAAATGGGACAAGAAAATATACATTGCTGTCAATCGAATATCAAGTCGTAATTATGAATATAATAAATCCCATATTTCATGTAAAAAATAGTCACGGTAAATCCAGCTTTACTCAGAACTTTCAGTCATTTTGTCATTTTGAATTCTATATATTCAGTATTTACGCTAGAATATGATCTTGTTCCTTCAAACATACCATCGACTATATAAATTAATTAGTAATTTTTCTCTGATTCTGTGTGCTATAAATATATATCCGAATTGAAACCACATAACTTTCATTACAAGTAATTTCAATTATATTTCATGCATGTCCTATTAAAATATATATTCCTTGTGACAGCATTTAGGTAAATTTATTTTGACGTTTGACTTTACATTTGACCTTTGTAACCCGTGTATGTGTATGTATCATGTCTGTCTTTGAATGAGTCTGTACTAATACTACAATTATTGATAAATAATTTTTGCAGTTAACTTTTACCCAAGAACCACAAATGACAAGACTTTATGTCTCCTGAAAATAATTATCTTTAGTCTTCCATCAATAATTTGTCCTTACCGTTATTAATACTTAATATATTATTTCGGCCTCTGTAAATAAATACGTATTAAACTATGAAACAAACATGATTTGTTGGAACCCATTTACCTGTTGTAATAATCACGCAGTAATATTTGGCAAACGTATGTCTTTTATATTTAGTTCTGTTTTCATTTATTTATGAATATTTGAATTGATGTCACCTAGTAGAAAAATAAAACGGTGTATTTGCATGTGTCCTGTTACGCTGTCTGTTAAAGTAAGATATAAAAAACTTACAAATTCCAAACATATGTTCGTGCGAAGACAAAAAACTAATGCCATGTTTTTGTATTTTTGGACCATGTAGGTTGTACAAATATTTTTAAACCACGAAAAATATCAACAACCATCTGGATTTTATATTACTACCTCTCCTTCTTTCAAGTATAACACTTGAACAAGATAAGTTACATTGGTAAATAAACATCATGTTAAGTAAACACATAAAATTATGATTCTCTCTCTGAACAAGATCTAAGGATGCGTTTCTTTAAACATTAGAACTTGAAAGAATGCCCGAATAAATAAAAATGTACTTATAAATGGAATGAAACATTGCAAAATTGAGATAAAATTAATTACATTTAAAAAAAGGCCAAGAAGATCCATAAAATTTATTTCTTTGAAATATAATAATGTAAAGGTGTTTGTTAACCGCTTCTGTAGAACAAAATAATATAAAATTTTTAAAAATGTCCAATATTTATAAATAAATATTTAAAATTTAAATGAAACTAAATTATAAGTTACCAGAAAAACTAATCTTTACATGCTATTAACTTGTAAAAATTAAGTTAGTTGTTAGTTGTTTGCATTGTCTACATTAATTAAATTTTGTGATGTTATTGTTTTGACAAAACATTAGTAATATTGATTATAATTTTAATTTTATTTACAAGTGAATAATAAGAAGAATATTGTACAGCAGCAGTGGCTTTAAATTATGGGGGTGCTGCAACTTAGGTACGATCTTTTCAGATACAGTAAATGCGTGTTTCGATAAAATATCAAAATTATTGTAAAAATAAAAAAACTAAATATGAAAAATATATTGTTTTGTTTGTTATTTCTTGATGTTGTATTTCTGAAGTCATATTTGATAATAATTCTAATAATGTTCTGAAATATAAACTATGACATATTTTGTCTTTAATTGTAATGTCCAAATATGTAAAGATACGGATTAAACACGATAAATATTATGAGTACACTGCTACATTACTGATTTAAAAAAGGAACTTCTTGTTTTGCAGTGTCGAATTACGCTTCTCACTGCGAGTGTAAATGCTTGCGCGTGCATCGATATAACCTATCTTGCTATATGCTTCTTGTTCTTAGTGTTGCTAGATGTATTTTTATAATCTTTTATAGAAAATAAGAGAACTATGTACAATTTTTCTTGATAAAATTAATTATTATAAGCAGTACCTATACACGAGCCGCCCATGATCAGCATTAAACTGTTTTATATAGAAGTAGCAAAGTTGTTAAACAAGAAGCGTACGTAGAGTAATGATAATGAAAATGGAAGTAATTAAGTAAGTTAATGCAATGCGAGTATTTCTGGAAAGAAAATAACGCACACGTAACAACATGTCGTGAGCAGTGCATACGCGTTTCTCCCGCAAGAACGCAAGAAATTCGTTATCTAGCGAGCGCAGTTTTTAGACAGCAAAGAAATTAAAGATCGCTTTGAAGAGCACACGGGTAAATGTTTCACGAGAACTCCGATTACTTTTTATTTTGTTCCAGAAACCCTATATTGTTCGTGTACCTTACATTCCACCTCGGTATAAAATCTCGTATTAATCTCAGGCTTTTTGACGTACACCAAAAACAAAAATTAAATAAACCGTTAGTGAGAGTAATTAACTTTTCTCCTGCAGAAATAGGAATCACACAAATAAAATTTTAATTCCTTTAACAATTTACGCATTTCAATTAATTTATTATTATTATTAATGTTTAACGACAGCTCAACTATTAACATTATGTAGTTTTAACTAGTGTTTCACAAGACAAGATTTCTTCTCTTGTTTACTAATTTCTTGTCTTGTCTCGGAAAGTAAGATTTTGTCTTTCGCATTACTTTTGTATATCAAAATCTTGTATTAATAGTCATTTTCTTGCATATTTCTTGTCTTGCATGTTAAAATTCGCAAATGACTTTGAATATATAAATAATCTGGTAACACACACACATTTTTTTGTTTAGATAATATCAATGTCAATTATCAAATATATTTCTTATAATACAATTTATGTATTATTATTAAATAATTATTATAAAAACAAAAATCGGATAGCTGCATATATCGTATATTTTGGCTCAACAGCGACATCTGTACAAGCAGAAAAGCTTTTTTCAAAGCATCCTAAATTATATTATTTTTTTTAATACTTACATATTTTATAAGTATGTTCTTCTAATAAATTTAGAATTAAAATAAGCAAAAAAATACGAGAGTACAAGAAATGAAGAAACTATTCTTGCACATTTCTTATAAGACAAATTATTGCCTTGCCTTGCTTTGAAATTTGTAGCTCTTGTCTTTTGTTTCATTTTTTGCAATACACAGGCAAGGCAAAGAAAAATACAAAACTCTCGTGAAAAACTAGTTAATTTTTTTACATGGATTAAATATGCAACTAACCAAATATATTAAAATATAAAATATTTCAAAATATAATCCTTTTTATACATAATTTTCTTGAAAGAAATTTATGTATCAAATTTTCATTTTCAAACTATATTTAAACAATTTTTCGTTATCTATAAAAACTTCCGAGAAAAAAATTGTTTCTAATTCCGCATTTTACCCTGTATAATAGAATACTAAACTGGAAATTATGAAATTGTAACATGCAAGGTATCAAAGTATTAGGGATCATGTAGTTGAAATAACTGAAATGAAAATAATATAGAAAAGGTATTTTATTCATTTACCAATCCTATTAATCGCTATGATGTGATTACTACTATAAATAAATTGTTTAATTTGCAAGTTTTTTTTGTCTTTAGCTACAGTTCTTGTTATAATTTAATTTAAATATAACGTTTTGCATGGTTGAATATTTTGCTGTTTAAACACTTCGTTAAAAACAGCAGAACGTAGTTAATTTTCTGTTGTGCTTTTGTTTTCATTTGTACGTTTTTACATAGACTAGCAAAGAGAAGTAGTGGCAAATGAGTTCCTTGTCGGCTTCATAAACGAAAATTCTCGTACACATTTTCCCAAGTTTGTATTTGAGAATGCAAAAGAAGGCAACAAGGTAAACTATGTCATAAGAGAGCAAACTTGTACAGTGAAATAAGGTTTTGAATGTAAAGTGCATAGTACAAAGCAACCAAATAAGCATTTCATTTAAACAAAATAGCAAGAACGCCGGGAAAATCAAGTAAATAACAGCCATAACCGTAGTTAGTAAGGAATTGGAGAGTGAAGTCAGCAAATGGCCCTGGTGGGCACTGGGCAACCAAGTGATATTCTCCAACGATTCCGTCGAGACGAGACGAACACCGTCCAGAGACGGATTCCGGATTCGTCCGCTTCTGATTCCACCCAACTACATTTTTATTCTTCGCTGGAATTGCATTTCTATTACAATACATTTTTGGCCTCCTAAAGAATAAACAAAAAATCACATATTGTCGACGTCTATAGTAGTTGCGAATTTACGCATGTTTTTTAGTCTTTAAAGATTATTAAAAACAGTTGCTTTTAAAAGAAAATCTATAAAAATGATAGCTACAATTTTTTCATTATTTTAACTGATTTTGAGGTTTCATTGTTTTTAGTCTTATTGCAGAACATATTATACATTTTTTAAAAGTATCTGATTTATTGGAGTATTTAATTTTATGTCAAATATCATTATAACAAATTTAACAAAACAATAGATACATAAATTTATCGATTAACTTGTATAAGATTACTGTTATTATTATCTCTGAGTGAAAAACTGGATACGCGTAAAGCCGATGATCTAATGTGTGGTCATTAATATTAGAAGTGGCATCTTCTAGGAAGTATAGTTTTAAGTTCGAAGTAAAGTGTTTCGAATTACCTATAGTCAAAATATAATCAACTCTTCCTAACAAAACACCTAAAATCAACTTCGCAATGTAATAAAACATCTAAATTATAAGTTTTTTTAGTTTTTTGCTTGATGAGAATTGAGTAACCATACATACACAATCCTCATACACATAGGAGTAGACACACTTCCACAGACATCGTCGTAAAAATGCTAAAGTACTATGACCTAGAACGATAGCGTTTGCAGAAGGCTTAGCACTGTTAACTAAGAAGCCAGGTAACCTACAATATAATCTGAAAATCTAGTACGAAGAACTGAAAAAATACAACTTATGTCAATAAATAAGAATAAAACGACAACAATGGTTATTTTAAAGATCTATCAGAAAATATAACTCAAGCTAGAAGGCAAGGAAATAGTATAAAAAACAATTTAAATACAAAGGAAAAAGAATTAATGAGGATAGCCTGCATCACTAGTAGTGATACCACAGAATAGGTTTATACAGAAGCGACAGTAAGACAGAGAAACGAAAATTACAGAGAGATGGAGAATGTGCACAAATTTAAAGGGTTCATTGTTACCTTAGAGAGAGATAGGGGAAGAGCATAAATTTAAAGGTCTACACAATGCTTCAAGGTCATAGAACTGAAAAGGGGACCATGAAAGGTACCGACACGGAGTGTCGCTTCTGTATGTAACTATTCTATGGTGATACTGAGTACCTCAGGTACTTGAGGACCTGTTCCGCATAGGAATGTTGTACCATAGATGGAATGGAACGGTGTGAACACCTATGCGAATGTCCAATACAAGATTAGCAAAGAGAATATAGAAAATGGGTATCCCAAAAATGAAATAGGTAGACCAAGAAAAAAATAGAACGCCGAAATCAAAGAATACCTGAAAATGAAGGGTGTTGAAAAATTAACAAGAGATACGAAAAGCTGGAGGAAGATAATCAAGGTGTATAACAGTACCGTCAACAGATGGCAGAAGAGTACAGGATTATATATGTATGTATGTATTTTAAAATGTTAATTGTTACACTGACTATTAGCGAAAATTTATCGCAGTAACGGAATTTTATCAGTATAATTCTGATTCTATTAGTTGAGTTTTCTAGTGTTTTGCCTCATGATTAGTTAAGAACCCGTCCTTGAAATTTGTCTTGCAAATAATAAATGTTGTAGCTAGTGTGCACCATTAAAGGAAGCTAATAGTAATCGCCTACTAACCAGATTTTAAAACTGGCAGTAACCGGATAATTTCCCGGGAACAAAACCTCTTCGGATGGCATCGGCGGGTAGATTAACCTCCTCCAGCACTTAGCGTCCAGCGTAGCTTCATGTCTTTTTGTTGTGGAGTTTTTCCGGGAACGGCAAGGTGTTTCGAGGCTAGACTCAACGCCGACATTCACAGATCAGCGCCGCTTTTTCTCCACTTACAGGATTCGTCAAATTGGTTTTGTATTATGTGGAGAATGCCGACATATCCGTATATCGCGCATTCAAATCCGTCACATTTTGTAATTTCTTCCACTATATCTCCCAAAGATATTACATTCAAATATAAAAATCAATAGGAATTCCTTTGATATTTGAACGTTTTCAATTTTTACAGAATAAAATTTTCAAATTTCCCAACTTACATATGTAATATGTTTTTTATAAAACAAAATATTCCTTTTTTCGTTTTCAGAACAACCATGCCTGCAGCGAAAATGGAAAACTCAATATGTTTCATCGTAATTTTACTTGTATTTCAGACTAGATAGACATGAAATCAAGATGAGAATATCATAATTCTACACAATTTTGCTTCCATTTTAGTTATGTAGATTGTGAATTTATACCGCGAGAAAAAATTTAAGGGTAAATACTACACGACATAATGATCACAGAACAAAAATATTTTTTTCCAAAATCTTTAGCAAAATACATCATTATTCAACTTAAAACAGTGAGCAAAGTAGCATATTGAATCACAAGTGAGCAAAGTAAATAAATTTCTTCACAAGTGAGCAAAGTAAATAATATTAGTGAGCAAAATACACTAACTCTGAGCACAATGTTTTCATGGGATTACAGACATTATAATACATTTTACATTAAATTTAATTATAATTTATAAACATAATTGTACTGTTGAGATTTTCATTATTAAATAAAAAAGTACAATGTTTTGTTTTTTTTTTTAAATTATATTTTAAGATTGTGGAAAAAATTATGTTTAGCACACGTGAGCATGTCTTTTTCTCACTTGTCCAGTTGGCACACTCGCTTCGCTCGTGTTGCCAATTTCTGGGCCCGTGAGAAAAAGACATATTTTGCTCACTTGTACTAAAAATAGCTATTTTTAAATTCGCAAATAAATTTTATTTTATTTGACGTGAACATTTTTTTTATCATTCGTTGATGCATATTTTTAATAATTTTATTTTAACCTGCTATTATACTAATTGTTTACATAGCGCCTAATAAATATCTGATGTGTAATTAATAATGTAATCTGGCAATAGCTACATACTTTCGTCGATATTATTGTTAATCTTCTTTCTTTGCTGATTCGTGATTTTGATTGTGTAGTGTAGTGAAGTTTTTGTGAAAACGAATACCTAGAGAGATAGTGAGTTGTGATACTTGTAGTGCATCATTTATTCACCGTACAATACTTGTAAACTTAGATCGAGGATATCAAATGTACGCAGTCGTATGTAAGTATTTGTTGTTATGTTTATAAAAATTCCTTTAAGTACAAGGATATGATATTTAATATTATTCAAACCATTTATCTCTAAATGAAATAGGTATTATGTAATGTAATTTTCATAATTAATTTTTATTATATTGCATTCAATAAAATTCGCTACTCCAATGGTACTAAAAAAAATTATTTTAAGTAAACCACTCTTATTTTTGCGAATTTCATTTTTTTCTATTATCAGTACCGATATCGTATAGAATATACCCCTAATTTTTTTTCCCGAGGTATGGAAACACTATCAATAGGAACAGCTAGAATTAGCATTTTTCTTTCACTATAGTTCAAACCACTGGATAAATCCGTCCTGCTTAAAATAAGTTTTAGCCAATAGTTTTTTTCCAAATTCTATTGTTTACTTACAAAACATAGTATATTTTAAAACTTGCATAAATAATATTTAAAATCTATGATTCAAAGTTATTTTTTTAAAGTAAGTTATCTTACAGCAGCGGTTTTTGTAGAAGGTATAAAAATTTTCATCCAGTCTTTCTTCAAAATATCTCCGAAAATAGTAATAATAATAATAATAATAATTATTATTATCATTATTTTTATTATTATTATTATTATAAATAATCTTTAATGATTTTAGTCAAAGTCAAGATTCAGCCAAAGGCTGCTCTTCCATCTAACCCATACAAAAGTTACAATAAAAACAATAAACAACATATTTAAAAATGGAGATAAAAAGAGACTACATCTATCAAAAAATGTGTTTCACATTATATTTAAAAGAGTTTACAGATAGAAATTTCAAAGAACAGGGGTTGCTGTTATATAATCATCGCGCAACAAATGAAAATGAACTTTTAAATTTAGTTTTCCTGAAGCATGGTACGATATATAAATCTTTTATTCTAAGAGAGTAGTTATAATTTCTGGGAATCAATTTATCATATAGATAAGACGGAGTTTCAGCCAACCTAATTCTATGTACCAGACATGCTATGTTAACTATATTTTCCATGTATTTTAATTTAGCTAAACTGTCATAATGCGATATCGTTTCATACTTTCGAACACTATACACAAATCTAAGACAAGAATTTTCGATCAGCGTGATTCTATTTTTGACCTTTTGTGGGAAATTTGGGAAAAATATGCAAGCACAATTTTCAATTATCAATGTCTCTGAAATGTGATTCAAAACGCTCAAATTTTAATTTAAAAACCTTTTGACGATAGTGAACATCTTTATAAAATTAAACGTGATGATATTATACATTGGAAACTATTAAAATATTCTGAAAAATATACAATGATTGAAGTTGCAGAAGTAGCACTTGTAATGAAACAACTTCAATATTGCTTATTTATGTCCGTTCTTATTACGTTTCAGTATATTTTTCTTCTTGGAAACTAGATTTATTAGATTGTACAACAAAAGCAATGAAGCAAACTTTTCCTAAAGAAACTTGTTACAAAATCTATTTAAGTATATCTATTAATTTTCTGTCTATTTCTACAGCTGTATGGAGCTGAAAACTTTAAATAGAGTTGAACTGACGAAACCTTTGCTCACCTAAGTTTTGATCGAAGTTACCTGCGAACTTTCAGATATCACTGATTTCAACAGATGGCTTTGGTAATATTTATGTTTTATAGTTTGTATACTTTGCATATGCATTTGCATTACCAACGTCGATATCACGGGGAGATTAATTTAAGAAATTATTTATTTCATGATGACTATCTTATTCCTTTAGATACTATTAGATTATAATAATATAAAGTAGTATATTTTACATAAATACAAGAATTTCATTAGGTGTAATTTGAAGCTCGAGGGCAACAAAGAGTCGAGAGAAAATAATAATATCTTATGAGGTGTATAAATTAATTATTTTATTCTCGCCTAAAGTATGAATAAAAACAAAAGATTTAAAAACAAAATAAATTAACACGTACAACTTTTAAAATATTAATAAAATATCACATCGAAATAAAATGTCAAATGAACTATTCAACTTTTTGACAAAATTTCGATAAGCATTTTATTCTTTAAGGGCCAGTTTTACAATGGCAGATTAAGGGGATTTTGTAATATTATCAAAATAATCTGTTCGTATAATTTATAATATAATATTTAACGAAATTTGAACAAAAACTAATTGATAAAAATTCATAAATAAAATGAATTTGACTTACACTTGATTATAATGCTAATTTCTGAAGAATATTGGTTTTTGGAAACATTTAACTATGATTTTAGAACAAAATTTACATCCTATGAATGCATTGTTACAATAAGATATTTATTTTTTATTTTATATTTTATTCTCTACAATGAATTATAGTTTTTGTACGGTCGTACAGTTCCAAAGTGATTCTGAGGTTAGTTGGAACAAATCTAAAAATCTCTAGAAAAAATTTTGAAATATAGTATATCTGTTATAACATTTATTTATTTAGGTGAAGTGTAAAAATAATTGAAACACTTAAATTTATATAACTAACTAGTGAACGAATTATAGTTAATAAAAAGTAACACTACAAACAAACAAATATAAACATTAAATTGAGTAAATATTATAGATTAAAATTTAGACGCTAAGAATATTTATTTAAACACTTAATACTACGACTGTCCTGTGGTCTTTTCTGCTCGAGCTTATATAATAGAGCAATTAAGTTCTGGAATACTCTAGGAGCTTCGATGTGACAGAACAATAGAAGCGTTGCTAACGTGTCTCGACTTGTCTACCTGCGACCGTCGCTCGCGGCGTGGTCTTAAGATCGCTATACTTTGTAATAATTTGTTACTTCTGACACGATTTTAGTATCATAAAATAAATACTCTCAGACGCAAATAAAATTAAATTTAATTTCAATTTTATTTATAATTACTTTTAATGAGATTCGAGATGAGAATAAAATATGCAGGACAAAGTGCAACACGTGTACCTGTTCTTGCAGATAAATTACGGATTTAATACAAAATACTCTATCTTTTATCTGCATTAAAATTACGTGTAATAATAAAATTTAAAGAGATAAGTTTAATTTTGTTTACGAGGTAATTGCCATAGTTTCTAGCTGTGTTTACATCCTTCCGTATTAAAAGAGATAAGACTTTTAGTGCAACTCAAAACTAAACTTACAAACATGACATGCTTGGCACATTTTCCACTCAGTAAAATTTTATCTTTCACACTCTCTTTCTTCCAAATCGTCAGGACAATTTCACAGGTTTTACAATAATACTCACATCAAGTACAGCTATTTTCCTTCATGTAACTATTTGTATTATCGTCAAAAAGTTAAACCGGTAACAAGGAAATAAGATTGAATCGTTAAAGTATTTACATTATTTTACAATCTAACATTTTCGTGTATAACATGTACTAAATGTTATTACATTTATGATAATATAGTTCTAATTCAAATAAAGTAAATTCATATACGTGAAGGCTTAACCGTATTGTTCTAAGTATTTTGAAATATAATGTATTTTTTCTACAACTGTCAAAAGAGGTTGATGTTTATGCATTATGCATTAATATTAGTACGGGAAGTACGGCATTTTTTTAATTGAGTTATGTAACCATAACAACGTACTGGGTACATTAGCCACTGGGAACATTTTTTATCAATTTATTATCGAAACTATAACAACTATCTCTTTCCCTTAGGTACAAAATAGATATTTTTTATTCTAGATAGCGAAATGATATTTTCTTACGAGCTCTGCGAGCAAAAGGAACATTCGAGAATATAAAAGCATTTCGCAATCAAGTATCAAACAACATTTTTTTGAAAACTATGTCCCAAAATTAGTACAAATGCAAAGAAAAAATTATGACGTTTATCAAATCAGATACTCTCTGACAATACTTCTCAGTTTAATATTATTAAAATGATATCAGAAAGCGACGTAGACAATAAAGTGACGGATTTGATTAAATTGCGACCCTTTATTTTACCAAAAAAAACTTGTTTTGTACTATTGCACTGAAAAAAAAAGTTTTATTAATTGAGTTTCTAATAAGTCACTTTTATTGTTTATCAAAACGGTAAGTAAATTCATATTAGAACGAATGCACACAAATTATTTAGTCAATCTTTATGGTTATTTGATATACCATTAAATGAAAATAACAATGCAGGAAACGAGATTTCAGACGACAGAATTTGCTGTATATCTTCTAAAAGTCCATCCTCATTTTCAGAAGTCATAGAAATATTTTTTTGTATAGATAAAATTTTTCAATCATTGCATATAAGGGAAAGGAATTTAATTTCCTATAAGATCTCAAAGTGTGATCCCTATTTCCTGAACCGTTCTATATATCATCTTTTCTAGACTGTCTGGAAACTATAATAATCGATTTAAAATATTGATAAAAGCTATAAATATCGTTATTCCCAAGGGCAATGACATGTTCGTCTAGATCTCTGGAACCAAGCAACGTCAATATGGTTGGTACACTATGCACTGCAAATTATATGTTTTCTCTGTTTTTCATGTCTTTTTTTTTTCTAAAATAAAACAATACATTACTCCTTTTAATAATATTGTCTGACCAAATATATTTATTAATATAATATTACATTTGAAACATAAATACAACATAGACAAAATACAAAAACTCGTGTAATTGCTATTAATATAACTAGGCTTATTATGAGTATTATAACCGCCAAAGATCAGAATTGAATTCCGATTTCCTAGAACAAAGATTTTAATGCGCTTAAAACATGATATGATTTATTTCTTATGTGATTTGTTCAATAGTTTACCAGTGTCAGAATATGAAGACGTTATTAATAAATATTGTTTTATAAAATTCTCGTATCAATAAACTTTTCGTGATCAAGTGTGTGTAGTTACAATTGTCCCATATTTAATAGGTACTCTTTAATTATATATATGAAACGTATAAAACTTTAGAAAATCGAAAACAAAATTCTTATTACAGAGAAGTAAGGATTAATCAACATGTGTAAACCATGCCAGAGATTTCTGAGTTCGTCCTTTCCTTTGGATTCCATTGGTATTATACGTTATTATTTCTAAATATGTTTATTTTTTATTTCAGCTGGTATTTTCCTGATACGTTTTTCTGGTATTCTCTAATAAACTAAGTAAATTTAAAATTTCATAACGCAACGAGTAAGACTCAACGCAGATGAGTCATCACGGCTGACCTGTCTGGGCAGGTAGTCACGTTAAAGGTCAAGTGGGATAGGAGCGATGACGCTATTGTTCGGGAATTTCATAGAGTCCAGAAAACTCTGGAATGTTCTAGAGATTAATTGGCGGCATGTATATGAGGGTCGCATCAGGCGGTTAATGGAAGTAGTATCAGTCAGAGTGTGCAGAGAGTCATTGAAGAAAGTCAATGTCGGTCAGTACATGTCAGCGAAATGTAAAGTAGAAGTAAATAAATATAAATAAATAGTTGTTGATATAAATATATTGTGGAAGTAAATATTGCGTGTTTAAATAAATGTCCGTAGTGCTTAAGTCTTCATTAATAATAATTACTTCTAAATTAGTGATAATATTTCTTTATTTATTTTGTTACTTACTTTTATTATTTATTATTTATTATATAAATACTTGTGTTTCAACTATTTTTTACACTTCACCAAAATAAATAATCGTTACAATAACATATATTGAAATGAATTTGATAGTTTTTTGTTCTTGTCGATTACTTTTGCACTTTCCCCTGAGAAAATGGAGATGCACCTCAACTTCTTAGCTTGGAAATTGCGCTGATGGATTTATTGTTGAAAATTTTAAGTTGTTAAGCCGCAGCTAGGGAAGTACGAAAGTTAAACTTTAGAATGATGAATAAATAAGGAAAAATGTACGACGCTATTGGATATTTAAAGCTTATGTTGAAGTATGGGCGTATTAAAGCAAGCTCTTTTTATTGAATAAAGTATGCATTTATAATAAAAACAAAAAGGCAGGCTTGTGGGTGACGGCACCGAACTTGAACAGGTGCTACAGTACTTAAAACTTTTCCAACTTTTCCCACAGAGCATGAAAACTTAATCAGTTCATGATTCTTTAATTTCGTTAGCGTCAATTAAACTAATCATCTTAAAAAATAAGGAAAAGTGACTTCATTAACTTGCCAAGTCTGCCGCCGATATTTATCAATTAACTCGCATATCAAGTTTAAGTCCTTTTTCATTTCATACTTTTACGAACATGAAATAAAATTGCTACCGTAATATAACCAATCCTAGGAAACATGTTTAATTTTAAAGTGATCTTATTGGTTATTAGTTTGATACTAGCAAAAGCTCAGCTATGTTGAGCATTCCCTAGGCCTCCGGCGACAGGGAAATACTTACAAATAAGCTCATATTTCACATAAATATTTGAACAAAGATATTTGTTATTTTCAAAAAACTTATACTCGTATTGAATGACTTACCTCTGGTATTAGCAACAGACATTTAATTTTTAATTAATGAAAAAAAACATATCGAAGTTTTGACAGCAATGTTGAATATCCTTTTTAATATTTTATTTCAACTGGCTTTTGTTCTTTAAATGCACATTTAAAATTAAATTTCTGTTGATAATACCGGAGGTAATAAAAAAAATGTAACTTGTAGGCCAGTCAAATAGTACACTAGAAATCGCTAAAATCGCAAACTAACGGCTAGTTCTGATTTTTTAATATGTTGTTAGGACCACTACCAGTAGTGTATATCCAAGTTTGCAGCTTCGAAAGACCTGTGCCACCTTCGAACCACTCGAAAAACCGCGAAATTTTCGCACTTGTTTCGGTATTTTCACTATAACTCTTAAACTATGCTTTTTTTCATTAAACATCTTATTTATCTTTTTAAAGTAGATTAAATTTGCGACAATTTAAGGCCAGAACCAGCTCTTTAGGCCTAATAGTTACCAAGATACAGCCCTCCAAAAATTGTCATTTTTTTCCAAAAAAGTGAAGTTTCAAGATTTGGTCAACTTTTGACCCCGAAATCGGGGAAAATACTCATTTTACGGGTAAAGTTATACGGAAAGATGTTGTAGCGAAAGTAATTAGCTTTAATTTAAGCACAGAACAACGTCCGTAGGTCTGATAGTTTCCTCCTAATGTTAAAAAATCCATAAAACGGGAAAACTGCATTTTTCGCAAATTTGCTGTGTTTTGTCCTTACAATGGTTTGAGGGTAATTTGAAAGGAAAACCCATGTACATCCACAACAAATATTTATTTAGCCTAATAATAATGTATGTACAGTAAAATTAATTTAATATTTTTATTTACTATTGTGTATGTATTTGCATATTTACAAAATATATTGTTTGGTTGCCTCATAATAACAGAGCCCAAAGTTTGTAATATCTGTACCACCCAACTCACAGTCAAACATATAATCAAAGAATGTAACAAATACAAAACGCATCGAGCAAAACACAAAATACCGAGCACGCAGTCATTTATTAATTTTCTAGCAGACGTAAATGAAATGTAACGAATAATATCATATATTTATGTCATGTAGGATTAGTGACCAATGGTTGAAATCATATATTTCAAATAAATAGAAATAAATTGTTGTAATGGTTCATTTTGCCCTCTTCGAGGGTGGTTCGAAATCGTCCAAATCAGCTTGAAAAATACTTAGTAGATCATCGACGTCGTCGTCGTCTTCTCCTCCTTCGGCAATCTTATTTACGGTGACGTTTTGGCCCGATACGCCGGAGCAAAATTTGCAAAGTGCCGAGCATTTGAGACCTGCTTTTAGGCAGGTACAGCCGCCTCCGCTACAGCCTTTCTTGCACCCGCATGATATAAATTTCAGAAGGGAGGGGGATGCTACTTCGCTCATCATTGTTATTGGCATGAGCCCCTGATCTGCCTTCTTCCATCCCCATTGAGTGGCATCTTTTTTCACCCCCAACCACTTTTGAACTTGGTGGTAAGTTCGGTAGGAGTGAAATGTTGCACCATCTTCTGTTGGAGGCAAATGAGCGAGGTCAACAAGGGCAGCGGAGGCGGCTGTTTTGACAAAAATTTTATAGCGCATTCTTTGGAGGGTATCCTCAGTGTAGTCTCCTCCATACAGAGCTACTAGGCACTGCGCTCCGGCATCTGCGATGGCTTGGTGAGATGCAGTAGGCTGGAGAAACACTTCAGCTGTGGTGATGAGACGTGGGTGTTTCTGCATGGCGCTCCACAGTTTGTTCTTCCCATACCAGTATAGGGCAGAGGTAGTGTCACACCCAGTGAAGGCATGGAGAAACAACTCAAATCCTGGGGGAACTTCCAAATCTCCACGATTAAATGAGTTTGAAGAATATTGTAAGGGGCCAGAGTCACCTCTGCCACTTTTCTGGAAAAAAACGTTCTTCACAGCCGATCCTAAACCATTGAGAAGGACGAGGAGGTCCATATCCTCTCCAATGATTAGCACTGACTGGAAAGACGTGCTCTTGTCAAGTGCTAGCTTAACGATGTCGCAGTCAGCATCCTCGACTGCCTGCTTTGTCTCAATTCCCTGGCTTTGGAAGGCGGAGCATATCAGAGCAATCAGTCGTCGTTTGTTGCTATCTTTGGCCAGCAACTTCTCCTGGGCCATTTTTATTATATTTGATTCTTCTAAGATGACTTCGTTGCACTGTTGAGAACCATAACGCCTTATGCGTTCGGCAGTTTTTGTGTTCTTCTCTGCCCCATCCTCAGGATATCCGTGGAAGACCACAGCAACGTTCCTTCCGAACTTATTAAAGGTGTAGCTGACGTATCCTATGACAATACCCCTCACAGAGTCGTTACGACGCCATATCACCACAACAAACGTGTCGGCTCCTACTGAAAAGTTTTGAGGGAGCGGAGTAAAAGTTGTGTAGAACTTTGATTTGGTTCCTTTGCACATACCGTCAGCTGTGAACAATGCCATGGGGTATGGAGCCAACTCGTACTTAAAATGTTCTTTCAACTCATTGTCCGACTGCTTGATGATACACAGTCGCTGGAAGATAGTCAGTGGCTCTACATCCACACGTTTCTCTCTTACTTTCATGGATGTGCTCATTGATTGCTCTGTTATTATGAGGCAACCAAACAATATATTTTGTAAATATGCAAATACATACACAATAGTAAAAAAAAAAATATTAAATTAATTTTACTGTACATACATTATTATTAGGCTAAATAAATATTTGTTGTGGATGTACATGGGTTTTCCTTTCAAATTACCCTCAAACCATTGTAAGGACAAAACACAGCAAATTTGCGAAAAATGCAGTTTTCCCGTTTTATGGATTTTTTAACATTAGGAGGAAACTATCAGACCTACGGACGTTGTTCTGTGCTTAAATTAAAGCTAATTACTTTCGCTACAACATCTTTCCATATAACTTTACCCGTAAAATGAGTATTTTCCCCGATTTCGGGGTCAAAAGTTGACCAAATCTTGAAACTTCACTTTTTTGGAAAAAAATGACAATTTTTGGAGGGCTGTATCTTGGTAACTATTAGGCCTAAAGAGCTGGTTCTGGCCTTAAATTGTCGCAAATTTAATCTACTTCTAAAAAGATAAATAAGATGTTTAATGAAAAAAAGCATAGTTTAAGAGATATAGTGAAAATACCGAAACAAGTGCGAAAATTTCGCGGTTTTTCGAGTGGTTCGAAGGTGGCACAGGTCTTTCGAAGCTGCAAACTTAGATATACACTACTGGTAGTGGTCCTAACAACATATTAAAAAATCAGAACTAGCCGTTAGTTTGCGATTTTAATGTACTATATGACTGGGCTATTGTTACATAATAGTTAAAAGAAAAATAGAATTAATTACGTCCTTTAGCAAATATAAGCGTAAAAAATTCTCTATCTTGGGATTTTTTTTCGCTAGCTAGGTTAGACTACCTACTACTACCATTATTCACCTTTATTTGACATGAGAATTTTCTCCGCCACCGTTTACTTGGTAACCATGGTAACCAATGGTAACATGAGTCAATAATGCAAATTGACATATTTTAAAGAAACAAGCCTCCACAAATCCAAATATTAAACTCTATAAATATGTAGGTAAACTATGGATTTATAATTTAAATTTGCTGTCTAATATAAAAGTAAATCCAATAAACACAAATGAAGAATCAAATAAAGTGAAGTTAATACACTGAAATATCTAAAATAACTGAAATATCAGAAAAAATAAATAAATCATTTTGTGCGATTTTTGGAGCAAAGTATCCAAAATAAATCTAGATGATGATATAAAAATATTTAAAAAAATAACAGAAATCTCGGCGTAATGATTGAAACTCGAGAATCTCGATTTTATTTTCTCGTCTCGTAGTTTTTTTTTAAAGTCGTTCTCGTCTTGCCTCAGACGAGATATTTCGAGACGAGACGAGTGAGATTCGAGAAATATTTCGTCTTACCGGAATCACTGGACACAATTTGGCGCTAGGTCAGTAATGATAGTTTTTTCAATCTTGGTGTATTATATATTATTATGGTACAATAAAAACAACTTTTTCAGAAGGTGAGCATACATATTACACTTATACTATACCAATACATTGCTAATCATAGAAAAACATATATTAGTGTATTTATAATTATAATGTTTCAAAAAGTATTTAATGAATTACTTTCAGTATAAAAATATATAGTATGACTTAATTATTAGCTCATTTAGCATTTAGCGATTTGCCATAACGTCCATTATTAGTCAAATAAAATCGTGCAAAATGTCCTAGTGGTTTAGAACCTAATATAAGCTGTAAGTATTTTGCGCTGAAATGCAAGCGGAACAATTTATGTATGATTTGATATTATAGAACGACTAGAGCTACATTGTCTTTACATCCTTGTTTAGCGAATTTATGTTCTGCAATATTAACAACGTATCCAGTAAATACGAAATAGGTCAAACATATTATAAATAATATTCGAATATACGAGAATATGCTTTCTGCGTTATTTATCAATTACCGTATGAACTTTAGTTAAATTAAGAGAAGAGATAAAAACATACAATTAAAACGCAATAAACATTAATTACAAGTTTCAAGGAATCTATTAAGCACTATGGAATCTAAGTTAATTAAAACTTTCAATTTCAATTTAATCAGTTCTCTTCGACTTACCAATTTAGCTTTGATTTTTATGGACAGTCACTTATTTTTAATGGAGTTGTTTTGCATTTTTTATTAGTGGATAATGCTCGAGGACTTTAGAAGCCAATCAACTAGAGCGTTTTAATTGTGGGGCAATTGTTTAAAATTTAATTTATTCTACATCGAAAGGATATTACCTATTTAAAAAAAATTGTTGTGGACACCACATGACTTCTTTGTACGCTAAATTATACACATTTTTTGCTGCATATCGTATTTCTCTTGAAAGTGTGATCATAAAACGGCTAATTATTCTTCAGTTTTCATTCGTTTCATATCTTCAAACTTCCTTTCGAAATGGATCATCTTTTATAATTTTTATGCATTATCTACACAAAATTTTTCGAAATCGATAGTAAACTACACGATATCACTCCAAGTAGGAGTTACAGAAAACTTTACAAATTCTTATGTCAAAATTTAATTTTACGGACAAATTAAATTAACCTATATTTTAATAGTATTATATTTTTGCAGTTTATTTTAGCACTACCTAAAATAGCAAACATATCAGTCTATAATATTAATGGTGAATTTATTTATTATTTACCTTTCATAATAATTTATCTGATTTCATGCAGACAACGTCTAGGAAGGTGTAATCATAAATGAAAATTTTAAAGAAATATTTGACACTTTGACAGTACGTATATTATCACAGCCAAGCCTATCTCAATAGCTATTTATTTTTGTTTTTATTTAATAAGTTAACGATTTCGAAAAAAATATGTAATATATATCTAAATATTAAAGCCAGATATTTCCATTGAAATCTGAAAACCGAAATTTTTCGCGATTATAATACTTTCTTTACTTCGTAAAAGGAATTAAAAATACGTAATACTCCTAAAACATTTATGTTGAAAAAAGATCGGCCAAAAAATGTAAATCACATTTGTCACTTGAATCAAAATTTCAAGTGAAAATAATTATAACATTCGTTTTTCTCGGATAATAATAAACGAGATAATTTTTAGAGTTGTTGTTTTTTTACAAAATTAGAATTAATATAAACAATATGTCTATCACATTGCTTATGTTTATTATACATTTCCATTCCAGCATAATATCCAAAATATTTGACATGATGTGGGATAGCAGGACGGCAAGATAAATGGTATCTTGTTGCAATTCAATCAAACTTCTGTAAACAGTCTCTCAATTACAGGAACGTTTCTGTAAATGTATACGCCGTCGATGATAAACATGATAGTTAAATCAGGATCAGCTCAGCCCGGAGTCACATCTGATCTGGCAGGATTTATTACATCCGTCGAATCATTGTTTGTTTTAACGACGTGTCTGCTTGTATCTGCTGGGACATACTCATTTCCTAACGTCTCGGAGAAATACTAATTGGTTTTATAATTAAGAAGGAAGTAATACTTCATAAAATATATTCAATATTCTTGTACCTACATTCAATTGAATAACTCATCGCTAGAGATGGGATTTTAGGTTGTAAATTATGCAAAAATAGGTACCTACTTAGGTAAATAGGATTAAAAAAAATTGTTTTAGGTAATAAATATTTCGAATTAGGTATTAAAAAGTAATTTTAGATAATAAATTTACAATAATTATTAATAATTTTTCTTATAATAACAATTAAACATATTTTATCTTAAAATGAATTTGTTATCAAGGATTAATATAAAAATTGTAAACTTTATTTTCTTGGGAAAGGTGAAAGAGATTTTTTTTTTGTTGATAATGTATTCGAATTATCCATATCCATTTCGTTTTCCTTAATTCTTCTTCCATAATTTAATATAAACATATACAAAATTAAATATTCTAACTAGTTTCCGACCGAAATACGATTTTCAGCCGAAACCGAAACTGTAACCAAATATTCAGCTCCTCTTCTAGTTTCGGCCGAAACCGTAACCTAATCTTAGAATTATGTATTTAACTTAAAATTTAGTTAATTTTTAATTAAACATGAAAATCTAGTCTTTTCTTACCTTCAATTTATTAGAAAATCACTTTATAATGGTTCATATCCCGAGCTCACTTTTATAATAAATGTGCTTTTCGGAAGCCTAATTTTGCATTATAATCTAATGAGACCAAACATCGTAAAAGTGAACTCGAAATGCGGGTCATTATCTTTACTAAGGAAGTAAAGACTAGTTAACTATCACTACCACACAAATGTCACAAATAATAACAATCAAATGAGATACCTTTTCAAGAAGTATTTATTACTAACAGGTTCTCTTATAATGTATGCTATTCTCTTGTTACTTATTTTTTCAGAATAACAATAATAAATTATTAATTATATCTTTGAAAGAAAGAAAAATAAAATAACGTACAAAACAAAACTATTAACTAACAAACAAAAAAAAATGAAATCGTTCAGAACAAACCCGAAAGCACCAGACACGATACGAGCCGAAGTTTTGCCCAAAAATTGGCTAAACCAGTATTTCTGGCATGGCCGAAACTGGCTGAAACCGAAACTTCTGTCGGATACTAACTCTAACCAACGATACAACATACATCATTACATGCCTGTCATATTTCGCTGGAAATATGATAATATGAAAAAAAAAGTTTTCCTATATTAATTCTCTGTCAAATTTTGTATTGTTCACCCTTTCATCATCTACACTAATAATTAATTTATAATGTTTATTTTAGTTTGTAATTCTTCATGTACGCTTATAGTTTCCTTGAAATTGGTTTGTTCCGTTTGAATGTAAGAAAATGTATGTAAATTGGGAAAAATATAGGCGTGATTCAGAGCGAATTCATTATTATTGTTGAATAAGAATAACAAAGGGAATTGGTAGGCATTATATCGGCGAGTAAAAGGTTTCTGTTATGTAAATAAGCAGGGTCAATTCAGAATCGAGGGAAAACAGGAAAATAACAGTTTGTCAAGAGACATAGGAGTCCTGCGGTGTAGATTGAACCAGCAATGAGTCTTTCAGTGAGCCGCGGCCGTATTTCAGCTCTGAAAGCGCGGTCACACTGAAAACTGAAAGGAAAGGGTTCCATTATCATTCACAACCGGATACAAAACAAGACACAATGTCGACACATTTTCCTATCACTTATCGAATGGGGCTCGTTTGTCTGCTTCGACAATGCTCGCTGTTGATTATCCTGCATGCTACGTTAATTTACGAGTTACAGCAGGAAGAAAAACGCTAGAAATGGGGGCACCTTGAATAATGAAAGTACATTCCTATTGTGTTTGCAATGTTGCGCGGACTCTGATCCTGTTTCGCTTAATTGCTAAATATCGGTAGTGACTTTTCCTTATTTTTTCATTGTCTTAATAAAATTTAAACGAATGTTGAAATATAATATGTCATTGTTCCATGAAGAGACAAAGGCCACATGATTCCATTTTATGTCAGACCATTTAACTTGCATTTTAAAGATTTTATTTGCTTTACAGTCAATCTCGATATAAAAAATATACAGATTGTTAATATCAATTGCATGTTACATCGGTTTTCAATGGGCGAGTATTACTGTAAATGTTTCCAAATTTTACGTAATGAGGTAATTAGTGCAAAGGATGTAATAGGTATAAACCAATGATTACTTTTTACTTCCTTGTACGAAGTAAAGGAAGTATTGTAATCGTCAAAATTTCGATTTTCAGATTTTAACTCAAATATTCTTTTAGACTATCGCTGAATCAATTTTGACTAGTTTCAGCGTTTCTTCGTATGTACGTACGCATCTCGCATAACTCAAAAGATATATTTTATCACTAGTACAGCAACTAAACTTTTGCGAGAGCGAGCTTATTTTGACAGACCGAGCTGAAAGCCAGGCCTGCAAATAATGCAAGATCTCGCAAGAGTTTCTGGTCGTGTGATACACAATTTTTTTTACGACGATGACACTTTTAATTTATTACAGAAATATTATTACTACTTAAACCTTCCTACACTATAGGTTTTTATGTCAGTAACATTTTCGTTTCCCATAGATATATGAATAAACAATTTACCTACTTGTTTTATTAAAAAAAAATGTTCTAATCTAAAAAATAAAACGAATGTGAATCGTATTTTTCAACAATTAACGTAAATATAATTATACAAGACGAGTATAATATGAATAATAAATCAAAAATACTTATTTTAATTAACATTATACATTCCCAATAAAATAAAATTAAAATTTTTGATAGAATGTAATGTTAAAATATTTAGCCTCCTTCAGAAAAGCACGTTAGGTTGAAGCTCTACACCTAACTCATAAAATAATTCATAATTCTTCCAAAGTAAGTTTAAAGCATATTGACAATTGTGTACAATGTCAGATGGGTTTTAAATTTGACGTTTAATTCATACTTCTGCCTCCAAAAAGAGATGAAAATAGTATATCCTTCCTTCTATGTTTGGCCAAAAATTTAACACGTACAATATAGACAAGTCTGTATCTAGTGATATATGATCTAAGACTATGACTTACTACATTATGTAAAGATTGACTAGCTAACCTCTGAAATTCTGTTGAACGAGCCATTACATATTCTGCGAATATCGATAGAATGTTCTGAATAATACTTTTGCAATTATTGACGTCCATCGATATCTATAGTTTTCGTACAAGCGCCATTATTTAATTATTACTAAATAATACTGACACTTTATTTTGAAAGAATCTTGTTTAACACCTCTCAGTTCGAGTCAAAGCTTTGCTTACAAACTGAGCCACGGTTGTCTATATTTTTGTGTTATTCTAATCTTTGCATCTTTAAGGGAGTTCATATTTACTTGGATAATGTTTAGGTAGCGACATAAAAGCAGTGAACAATTTGGTAGCACAGGTCGTTAAAAATATACAATAGCGAATTTTGTCCCATCCCGTTAATCATCTCAGTGCAGCACTAAAAAATAAAGGACGGGGAAAGAAATACGCGTGGATTATAAAAGGTAAAAGGTTCCATCAAATATACACGCGCGCATTCTCCAGCCGCGTAAACTGTGAATTTATGTGCATATTTCTTTGTTATCTACATTGTTCCCGCCATAAAGAACAAACGGTGGAACCAACATGGCTAGATTTAAGCACCCTGTAATGTTATCACGGGGGCAATTTCTCTAAACAAGATAATCTTAGCGCGTAATGACTCGCGCAACAGGGGCGGCGGCTACGCCCCGGACCTTGTCATAAACTATATCGATAACCTGTACTCCCGGTTCATCTCCGCACCGGTCATCAACGCTCGCAACTATATTACGGCTAACGCACTAAAAAATCGACACACTTATGATTTTACTGCTGCTTTTATGCTTTGCTTGACAGGAATATCAATTTTTCGACACCTGCTTATTATGTTCTTTAACTTTCTTATTGGTTTTAACAAGTCGTGTTTCTAAGGGTTGACTTCAATATTTTCCAATTCATCTTCAGTGTCCAGTAATCATATAAATAATGAATATCGTAAAAAATAATCGACAGTATTCGAGATTCTATATATTTTTACGACAATACTGAAATCATAGATGATAGAATAGAAGGAATATAATCATCATATTTATCTCTAAATGGACATCAAGCACTTAAAGTACTTGTTTCGTGATCAGTTTTACATTCATTTTATTAGTTTAACAGGTTGAGTGCCAACATCTTTACAATCCATCCAAAGGCTCATATATTGAAGAGATACCAACTATTTCTAAATATTATTTTTTCTGGTTTTAAGATGTGCAAGAGTTGTTATAATGATTGATAAATCTATGTATTATTCAGGCAACTAAGTTACAATAGTTTCTGTTTTTCCCTTGTAAATAAAAATATCACACACACAACCATAATAAATCATAATTTTTAATAATACAAACAATACGACTAGGTACTAATAAAAAAATTTCAAATTAGCTGTTAGTTTTACAGATTACTAGCATGTAAAGATTAAATTTCGTGGCAAATACAATAGTTCACGGAAATTACATTATATTCACTATAGAAACTAAACTTTACAAGTTACTAATCTGTAAAACTTATACAAGCTAATAGTTTGTTTTTTGTTACTGTCATACAATTTACTTTTCTCTTCCTATCAGAAGTTAAAACTGTTTCACCTTGCTAATAATGTAAAATAATATTATCTCACGCAATTTTCTTGCTAAAATACAAAATAATAATTTAACCAAATCAATCACTTGTCAGTTTATTGTCTTTGTCTTCAACGCTTTCTGATATAATTTTTATAGCATTAAACAACGACATATTGAAATATTTCACTTTAAAATTGATATAATTTAGAACAATTATTTGATTTCTTCTCTTATCTATAAAAGACTAGACAAGTGCTAGTCAGAGAATATCTGATTTAATA
Source organism: Stenolophus ochropezus (assembly GCA_035578165.1). Taxonomy (NCBI): domain Eukaryota; kingdom Metazoa; phylum Arthropoda; class Insecta; order Coleoptera; family Carabidae; genus Stenolophus; species Stenolophus ochropezus. The sequence continues at coordinate 26,176,822 of JAQOWZ010000003.1, read as the reverse complement.
AACGTCAAATTTTTCTTTAGTTGCTTGATAAATGATTGTGAAATTATTTTGCCTTCTCAAATGTTTTTTTTTTTTTTGGTTGTACTCACAAATAAAAATTTCAGAATGAAAAAAGTCTATTTCAATTTTGTTATTACACTTTAATAATTGTAATTATTATTGTACGATTTTATGTCTTTTTCGTCTCTTCCTCATATGGAGACGAATGAGGGTTATACGATGGATTGAAACACATATACAGATAAGCAGATAATTCCGAAAATATGATTTTTACCATGACAAATTCCTATGTTTTGGTGTTCGCATCCATGGGATTCAAACTCGCTAAGCTTTTGAATTCCGATTTCCTTTAATAGTAGCCACATTTGTTTAACATAACTTTCCACTTAATTCGTACACGACCACCATATTATTACCAATCGACGGATTTAAGATCTTACAAGAAATACTTTCATTTTCGTGATTACACATTAGTAGTTGTAAGCATTGCAATAGTGCAGTTATTTATCTGCGTATGTATCTTTGTAACGCCTAAGCTATGCAGCACGTGGCAATTTATCACCCGTACCGTTACCATTAGTACATAACTCCTGCTTTTCTTTTCTGCCGCGAATTCTTTCGCAGATCTCGTTCCTGGTTTTAAATAAAGCAATACGTGACTTCTACGCGGCTAGATGACAATAAGTAGATTGTACAGCAGTGTATGATTCCGCTAATGATTCGTAAGCTACTGCACGCAGCTGTAATGACGTCAGTCAACCACCTCGCTGTGCCGTTATGCAGAACAATAGGGAATTTTTAAGTGCACCGTTAATCATTTCTTGTTTGCATTTAAAATTATTATTTTGCAGACAAGCCGTCGTTGATTATAGTTTAAAACGGCACAACTCAAAGAAAAATAGCTTGAATGGGACAATACGGTCAAAAGGACTAAAGTGGGTTTTTGTTGCTAATATACCACAGGTTTTAATATGTAAAGCTATTATTTTATGACGTTTTACTTGAATTTTTGTAATGTAAACATGAACCTACAGCTTCTGTAATGGTTCCACAGCTTACAGTGGGTTCCGAACAACTCGGAAACATCGATGTTTTTATTTGGATTAAAGAAGATAGGATTTGAATCCCAGTTCTCACACTCCTTTCAATTCATATCCAAACTCACTAACCAAGTGAGCGACTGTTGTACTCTAAGATACTTTACTACACATGTTTTCGTTGAGGAGTATAATGGGTCCTCCACCATAGTAGCAAATCAGGAAATTGATTACTTGTAGTCAATCCAGACCTTAATTTTGTATTATAGGAACTATCAAAGTTTTAAAAAAAGTTATTCGTTTTTAAGTTATTGGAGTTTTTAATACCCTAATATCTACGTCACAATATTACACCTCTCTCTCACACATTTACTAAATTCGAAATTCTTGCTACTTCTAATCCTACTGTCAGTGTCAGATGACATATTTGGCAATTAATCTACAGCTGGTAATTAAATATAAAATACAAAGCATATTTCAGGGTTCATCTAAATTTAGAAAAAATAGTTTTAAATATTGTGCGATCAGGAAAAATTATATAATAAAACACTTCTTTTAATTTGTTGAACGGTGGTGTGAGTCAAATTTAACTCTAAGCCCATAATTTAGTACTATCAACCGACGATCAGAATGCACAAAATTTTCGTATAATTACAAAACAAATATAAATTATTAATAAAATCTGGAACTGGCCATTTTAGTAAATACTGAAAGAAATCGATTAATTAATAAACTTGCGATATGGCATAAGACAGTGTCATTTTCGCTTCACGACCCAGCGGTTCTGGGTTTGAAGCCTGTATATCAAAAAATATTAAAAGAAAAATTAAACGTATCACACCTTTATATTCGAGAAAGTTATCGAAAAACCATAATAAATATTATTATTAGTACTGATTTATATATTGTATGTTACAATAATATTAACGTTATTGTTTTGTTTCAGGTTAGTACATCATTCAATCAACTTCTATTTCCTCAAAATATGTTGTAAAAATGTAAGTAAATAATTCATATTAGGTCCAATATTATATATTTTCCCTAATGGAAATACTCTAGAACGAAGAAATCTTATGTAATACAAACTACTAAATGTTCTTTTTAATTGTTTGTCAATATGTACTGTACATAAAACCTATTAGAAGTTCAAACTTGTTAATTTTTTTTTTATTTAACTTGAAGATTGTTCCCAATTTGATATAAGTTAGATTACGTTATATATTATATTCGACCAATTGGATTTGTTTTACCAAGTAAAATAAAGTTTGAAACAAAAAAAAATCATGCTCTTAATCTAGAAATCCTATTTTAAGATATTTTTTTTTGAATAATATTATGTTAAAGTTTGCATGTAATCGAAAAAGTAAAATAATAGGATTACTCTTTTAATACTGTTTATGAATATAAAGGAAGACATTTATTTTACTTTTTAGCAGCAGTCAGGTAATTCTGCACTTAAATTTAAAAATCTGAGCGACATAAAATACATAGTGAAATCAGGCATGTACGTAGTTAAATTTTATAATGTTGGCAACAGATTTTCACATAATAAGTGAAAAATGAAATACTTAATAAAAAGGTAATTACAGCACCAAAAAATATAAAACTGCGCTTTTACAGTTAGGTAAATTAATAAGAAAATAATTTCCATCTCTTTGTTGCTGTAATTACATGAACATACTTGTTGAGACCTTATTTTAAAAACAAATTAAATGGCTTCCGTTTATCGCAGGTCAAAAAATTCAAAATGTTTGGTTGACGGTCAAAGACGGTGTTTATCGACACCGTCTGGTGTTTTTAATTTGGAAATTTTTCTGCTTAATTACGTGAAGCGGTGTCAGCAGGACACAGGCTCCTGCAGGGGCAGGAATTCGCAGGAATTCGGAATTCGGTTAGCCGAGGCATGTCACTGTACCTCTACTATTCCAGATGTTTTCGGTCAAAGCCCACTTCTAATTGTACGAATATTCCACGCATATAAATTTTAGTATGTATTGATCTTTCGTTTCCCTTTTAATTTATGATTCTATTTATCACTTTCGTAGTCAGAGTAATTGAAATACGAATAAATATGTTTATTATAAAGAAATGTTTTGCGAAATTTGTAATCTAAACTTCAAAAACAAATATATTTGTTATTAAATTTCATATGTATATCATATTTGGTTAATCATGATTTGTTTTTGATTTTAAAAACCCAAAACAGTGGTGTATTGAGATCAGATAGTAAATAAAATTAAAAAGTATTTTATAATTTACATGTTTAGCAAGGTGATCGTAGAAAAAGTATAGTATGCTACTTGTGCAGAATCATCTATTTTCCACCTTATGTGATTTCAGCACTCGCCTTCGTCTCGTGCTGAAACTTTCAAACCTTGTGGAAAATAGGCGATATTCTACACTTGTTGCACAATATACTCTTATGGCCACTATCGCACAAAACAAAATCATTACAGATAATAAGTTAATTTTAACCGATAGAAAGCACTTATTAACCTTAGAAGTACTTCGATGAAAAAATTCAAGAATCTTATATTTCATGTTCATTTTTCTTACCAACCCTCTCAGTAACGAAATAAACATGACAATTATACAAGGAAAAAATCACCGTATGTATGTTTATAGGGGAAGGTAGCCTAATTTGGACCAATTTTATAAAATTCACTATATAAAGGCACGGAAGAAGTGTCAATAAAAATTAAATAGTAGAAAAGAAACTCACTAAGTGTACCTTCAAAATAAAACCATTTATTAAATTTTAAATACCATTTATAATAGTAAAAAATAAATTCAAAAAAATCTTGTCATCGGTCCAATATAGGAAACCGGTTTCTTTATTTGGACCGCTAGCTTCCTAAATTGGACCATTAGCTTTCTTAACGAAAATTACAACAATAGAACCTTTCAACTACAGCACTAACTTCAGTACACTGAGAATGAATCCAAGTGCGACATTTCATATATTGTATCATATTTTCTTCCTTGGTTTCTTCACACAATGTACAAAACCATGAATCACCATTTTCTTTTTTATGTTTCGCATTTTGTCAGAGAGATGGGGAAAGGCAATAAATTTAAAGTGCTAATTGTTTAAAATCGGATAGTTTCGTCACATCTTAGGGAGAGATAGGAGAAGTCAACAAATTTAAAGGTCTACACAATGCTCCAAGGTCATAGAACTGAATAGGGTAACAAGAAAGGTACCGACGTGTCGACGTCTCGCTTCTGTATGTACTATTCTCTGCCGTAATCATAATTTTTGTCGGTCCAATTTGGGCAACTGTTTTCAGTCCAACTTGGGCAACTTGAATATTTTATACTTAAAATTATACAAAAATGTCAAAGTAACATAAACTCATAAAATTGTAACAGGAAATTATAGATAGATAAGTAAGCTTTGTGATGATATAAGAGGACTTGTAATTACTTACGTTTGGACGAACTAACGGCTTTCACTCTTACATCAAAATAACAAATTTTCTTCGTAGTCAAACAAATAACCCTTCTCTTAATGTAAACATGAGACATTTTTTCATAAACACGATTACATTAATCTGGTGTACCTCTACGTATAACAAGTAGTCTATCTAAAATCGCACAGATTTTATCAATCTTTGGATACCATAGCGGTCCAAATTAGGCAACGGTCCAAATTAGGCTACTCTCCCCTACATTAATTATAAGAGTCTTATCATATCATTCACATCCTTAACCGATTTTATTGTCCTTAATTAATTTTTGAGATCTAGTTGAACCAACAAAGCTTAAGAAAAAGGTAAACAAAATAATGGTAACCGAAATTATTATAGTAATGTTGAACTGTTCATTTAACTTCATTTTACTGATTTATGTGAAATTTAAAATTTAAGTAATACAGATACAACCGGCCATAACATTGTAACGAACGTGACTCACCGCAGATGAGTCATCGCGTCTGACCTATCTGGGCAGGTAGTCGCACTAAAGATCAAATGGGATGGGAGCGACGCTGCTACTTTTTGGGAATTTTATAGAATGCGGAAAGCTCTGGAATGTTCGAGACTAGCTTCCTGCAGGTATAAAAGAGTCGTAGCTGGCGAGGAAGTCAGTATCAGTCAGAATGTGCAAAGAGACACTGAAGGAAGTCAGTGTAGTTCAGTGCATGTCAGTGATATGTAAAGTAGAAATAAATATATTGTGGAAATAAATATAAATAATTGGTGATATAAATATCGTGTAAATAGTAATGCGTAGTATTAGTGTTTAATACCTGAATAATAATATTTACTCCTAAATTAATGTTTATATTTGTTTATTCATAGTGTTATTTATTTTCATTATCCTTTAAGTATACAAATATTCGTATTTCAATTATTTTTACAGTTCACCCAAAGAAATAAACGTTACAGTATTAAAGCAGTGAACATATTTTTGTTTAATCATGAACACAAACAAAGCCACCAAATTATATACAAATAAAATATCCATCATCATCTTCCCCCTTATAACAGCTCCCGTCTTAGAAGCTGCACTCATTGTCCTGAGCCAAGGGGAGCTTCCCTCCTTCCTGGGCTCCCCTTACAATCCACTTCATCCTCGTCAGCTCTTTTCAGTTTGTATATGCTGATGTATTGTTTACGTTATCGTTTAACAGAACATTGAATTTTGAAAAAGAATTGGTCTGAAGATACATAACATGTGATTTGTATCATTCTATCGACGTGATGCAATCTTGGTAATGTTAATAATGGAGAGTGATTTGATTTGATGCCATTTGTCTTGTGATATTGATTTTGGTAACGTTGATACATGTGCATACATGTGTCTACAAGAAACTTGGAGTCAGCATAGAAAATATAAGCATAAGCGAGAGAGAATAGAGATTAGTACTTGATGAAACATGAAGAATATTTATAAAAATCTGATGTGGCCAGCACATAATCTCTCGCTTGTCCTCTTTACACTTTTCATTATAATTAGGATCACTTATTTGTTTCTTTTTATATTTCTTATCTGCTACATTTTATAAAGTAGCAGGTTTTAATTTTTGCAATATCTATAAATTGTAATATATGCGTATTCGTGCATTGACTACTGACTCCGTAAAATGAATTAATATTATTCCTTAATTATTTTTACCGGTTTCAGTATATTTAGCTTTTATTTACATAGATAAATACAAGCTGGGTAACTAAGATATAATTGTACCTGATGAGATTCACCCAATAAAATGCGTGTAATATCAAGTTCAGCTTTATTGCATAAGAGACTAATACAATCAAGAATAGTAGAATTAAATGTCAAAAAATGAGTGACACAAACATACGAAAGTTAAACAAAAACTAGAACATGTTAGTTGATGTTAAATTTATATTAGTAATATTTGTAAATTCAACACTTCCTCTCAAATATTACTTAATAGTTTCTTAGTACAACAAACCCCCATCAAATCACGAAGTTTTTCAAAGCGTGAACGTGTGAGTGGCTTGGTCATAATATCAGCAATCTGATGCTCCCCATCTATATGCTTAATGTTCAAAGCACCACCCAAATATTTTTCCCGGACAAAGTAATATCGAACTTCAATGTGTTTCGAGCGTTTGTGAAACTCAGGATTTTTGACGAGTTTAACAGCACTAGCGTTGTCACTGTATAGTGTGGGAAGTTGAGTAAGGTTTGTGATGTCGTTCAGCATTCGGGTTAGCCAAATAGCCTCCTTTACTCCTTCACTTGCAGCAACGAACTCCGCCTCAGTGGTAGATAGGACGACCGCTCGCTGCCTTCGACTCATCCATGTTACAGCTCCTCCGCCATAGGTGCAGACCATCCCAGAAGTAGACCTCTTGGTTGATGCATTACCGGCAAAGTCAGCATCTGTGTAAATTTTTAAGATACCTGCATCGTAATTCCGTTTATACAGCAGACCATAGTCAAGGGAACCTCGCAGATATCTGAATATTCTTTTAACGGAAACCCAGTCAGCTTGGCTCGGATTTTCCAATTTCTGTGCTGCTTTCCCAACAGCAAATGCCAGATCAGGTCTCGTAGCTACCATTAGATACATCAGGCACCCCACAGCTTCTCTGTACGGAAAAGATGTAGCCTCGTTTTGAAGGGACGCATTTTCTTCACCAGTTACTTCCTCTCGAACTGCAGGCACAGCAACTTTATTTGACTTAGCCATGTTGAAGCGCCGTAGAATCTTCTCGATGTAGATTTTCTGATTAACAAAGATTTCTCCATCTTCACAACGTTCAATTTGTATTCCGAGAAAGTTGTCCAAATTTTCAGATGTTGTGATTTCGAACTTCCTTTGTAGATCTTGAAGAAAAATCTCCAGCTGCTCTCGATTCGTCCCAGCAACCAGTCCGTCATCCACGTAGATCACCAGCAGCAACTTTTGACCGTCCTTCTTCTTCAAAAACAAACATGGATCCGCTGACGATGGCTCGAGTCCAAACTTCTTTAAGCAGCTGGTGAAACACGCGTTCCAGCACCTTGGCGCCTGTTTCAGTCCGTATAGACTACGCTTCAGCTTGCAAATTCGATTAGTTCCGTCTTCAAAACCTTTTGGTTGCGCCATGTACACATCTTCTTCCAACTTGCCATTGAGGAACGCTGTTTTTACGTCGAACTGCCGCAGTAACAGTCCTTCACCGGCTGCTACACTCAGGACAGTCCTCACTGTGTCGAATCGTGCGACAGGGCTAAATGTTTCGTCGTAGTCGACGCCATGCTTTTGAACAAAGCCCTTTGCAACGAGTCTAGCCTTGTATTGACCAATGCTGCCGTTAGATTTCATTTTGGTTCGAAAAACCCATCGACTGTCGATAACCTTGACGTCTTTTGGTCGATCGACAAGGTCCCAGACTTCATTTTTGAGCAAAGAATCCATTTCAGCTTCCATTGCCAGCTTCCACTGCTCGCTGCTTGACGACTTTATGGCTTCTTCAAACGTGACCGGTGTCTCATCCACCGCGACTGATGCCATTGCGTACTTCGATGGGCGGGAAATCATAGTCCAATCGCGCAAACGACGAGTAACAGTTTGAGGTTCTTGTACAAGTTCGTCTATTTGCGTTTCAGATCTCCCGTCGTCATCTTCTTCTCTACCTTCTTCTTCTCTCGTGGCTGCTTCCGATTCGTCAGGCATCTTCAAAACAACTTGCATGCTTTTTTCAGATACCGCTGTTTTTTCTGGCGCGAAGACTACATCTCGGCTCAGAATAACCTTATTCGAACTCGAAACGTAAACACGAAAGCCATCCTTTTCTCCACAATAACCAACCAGGATACCTTTTTCGCTCTTCGGATCCCATTTCCGGCGTTTTTGTTTCGGTATGTGGACGAAGCAATCCGTACCAAAAATCTTCAGGTGACTGATGTCCGGCACACCCTTGTTGAACCACAGCTCCAAAGGACTTTTTCCTTCCACGGTAGTCGGTCCAGTGCGATTCAGCAAGTAAGCGGCTGTATTAACAGCCTCAGCCCATAACTTAATCGGCAAGCTCTTCGCGTGTAGCATCGCCCTGGCACTTTCGACTAAAGTGCGATTTTCCCGCTCGGCAGATCCATTTTGCTCTGGCGTATACGGCATTGAGCACCGTATGTCGATACCACGTTTCTGCAGAGACGCTCGCACTTCCGAGTTGTTGAACTCCTTTCCGCCATCTGACAGAAACTGCTTGATGTCGTGACCAGCCGTCTTCGCCTCGGATAAGAATATTTCCAGCTTCTCGGCCACCTCATCCTTGGACTTCAAGAAGAACACTCGACGAAACTTGGTAAAATCGTCTTTGAAGCAGAGGAAGTATCTTGATCCGCCAACTGCATTCTCTGACATTGGGCCACAGACATCTGCGCTGACAATTTCTCCAGGCGAAGTACCTCTAACCTGTCGTGGTCCGTAGCTTGCACGATGTTGTTTCCCAAGGACGCAGCCCTCGCAGAACTCGTCTTCAGCAGAGAACGTTATACCTCGTTGCTTCAATAGCTTCGAAACGTGTCTTTTATTCTGGTGACCAAGGCACTCATGATAAACTTGCAACGTTTTTAATTTATTGGCCACGTAGACTTTCGCAGGAGACTCCAGTACCTTAGTCCGCATATTCAGAATTGTCAGACCGTTCTCCAGGTTTCCCGTCAGTACGACTTGACCGTTCTTCTCACAACGAGCCCCATTGACGTCGGTGAACCGTCTGTAGCCTTTGAACAGAGAAACGGATTGGGAGAACAAGTTGACTCCCAAATCAGGCACGTACCAAACGTCTTCTAGATGATTCGCCGTCCACTGTCCATTGACCTCCATCTCAACATTGACAATCCCATGCCCAACTGCCTTGATTTTCGTGCCGTCAGCAATCTCGACATCCTTCGGTGCAGGGAAAGCTTCAAACGTCAAAAAGTACTCACGGTTTGCTGTCATATGTGCCGTTGCTCCACTGTCATTTATCCATCGATGCCTGTCAACGTGTTCCAGGTTACACTTTAGTGCTGAACTGACAAATGCAGCCCCGGTTTTCTTTTGTATGCTGTCGTCTGCCCTCTCCGCCTTCGCAGAATGTGCACTCTTCTTTGCTCGACATTCAGCCTTAAAATGGCCCAGTTTACCGCAATTGTAGCACTTGACAAACTTCTTCTGGAACGGCGACCTACCATCTTGTTCTGTAACAGTCTTCTTAGGCTTCAACTTCGCCGCAAATGCTTTGCTAGATTCGTTACTTCCCGAATCATGCAACTCAGCCATCCGCAGACGTTCAATGAGCTTATCCATGGTCCTTTCTTCCAGCGACGTAGCTTCCCAGACCTGACGAAAATTGTTGTATTCGACTGGCAGGGTTGAAGTGATCCGTAGCATCAGAAGTTGATCCGGCAGACGAACTTTCAATTGACGATGCATCTCATCGCTCAACTCATGGAAATTCCGTTGCAAAGCGGAAATATGCTCCAACATACCTGTTTCCGAATCCTTTTTTGAAGTAAAGAACTGCTCTGCCAACCTGTCCAAGCGATGACCGGAACTCTGCTCGTAGATTGAAATTAGCCGCTGCCACGCATCATTCGCTGATTGCACTACTCCTAGCATGTTATAGATGTTGTCCGACAACGCATTTGTAATCAGCAGCTGAGCATGTGCGTCAGACTTCTCGAAATCTGCAACTTCCTTCTTCTGGGCTGGTGTAGCTTGCTGCTCATTAATAACCGGCAACACGGTTTTCCCCAAAACGATACTCTCCAGTCCATGACATTTCAGCAGCAACGTCATTTGGTGTTTCCATTTCGTCCAGTTTTCACTTCCAGTCAACTTTTCTATTTGAACTTTTATATCAGCCATTTTACACGCTTTCAATAACGTCCTGGGCCCATAACCTGATGAGATTCACCCAATAAAATGCGTGTAATATCAAGTTCAGCTTTATTGCATAAGAGACTAATACAATCAAGAATAGTAGAATTAAATGTCAAAAAATGAGTGACACAAACATACGAAAGTTAAACAAAAACTAGAACAGTACCCCATGTAATTTTGACAAGTCGGTAGGGTAAAAATATTATTGTTATATTTGTCAAAATAACATGGGACAATAATTGTATCATATAGCTGTTATATCAATTCATACAGACTTGATCACGAAAACGTTACACACAAGAAAAATCTCTAGAATAAAATTTATTAATAACGTGAAATCAGTAAACTATTGAACAAACCACGGATGTTATGAATCATACGAGGCCTTAGATGTCTTAATATCCTCGCTCTCCGAGTTCGAATTTCAATTGTCATCTGCGGCTGTTATTGTATTCATAACTATTATGCATACTGTAAGGAAAAATCAGGAACTTGTTAAAATATGTCTGGATTAATTTTTGCATCAGTTTTGGTCAACATTTGCTGAGACAAATAACGTAAGCAATTCATTAACCAATTTTAACCCGGCGGTACTCGCTACTGGGTAAAAAATACTACAGAGTACTAAATATTGGTTGTATTTTTTTTTCTACGCATTCTGGCAACCCAAGATCCTAAGTACCTTCGAGCCGATAGTTTACACGCGCTTACTCCGCAGGGCAGCCAGTTTGCGAGCATACAACCCCAATATGTGAGGATTGCAATGATAGAGTGAAGTAATTTCGTTCTCATCTCAATGTTCACTCAGTATAAAAGCATCATTATTTTTTAGTATTTTACGAGTGTACCTAGTTTATTTTTGGTATTGATCTCAACTTTGCCAAATTTGTAAGAAAAATAAATATTATTGTTGATTTTGTGAGATTACTAATATTACTACTATAAATGTATTTTTTTGTTAATTTTTAAGGAATAAGCTCTCAGTACAAATAAATAAACATTAAAACTTGCATTTGTAGTTTTATTTATGGACAATAGTACCAATAACACAAACACATTGTCAAACCGTAAAACACAAACGAATTTTCGAAAATAATGGCAATTAAAAGTCTGTGGTATTTATTACCCGGTAGCGAGTGTTCATGTTCGTAAATACCTAGCGAGTACCGCCGGGTTAATCAAATATTTTACAATGTAAATGAGAAATAAATTTAATTTCTTTTACTTGTAGATACATGAAGTCAGACGTGCAACTAAATAGTATTTCAATGTATCGCATACAAAATGTCAAAGTTTATTGTTGTTTGTTATATTTATTTATTTATAATAATTATTCATTATGAAACATGTTTCGTTTCTATTACTATATTTTAATATTGTTGTTTATTACTATATTACAAACGCGAAGAATACATCTGTAAAATAAAGTTAAAATTAGTATACAGTATACAATAAGAAAGGTCTTTAGAAACAGATGCCAAGTGTTACACTTTAATTTTTATGTTTCAGCTAAGTTATTTTCTAACATCTTGCAAGTGTTTACAGTTTTAATAATAGTTCATCTAGAGAACTCGTAAACTAGATCCGTTAAAATGTAAATTTGTAATAGTAAGAAATCTAATCATAATTAAATTGCTAATGACAGTAACTGTTTTCTTTTTACGTTAAATGTCACTAAATTTAAAAAAACCGTTGACAGATGATAATTCAAATAATAATTTTACTGTTAGTAATAAATATAGACGATCCAATATGACTATATCATTCAATTAATGTCATTAATAAATTGATGAAGTTAGATTCAGTTGTTGTTTTTTCTTCTAATGTTTAACGGATGCTCAACTTCTCATGTCAAAGGCAGTCGAATGATTTTACACTATTTTAAAAATTGTTTCAGGATTATTAATTTAAAAGAATGTGTTAATTTGAGTATCGTATGAAAGCAAGCCAAAGTAGGCAGAAATAACTCTGCTTCATCAGTTCTTCAAAGTTCTTTAAAATTAGAGAGATCGGACCCATTCGTTAAGTTTCACTATATGCGGAAAAATATCTGTTACTGCTATGCTTTAGCTTTCAACCTTAAGTTATTCGAACTAGAAACAATAAAACAAGAGATTAAAATATAGTAATCTGTGTTTAAATAACACGTAGGAATACAAAGTATTGTCCTATACAGTATGGTGATTTAGTTATTAGCCGGACAGTTTTTATTTACCAAAACCTGCTTTCCCATATTAAATGCCTATAACAACACTTTTTTGGAATACACGATATACTGTCGAATAGAGCATTAGTGCGCCCAGCCCAGTGGTCGACCACAAAAGTGCAGAGGCAAAAAATTTCCTGCCTCAATCTTCGTCAATGTGTGTGCACGACTGTGCTGTTTATATAATGCTCTAAGCGTTTATCGATTTTTCTCTCACTGCACTACCTACGTTAAAAAAGGGAGTCCTGAGACATGCCTCAAGTGCTTTCTAATTGGTTTTCTTGCACATAAACGAAACAAACTAGCTACCGAACTAAAATTTTGGCCGCTGCATTTGCACAACTTTAACAATTTAAGTTTACTTTTAAAAAATAGCAGCAGTTTCGTTTGATATGCAAATAATAAATGACGTTCGGAGCACTGATAGTATTGTTAATTTTCTGATAAATAAATGACATTTTTTTTTATTTAATTTCTATCACCTGGCTCACTTTAGTTCACGAGCCGCCACTAAAATTGACCAACCTGAAAACAAATTTTGTTTTAGCAGGCAATTAGTTGCCCAATGGTCACTAATTTGCGATTGCTGTTACGTTTACATTTCGCTGAAATACATAACCTTTAACCAGAGTGTAAATTTGCAGTTCTTTGATCATAGATCAAGTTTCCATTGTGGTCAGCAGAACGCGCCAAAACCGTACAATTTAATGGAGAAAAATTGTTGACAGTAATGTAGTATGTGCTGCCAATACACCTGTGCGATACTTTCCGATATAGGTCATGTTTGCGCGAAATATATATTGGCAGGTATTTCCCGCATTTGACATCATTCAATTTAAACTTCCAAAGATACGACCTTTAATTATTTCACGAAATAAAACTTTTTATTTGTCATTATCGCCGAATCTTTCTCCTGTAAAAAATATCCATTTCCCAAAATTTCTTTTATGAAAATTGCAGGCAGGATCCATCAATAATAATTTCATTTCGAGAGGTTATTAAATTTATATTTTTAGACAGCAAATTAATTTGGAACTTTTAAATTGATAACTGAAACAGAACATCAAGAACATGAATTTAAATTGAAACACATTCATATATCACACTCATTTCATATTCAATAATAACTAATAAAAATCAAGGCAGAAGATGTACAAATAATAATAGTTGCCAACATTAAACATTAGTAATGAATTAGCAATTTACTCTTATCAATTTTAGATTTTTTCTAGTAACATTTTTATCGTAAAGATATACAAAATGTTCTACAACTTAGGACAAAAAATTAAAGGATATATACTATACGACATGCTGATCATGAAACAAAAAGATTTCTTTTAAAATTCGCAAAGTTATAGGTATTTTACTTGAAGTAGACATTTTTTCGACCACTTGAGTAGCTTTTAATTAAACAATATTAGACATTTATTAGTATTAGATATTATGTGTGCAATTACTTTCATTGTAGACGATTTGAAAAAAATATAAAAATAAATACCGACCAGTGGCAAAAAAATGTTTTCTTGAGATACGATGCAGTTTCTTTGCGAAATTTAAAAAAAATCTTTTTCTTTTATAATCAGCACGTCGTACAGTTTATAATATAGATACCCTATAATTTTTTGTCCTAAGTTGTGGATCACCTGTATAGATAGTAGTAGTCGATACTGTGGTGATACAAATAACTATTTGGGTGACTTGTAAGCTAAAAAAAAGGTACATGAAAACCTATAGTGTATAAAATTTTAAGAAGTAATAATATTTCTTTAATAAATTAAATATGTCATCGGCGCAAAAAAACTTGTGTATCACACGCCCAGAAACTCTTGCATTATTTGCAGGTCTCGCTTTCAGCTCGGCCTGTTAGGATAAGTTTCTTCTTGTAAAAGTTTAGATTCTAAAGTAGTGATACAAATAATTATTTGGTCAATGATAAAGATACAAGATTTTATGCTCTACAACTATTATTTGTAGATTTTTTACGTAAAATAATTAGGGAAGCAGAAAATTACGAAAATATGACTTTACATGTTAAGTCCCTATAATCGGGTGTACCAGTCACCAATCTTTGTATCAAAAAACAAATGATAACCATTTTAAAGTTTACCGTATTTTTTTATGGATTATTAAAGACTATATTGAGGTTGAAAGTGAACTGTCTGTAAGAAACTTAAAAAGCTCTCCGTGACATACAAGGAGCTTGTGTAATGAAAACAGGTGTCGATGTGGCAGTACATCACCTGCACACATGTCCGTGATGGCGCTTACACGCGTAGCTAATTTAAGGAGGTTCCCCGAGCGGCGCGTCACATTATCGTAATGTAGTTGTTCGAATATCCCGTGATAGATGGCATGCTAATTTACCCAAAGTGCCTGTTACATAACTCGCGGGTGATATTAGGAGAACTAAAGGGTTCCCGCCGCCGCCCGCACTAAACACATGCATTAACACTGACAGCTCATTTTACATATCGTACTTATCGTGCTGTACTGCCCGTTGTCAGCAATGGGTGAGATAACAATAACAAACCTCGTTCTTTCTTCTTGCCTGATAATACCTCATAAACACATACGTTTACAGCTGGTTTCAATCAGAGCTCCACTGGAAAAACATTGATCACTTTTGGCAAGGAAGTAAAAATTGGACGGCAGTCTTAATATATAGAAATTTTTTTTTACAACCAACGTTTCGACTATTCTATAGTCTTCTTCAGGGTTAGAAATAGTCAGATGTAAAATTTGTAACACGTGTGGATAATGTACTTACACTGACTAAAAATGTACCCTAAAGTACGAAATGAATCTTTACAGATTTTGTCGATGGGGAATGTCGTAGTAAGTTTAGGGTCATATAATACACCTAAATATCTAGTAGTACATTTTACCTCAAGACTATAGTTGGTTATCTGATAATTATAAGTTATGGTATTTAAGTTTCTAGTGAAGTTCATGACGCAAAATTTGGAAGGATTAAGATGTAGTGGAAGGATTAAGACGTAGTTCAACTAGCAGTCCAACTAGCAGGGTATTTATGAAAATAATATAAGAATTTCATAACGATTTAGTCGTCTCGAAACCAGGGTAGTGCCTTGTCCCTTTACTTAATTCAATAACTAATAAATTTATTTATTCATCAAACCTAATAAAAGTGACTTTTTTTTTTGTAAAGTGAATGACTAGATTGAAGTTCAATTTCTACTCCGCCGGAGTAAAAGTAAAATACATAAGTATCCATAAGAAACTACGTAGAACCAGCCAATAAGAAATAACTTGGACTCTAGAAACCTGTAATATAGGTCTAAATGTCACTATAAAAACTAGATACCTAACTTAAGAAAAAAAGTTACTAAAAACCATCAACAACTAACAGATTTAAAATGATAACTTATAAATTAAACGTCAAGTACTAAATTATTTTAAAAAATATCTGTGTGTGTTTTTCACAGTAAAAGTGGATTTGTGTGCCACGCATGTAATTGTTCGATTCGCTTCGCTCGTCGTGTAGACTTCCACACTCGCCAGACAAAATATCACTTTTATTCTTATGCCAAATTGCACAACTTATGGCTAAATAAGTAACTACAGATTAATAAAAAAAGTTCATATCGAAATTTTGACAGTACTATGTAATAACCCATATGACATTTCATTTCGATACAATATTGTCAATTTAACCAATAGTTAAGAATTTAACTAGATATAATCTGTGCAACTGGACATAAATAACCCAATATAATATTTCACGTCACCGTTCACGTAAGTTTAACATACTTCCTTAGCAATATAAATCGTAAGTTTCTGATAACTCCTTTTATTTGGTTATCATTGTCAAGGGAACTTATAGATAATAATTGTTTTTCTAGTATGGTAATCATAGGAATTTCATATATATTTAGTCGTTTAGCAACGGCTAAAATTAACTGTAAAAAGTTGCAAATAAATAAATCTGAACTCTCAAATTTTACAAATACTTGAACGTACTAGTGGCACGGAAAATATAATATGCGATTAGAAATGTAAGTACCAAATACAACTATTCTCATACATACACTTCGGCTGCGCAATCTTCGCCTCAATTCAAACTTCTTTAAAAGTTATAATGTACTTACATTCCTTGCTGCTTAAATAACTATAATATAAATTTATTATTCAAGGTATGTGTCTTTACATATGTTATTTGTTAATAAATATCTCTTAACAATGCATAGCAAATCTTTAGTACTTAGCTAAACTTATTTTATTTTCAATGCATTAATGTGTATAAATTATTTTCTGAGTGATATATTAGCAAAACACAACGGTACATGTGATAATTAAACAAAGGTCGTAACTTTGTGATATAAATAAACCTAGCAATACTTTATGTTATCAGTTCTAGGTACGCTGAAAAGAACAATTTCACATATAAATTTTATATGCTACATGGTTGCAAGTTGTCAATATGCTGTACTTGATATTTATTCCTTTTCATTCATCTTTCATTATTATATGATTCTCAATTACATTTCCTAGATCCATTCAATAACTGTAATTATAGCGTTATTCGTCATATCAACCCAAAAAGTTTGATCACGAAAACGTTACAGATAAGAAAATTTTGTAAAATAATATTTATTAATAATTACTATTTTCTGATACGAACGAACTATTGAAATCAGATAACTGGATCTGCGACAGTTATGATACTTGATACGCATAACAATTCTAGGTATGTTAGTAGCTATTACAGATTAGGTTTCCGAGTCAGTGAGTTATGTTTAGTAATTACTGACCTATAAGTGGTTTCGAACATTTCACCTGAGGAATCACAAATAAATAGTAACATAGTGGGCAGTAAATAGTGCTGTACTCATGTATAAGAAAACTATGCTCGTGCTTAAATTTGCTAAAAGTAGACTCTGACAAAGTGAATTTAAAAAAATCTGTGTTAATAAAGATCATAAATTAAAAGGGTGAGTCGAACACTCGAATATATGGATTTAACATGTAAGATCATATTTTCATAATTTCCTGCTTCCCTAATTATATTAAGTTAAAAAGCTACAAATAATAGTTTTAAGGCATAGAATTCTGCATTTGACGCACACTTTATTTTGAGAAGAAACATTTAAATATTTTTATTAATATCTCGAAATCTATCAAGTATAGAAGGTTACAACCCTTAAACTTTTTTAAAGGAAAAATTATTTTCTATTAATTAGTGCAATAATATACAGGGTATTCTATTTAAAAAAAGTACAAATATGGCAATATCTACTAAAATTAAACTTTTTTTTAACAAAATTTATACAAATTTAGTTAGCTTATTAAAAGTACAAAAAACTTTATTCAAACAATTTTGTGGTATCTATAATAACTTCCGAGAGAAAAGGTGTTTCCAATTTTGCGTTCCACCCAGTATATTTTAATATAAAAATTGTTATATTTTTAATTAGATACTCATAGATTATGCATAAATTTTATTTTTATTCCTTAATATTTATAACTTTCCAATGTTATAAACATCCCCTACAGGTTGTCTCTCTCTTTAGGCATAGTTTCGTAACCACATTTGGATTCAAGCGCCCTCTTTTCTATATTGTACTTCATGCTTCGAACATACTTTTTTTTTTGTTGAATAGGATTGAACTTCAAATTTTAACGTTACGAATTAACTAGAACCCATCAGTTTAAATGCCATATATGTGCAAACAAAACCGTAGGTACATATTTTTCCATCGAGTCTGCATATTATCCTAACTTTATAGAGACAGATTTTATCAGCAAATATGACATAGGAGACCCTCATGTTGTTAATCCCAGAAGCGCTACATGTTTTCGTTAACAAGTTGTTCAACAAATATTTTTAGTTCTGCGTTTGCAGTTCGTATCTACTTTTACAATATTCTGTTGTCAATATTAGTCATTTCTCATAGTTTGATTTGCTTCCTGCATTTTGCTGTTTGTTTAACAATTTGCCGCAAAAATTTATAATAATTTTACTACACAATTGTAAATATTTTTATACTAGATTGTTTTTCAAAACATAATATATAATTGTTGGAAAGACAATGTGATTTATTTATTTGTTCATTGTTCGTATAATATACACATAAATATAAACTTCAATTATATTTATTACAGGTTAGCTATGAAATTATTGTTTGCATAAAGGTACAGTTGTGTACTAAATTTATGATTTAATTGAGAGATACTGATTGTTATAACAGGATATAAAATTTCTAAGCGTTATTTATTATTAGGTATGGTCTACAAACTACAAACACTAGAAACTTGTAAGAGTTCAAATGTGCAAACAAATAATATATACTTATTTCTGTTAATTATTTGTAATATTTTTTGGGTTTGGATTATATTATTATAGTTTATCTTTTTAATCATATTTTTTTATTTATTTAAATCTTTATTTACAACTGGATAAGTTAAAAAACTCTGATAAATTAAATAATACGTGTAAGAAATAACTCCCATTGGAGATCTATGTTGTTTTTACTTCTTCATTCAGATGCTATATTTAGAGGATTAGTTCTTTTCAATCTTCTTATTTCTGAGGAAATGTCTAATAAATTTACTGCTAAATTAATTAATGTTTTTTTTTTTCATAATAAAAATGAGAATTTTTTTTGTAAGTTTACACTTTTTAAGCTAACAGTTATTAACAAAAAATAAAGATTTACAATTGAAACTATTCTGCCATGATTAAACAATCAAATTATTATCTATTTATGAATTAATATCAATTTTAAATCAGAACTTGACTATAAAAATTTTCTATTATGAAAAACATTTATTAATGAAATTATGTTCAATTTATATGATCGCTTTTTTTTAGTCTATATGCTCCTCCCTAACTTGTATTCCTGTGTTAGTAAACTAGTGAAATAACTATATAAAATTTTTGAATCTCTGACTAATGTATTTTTTTCATTTTAAAAATGAGAAACAAATTTTGTAAGTTTACACTTTTTAAACTAACAATTATTATCAAAAATTAAGGGTTTACAATTGAAACTATTCTGCCATTATTAAACAATCAAATTATTATCTATTTGAGAATTAATATTAATTTTAAATCAGTACTTGACCGTAAAAAAATTCTATTATGAAAAACATTTATGAAATTAAGTTCAATTCATATGATCAGGTTTTTTTTTTTAGTCTATATGCCCCTCCCTAGCATGTACGTCTGTGCTAGTAAACAAGTGAAATAACTATATTAAATAGTCGAATCTCATCTTAATATCACCTATCTTTAATAGAATAATTGGATACCATTATTATTAAAATGCAGCAGGCGGTATTGAATTTGTAATCTAAATATGAAATGTGTAACAGCAATAACTTACTTTCTTGTAATGGAGAAATATTGCCGGAAGAAATTGGACTCATCTAAAAATTGATATCTCGGCAAAATAAAGAGAATAGTGTTACTGATACAAAGAAAAATTGATATATTAAAACCAATTCAGAAGGATATCATAAAAGACCTCACAAAGCCCACTAGATAAACAATAAACTTGAAAACGAGCTAAAATAAAAAGCAAGAAGTGTTCGACTGCCGACGTATGTGTAAGAGAAACTGTGAACACAATAAATCACACATTTCTCCGCGACGCTCGGTTCGAATTCCCGGCATGGAACGCTGTTTAGTCCCGCAGGAAATTGAGATTGACTCTTATCAGGGATATACGAGGGCAGCTCGGTATTGTTTCGCTCTTACGCTGCAAACTTCAATTCCCTGACCTAATGTGCCAGCTGTGCACTTAACACGTGTTCGCTGCGGAGTGGGTGGTGTCCGCAGATAGTGTAAACTACGAGGTTTATTCCTATGCACCAAGTTTGCCGATAGCTGTCCGCTGGCCTACGACAATGCTTACCACGCGCATTGCAAAAGATAAAACTACTTAATTTATTGTCCAGGAAGGTATTAGGTTACGATCTTAATTGCTCGAACATCTTAAGATATGTTGTACCTTTCTTTCCTATAATATAAAATTGCTAGATCAAAGATTGTCTTGTACTTAAGATTAATAAATCAAATTTGGCATCCCGAGGAACAAGTGATTAAATCGAATTTTTTGAAAATAAGATTTTGAGTCAAATGCACTTAACCAGTTTTTCTCAGTACATTAAGTTTGGGAGGTGACATAATTTAACTTTAACTTAATCTTAAAATGTATTGGTAAAAATATAATTGAAAATTACAATATATTTCACATATTCCTATAGTATACTAGTAGGTACACATACTCTAAATACCAATAAGAGTACAAATTTAGTTCTAATGTAACGTTTATTTATTTAGGTGAAGTGTAAGAATAATTGAAACACCAATATTTATATAACTAAGTTTAATTATTTTATTTTCACGATATTTATATCACTATTTATTTATATTACCAACTATTTATTTATTTCTACTTTACATTTCACTGACATGCATTGACCGATACTGCCTGACTTCAATGACTCTCTGCACACTCTGACCTATACTGTTTTCCCTGAGTCGCTCGAAGCGACCCTTATATACCTACCGCCAATTAATTTTTCGAACATTCTAGAGCCTTTTCGAACAATAGTGGCGTCGCTCCTAATACGTCAGCCGTGATGTGCTTTATTCAAGTACGTTTCAAAAACTATTTTGTTTATAATTTTATTAAATACATTGTGTACACTCTTGTACTCTGAATTCTTATAGCATACTAAATACCAATTTAATTTAAATACATTTATTCTATCATTCGTAATCGTTGAATTGCAGTACTGTATAAATATTAATATTATTTTTATTTCTTCAATTTATTTCAATATCATATATACGGGCGCCGACTTTTTAAAATTTCTTTGGAAGCAATTTTTTTTAATAAAGATAAAATTCAAACTTTAATAACAATTCAACGCTTAATGACTGATTAAAAATTGCTTCGCAAAGGGAAATATTTCCAAGGAAACATTTTCCTTAGGATCATAAGCCAAGATGCCCCCGTGTATTGAGCGTCCATGGTATATGACCATGCCTACTCAGCAGTGGCGTAGCCAGGAATTTCAGAAGGGGGGGGGGGTTCAAAATTAGATTAGGTTGCTTAATACATAGGTATGTATATCTATTTATTTATTAAGAAAACATTTTTACAAATAAAATAATTTAGACCTCTTATCTATACAAAAACAAAAACAATTCTTAAATCAATAATTTTCATAGTTTTAAATAAATAGCAAACAGGGCATGTAACCGAAAAAAATACTGGTTAACGGTTAACCCGTATAGAGAACGTTAAAATAATAACGGTTTTAGTTCGAAAACCGGTTTTTGAAAATTGGAAACCGGTTTAAACTGGTTAATATATTGGTTAAAAAAATAATTAAATATATTTAAAACAAATTAATTATAAAAATTTGATTAAAAAAATAGAGAATAATTAATTAAAAATTTTTTTTTTTAAATATCATCTGAGAAAAATATTACAATTAAAAAAAGCAATTTAATTAATGAATATTTACAAAAATTCCCGTAATATATTCAGAAAAACGCAGGTCACTTTTCAATTTTAAACTTGCCTGTGTTGACAAAGGCCGTATTTATTTGGGACTTTTTAAGTAACCTTAACGGCCAAAGAAACTACCTACATTTATGACTCTCCAATAAAATGTTAATTGTAAAAACTGTGATGACTCATGTTCAAATACAAATAGAAAACACAGATATAAAAAAAATATATTAAAATTTTTCCTCGCTAAATGATATTAAAATAAAGGTTCGCTAAAACCGGTTTATTTTTTTTATGTTTGACACTCTTTTCCATTTAAAATTTTTGAGGTGCAGTCCATCCCCATTTTAGGGTTGAAGTGATGCCATTGGAACTAATCCATTCGGGTGTTCCCCCTTTATACTAAAAATGACGTGTTCAAGCGTTTTTTGCAAAATTGATGTTAAGTGGCCAAAAATTGCGTTGATAATTTTCATTGAGCCACCCTGTATATAGAAGGTGGAAATAATAATATAAGAAACAGTTAATAAACAAATAATTAGGACAAATGAACTTTATCTAAACAAAAGGATGTCTGTAAAACAATTGATAGTTGTTAATTGGACCACGAACCTTGGCTACAACGGAAATGATGACCAGAAGTACTTATATTTGGAAATTTTGTTTTGATAATTGTTATCTATATTCGCAAATATATTCCAAACCATATCCAAATAAAAATTAATATCTTTTCACATCTCCAAGTAATTTACAATCATAGTTAATCATGAAAACTAACAATATTTAGATTTGCACCTTAAAATTTTGATTTTACAGCCGAAAAAATCCAAAATGACCCATTTTTCGGTCAAAAATTTTGGTTTTTTAAAATAGTCCAAATTGATAGTCGCCGATGAGCTGATTCTAAATTTTCAAACCGAATTTAATTATCTCTTCCCATTCCTGAGATATTAGGCTTCAAAGTTGCACCTCAAAAAGTGTGTTTTTTGACTATATCTCTAAAATGGGTAGAGATACAGTCTCAACGATTATACCAGTCGATTCTACGCACAAAGTTACATAAAGCAATGTTTTCTTCGCATATATGTTCTTTGGAACGATTTGGTGTAAAATGAGAAAAAAGAAAAAAACCGGAATTTCAGTTTTTCGCTGGAGAACTTTTTGGCTCCAAATCTTTTCATTTTTCAGACTTAAGTAAATACAGATTCGCTGATTTCAAATTTTCAAACCGATTTCAATTATCTCTTACCGTTCTCGAGATATTTGGGTTCAAAGTTGGAACTGAAAAAAATCGTTTTTCAGGAATATCCCTGAAATGGGTCAAGATACGATCTCGAGGACTTCACCAATCGATTCTACGGGCAAAATTACATAAGTGTACCAATTTTCAGATTAATATTCCAATGGATACAATTTTTAGAGCGAAAAAACGAAAATCGCGAAAATCGAAAAATCGCCTGATTTTCGTTTTTCCTCTATAAAATTTGTATCCATTGGAATAAAAATCTGAAAATTGGTACAAAAATGTAATTTTGCCCATAGAATCGATTGGTGACGTCGCCAAAGTCGTATCTGAACCCATTTCAGAATTACTCCTGAAAAACTGATTTTTTCAGGTCTAACTTTGAACACAAATATCTCGAGAACGGTAAAAGATAATTGAAATCGGTTTGAAAATTTGGAATCAGCGCATCTGTATTTACTTAAGTCCAGAATATAAAAAATTTTGGTGATAAAAATTTTCCAAGCGAAAAATTGAAATTCAGGTTTTTTTCGTTTTCTCATTTTTCATCAAATCGTTCCAAAGATCGTATATGCGAAGAAAACATTTCTTTATGTAACTTTGCGCGTAGAATCGACTGGTGTAATCGTTGATACTGTATCTCTACTCATTTTAGAGATATTTTCAAAAAACACACTTTTTTGAGGTGCAACTTTGAGGCCAAATATCTCAGGAATGGGAAGAGGTAATTAAATTCGGTTTGAAAATTTGAAATCAGCGCATCGGCGACTATCAATTTGGTTTTTTCAAAAAAATCAATAAATTTTACATAAAAATGGGTTTATTTGGGTTATTTCACACCCTGGAATGGGTTTAAAGTGCTTAACAATGATTTAGGTGTTCATAATTAAAAAAATAAGTTTAACACGATTATGTGTTGCATTTTATACCCAAAAATGAGTTGAAAAGTGTCTAAACATATTGTATAGTACATTTGGAAATTTGTCACACCTTAAAATGGGTAAATAGGAACTCAAACCTGACCTAAAATTGGGTTTAAAGGGTGTCAACAATCAAAAACCAAAATTTTGGACTCATACATGGGTATTTTTGGAATATTTCAGCTGTATATGAAAAATTTTACAGTAAAAACCTAAAAATTGTAACTTTTTATATTCAACTGTTAACGGTTAACCCTTATAGAGAACGTTATAATAATAAAGGTTTTCGTTCGAAAACCAGTTTTTAAAAATTGGAAACCGGTTTAAACGGGTTATAATATCGGTTAAAGAAATAATTAAAATTATTTAAAACAAATTAATTATAAATATTTGATTAAAAAAAATTATAGAATAAATAATTTAAAAAAATAATAAAAAATTACCATCTGAGAAAATATAACAATTAAAAAAAACAATTTAATTAATAAATATTCACAAAAATTCTCGTAATTTATTCAGAAAAACGCAGGTCACTTTTTAATTTTAAACTTGCCTGTGTTGACAAAGGCCGTATTTATTTGGACTTTTTAAGTAACCTTAACGGCCAAAGAGACCTACATTTATGACTCTCCAATAAAATGTTAATTGTAAAAACTGTCATGACTCATGTTCAAATACAAATAGAAAACACAGATATAAAAAAAAAATATTAAATTTTTTTCTCGCTAAATGATATTAAAATAAAGGTTAATGTTCGCTAAAACCGGTTTATTTTTTTTTGGTTAACGGTTACCGGTATTTTCGGCCTGAAAAATATCGGTTAAAATTACGGTTAAAGTTCGCAATTTTCGTTAAAAATATCGGTTACCGGTTTTTATTAACATGCCCTGATAGCAAATAATTATGGTATAAAAAAAATATATTTCAAATTTAAGTTGTCTGGTGTTTTTTGTTAAACTACTCAGTACTTTGTCAGCCGTAATTGGAATTTCACGATGTATATTTAACATTGCCAATCCATTTAGTCTATTTTCTGACAATGAATTCCGTAAATATGTTTTAATTCTCTTTAGCATTGAAAATGTACGCTCTGCAGTACTAGTTGTTACTGGTAATGTCACAAATATTTTCAGTAATTTATACATATTTGGAAATATAGTTTTGTTACAGTGATATATTGCTTCTATTCCATTTTTTGGTCTTTCTTGTAACTGCAATATATGCCATAATTTATATTCTGCAATGACAATATCTTTGTCATTTAAATCCATCGAGTAAAAATTTATTAAAGCTAGTAAACGATCTTCAGTATTATTTATACCATTTATTAGACACTGAAATCCACTTAATATAGTTTTTTGAGACAAAAATCTATTATCTATTTCTATAATAAAAGAATCTAAAAATGATATGAATATTGATGCTCTGTAATAATCTTCTGGAAAAATGTAAATAAATGGATATATATATGAATATTTTATTTTAAATTCGTCAAGGAGGGGGTCCGGACCCGTAAACTCCCCCCTTGCCTACGCCACTGCTACTCAGTACTTTAATGATTCATGTAAGAAATTTATTGCTACTAAATTATATTCATATCTAAATACTCAACAAAATTATCTTGAAGTACTTGCTGGTTTTTGTATTTTTTACTGAAGTACTCTGATTTTGTAATATCAGGTTTGCATATATAAAAAAATGTAAAAAAAAATATTTTCTTCCGCTTTCTGTAATCAGATAATTGAGTAAATTCTAAATTGATTATCAGGGCAACGATAAGCTGATTATTGAGCCACAAGTACGACCCGATTACAAACTATCATAATATCGTTATCGTTAAAGGATTAACCGGGCGTTTATTATTTTAATTGGGTATTATTTTACGAATAGTTGAGTGCAACACGGCCGGTTTATTACAACTAAAGCGTTTAAATACGGTAATACGTTTACATTACAAATAGAAATAGAAACAATCTACC
Organism: Stenolophus ochropezus; assembly: GCA_035578165.1. Lineage (NCBI taxonomy): Eukaryota > Metazoa > Arthropoda > Insecta > Coleoptera > Carabidae > Stenolophus > Stenolophus ochropezus. The sequence goes on along the minus strand of JAQOWZ010000003.1, from coordinate 26,150,621 downwards.
TTGTAATCTACTCAATACCTTATTAGACCCAATGCTTATTAATGTCTGTTGTAATTTTAAATGACTCATTTGGTTTTTATCACAAGGTATGAGTATGTGATATTGCTTAATGCTTAAACAGGATTTTATTAAAAATTTGATCTATAATATTATATTTCTCCATTGTATATACTTAAAATGAACAAGCGATAAAAAAAGTAGATTTCAATTTAAAATAAGACAGTTGTAGGTATTATGTATTTTGCGAACTACTGAATTAAAAAAATTGATAATTATTATTATTATGTTATTAAATATTTATAATAACGAGCAATGGAACCCCACTTAAATATTGAACACTTTGTATAAATAAAATGTAATTAAATGTATAAATAATTTAATAAGTTAATATGTTATACACAATAGAATTTTTAAATACATTTCTGAAATGTAAATACATATAATGTTTTCCGAAATGAATATATCGTTTCTGTAGTAAATTTTGAAAAGCTGTAATGTCGGATTTATATTCGGACATTATATATACATAATTTCAAAAGCTTTTATGAACAGTGTATTATTATTATTTAATAATTATGTTTATTATTAAAGCTTCATATAAATTTTAATAAACCAGTACATACCAAAATCATAAATTAATTTACAATGCGAATGTTATATTTATAACCTCTTTAATTCTATTATAAATAGATGCTTTAAAATTGGCTTTGCATTACGAGTAATAGATATTAATTGAATACTACAAAAATTATAAGTTATAAATAAATAACAATTCATAAAGTAGGCAATTTTTCTCAATTGTTATGTTACCTAGACAATGCGCGAAGTACCTGGAAAACATTTTTTTACGGTGATGTAAAACATTTCTTCACTCTATTTATAAATAAAAATATTATAATCAATGAAGTAAATTAGTAAATTAGTTTTTGACATGGCAAGCCTCGTCAAAAAGTGACATCTCACGCACTAAAGACACAAACTTCGCGCACTTAATAAAAATAACTATTTTTCCAAAATAATAATTGAGCAAAAATAAATTAAATTATAAAAATTTAATTGGAGAATCATTTTGTATGCATTGCGGGAATAAAAGTCGTTAATCCTTCAACTAAAAATGGTGGAGCCGAAAGAATTACAGTCGAAGGAGTAAAACTTAATTTATTTCCTTAATACATAAATAACTATTTCTCTTTTAATTAATAAACTAAAATTAAAAACTACGAGTATGTTTATGTTTTGAGCAGTTAAAAATAAGTTTATTAATTGAAAACAAGCTATAAATAGGACATGTATTGAAATATGAAATGATGGCATGTGTGTTTAAAGCTCAAACAGTGTTCTGTCCCTTTAGTAAAGCATTATCATGGCTGTGGAGATAAACGTTGATGTAACAATATTGATCTGTCAAAATCATGCATTAATATATGAGGCTTAATATCGCATGCTAATTATTCAACAAATAATTTAATACTACTCAACTAAATAATGCGATACCTTTAATTACTATACAACAATAATAGATATGGATTTCGAAATAATGAAAGATACATAGTGAAAATTAATAAATCCTATAGGATGTGAATCCAGGGTTCCATTATACGATTGACTAATTTGGATTACTGATCTAAATATTTTACCATTTTTTGTCAATGGGGTATTCCAAGTTTTTTTCATTTTTTAATATGTTATTCTATGCATAAAAATATGAGACCCGTATTTTTTCTTTTCGCCGAAAGGTTTCAAACACGCCAGAAATAAATTTTTAAAGTTTCAATAAATTACACCCTAGAAAATCGGCCGTGCGTGTGACGTCACAGGCACTGAGAATCAGCTGAGAACATCATTCGTAGGTCTGAGTCAGAGGCGTGGCGCGTTCGAACAAGAGCCAATAGGCTGACGCGAATGCCTTCTTCGTCACAACAAGGCTGATACTGAATTTTACGTACTCGATTCAAATGCATTACAATTTCATTTTGATATTATGGTATTAAAAATCAGAAAAATAATGATTATATTCACTTTAATATTACTTATATATGGTAAACAATGATATCCAATAAGAATTTCTTTAAAAGCCGTAGGCTTGGAATACCCCATTACATTAATAGTTTAATTTGTTATTTACTTGTAAACTGTAATTTATTTGAACTGTTTATTCACCAGGGAAACTAAAATTTACAAGCTACTAACTTGTAAAGCTTTCAATTTTGTTTCACTATTTACATGATTGAAAATTATGTTTCGCTATTGTTTTGACACAACATTAATAATTGAAATATTTGTTTATACATAAATTTAATTCTATTTGCAAGAGCACGATATAAGCAAGGTAACAGTTTTTACAGCTTAAAGGAGGTAACAGGCTTGACACTTGACTGTCGTCAATTCCTCCTGTCACCATAATAAAAACTGGTTTAACTCACTAATACTGTAATCATTATTTATGTACTAAGGGCATAATCAAATGATATTACCCAGAGGGGTATCGATTTAAAAAAAAATATACTTTTAATAGATGAAGTAATATATATGTAAGAGGGGATAAAAAGAAATTTTACAATTTATTATTATTATTAAATTGTATTTCAACTTGTTTTGTTTAGACTATAGAGAAACCTATAGATAAATATATAATTAAATCCGGGCTCGAATGACCAAATTACATAAAGGGACGAAATTTTTTAAGACTTTATATTTTCATATGTCAATAACAATTTATATATTTTTATAGATTGACAACAGTATTCCTCTATTTTTCGGTTTAAATTGTTTATTATTTTTGTCAACTAGTCTAGTTGTAATGTTTCTCTCAATCTCTATCAAATATTAAGTCGTCAATGTATAAAAGTAAATATTTCATTTTCTTTTATCAATTTGTTTGATCAAATGTTTGCTTTCTGTTTCTATGTACTCAGTTTAAGCACAATAACGTTGTGTAATAAATCATTTTGTGTATTATTATAAAATGAATATGTATGTAAATTCTTATCAGAGACAGGACGAATTGATTTTTTCACATTTACATACATTTCCTGACATACACCGGCTAACTCTTTCAAGCATATGTTTCGTGGTTTTACGAAAATGTCATTTGCACACAACGTGTTGAAATTTTCATATTCAAATTTGAGTGAATGTATCAATCAAACCTACATGACGGAGCTTGTTTATAATTTATACGTCAAAGAAAATATTTTCCCTTCCGGAATGATTTTTACTTGACAGAATAAATTCTGATGAATTATTGAAAATCTGTTACGTGTCTATGAAGTGCGTGCTTTGGAATTGACATTCATCAAGATTTCCAAAATATCCTGGGGCTAGATTTTATTAATTATTTGTTTTTGCTTAATTTTCTTAAGTTTCAAAGTCGTTCGTGGGTAACAAAAACACAACTACTTATCACCAACAAAGTTTTTCATTAAATAGTTTCAGACAAAACACGGCAGATTAAATCGCTACCCAAAATATCCTAATTTCTAATCGCGTCAACTTAACCTACGGAAGAAGGTATTTTTTGGAGTTGCAGTCATTTAATAAAATCCACTAATACGCCAACGTTTCGACTGTAAATAAATCTCCATCAAGGTGATAAATGGTATTAAAACATTATCAAATAAATAATGTAAATTATTTTACAGAAATTTTTCGTCAGACATAGATAAAACAAACACACGTACATGTTACTTAACAGTTGATTGATTACTGTTGGTCAACTCTTGCGTTGAGTCCTTTAAGTTACTGATTACTTTACTTCAATACAAATAATCTATACCTCAAACATACGTTCAAGTTTATACGTTATCCATTGTGTTTGGGTTACCACTTGCGTTGCGTCAATATAAACCCAGTTTAAAACTGGAAAAATTTTGGAGGGCCACTTATGATAAAGGTACACAAGATATAGTTTACTTTGTTCACATTCATTTATATAGCGATATATTGTTGTACTTGGAACAGACATATTTTGCTTTCTGGAGATATTGATAATTCGTCCAACTTATTGATAAATAATCTTTGGGATTTTGAGTTTATAAGATATTTTTATCAATGTGATCGCCAGCCAATGGGTCAGGAGAGAGTAAGATGATAGTATTTAATCGTTTACTACGAGAAAAAAAAATTTAATTAAAATATAACCTTCTTGGTTTTTTTTTGACTACTTTGTTATTAAAATCTTCTCGGTTCTCAATTTTTTCCAGTTTCTAGAGGGCAGGTGCCCTTCCCTGGTCCCCCTTGACGACTTTTATTCGAAATTCTAATGTTTATGTAACTTTTCTTATATCCGTTAGTTTTATACCTTAACAATCATAAATATATTGTTTATTTATTTAATAAATTCAACCTATCGTACTAACTAAATTAGCAACTGCTGGCCTTAAAGGTATAGATGAAATAATCTAATTATTGCAATTATTTTTGCAATTTGCTGACCGGGTTAGGGAAAGAAAAATAATATTTTCTTTATAAAGTGTAAGCAAGATGTAATATGTGACAAGTTCCACAAGGCTTTCTATAAATAAATTCTAAGCTTATCCCAGCTCTCATCGCTAAATCTCACTGGCAAATATTGATGTGAAGGATACGCGATTGGACTGCGAAAGTCGTATAACTTTCTTATGGAATATGCTATGCTTGATCGGAACGATGTGTGGTTTCATCATAACAACGAATACGTTCAATCAAATTTCAACTCTACGCCGTACATAACAAGGGTAGCACCGTTCAATAGTTAACGCGCTTGCCAACCAAATTCTCCACAACTTCCAATTTTAATCTAAAATATGCTCAACAAAAATTGAAATTTAAAGGGAAGATCATAAACTATATACAAGTGAAAGAAAATAATTGCTTTCTTCTATATTCACATATTCACAACATGCTACATTATTATATTAAGGTAATTAAATTATTAGTCGTAAAATGTTGTCATTGCTGTTCTAGTATAATAAGGTCATGCTAATGGTCGCATATTGAGTTCTTGAAGAATAAGCATATTTCATGGTCTGGGTCAGTGTTTCTCAACCACCGGTTTTTCGGACCGGTACCGATTCACAAAAGAATTATACCGGTCCCTGAACAAATGGAACCACAAAATAAATTAACTTTAAAAAAAATGACAAAAAAATACATTAAAAAAATTATAAAAGAGTAATAGAAAGATGATTATTAGTTAGATTTTATTTTTACCGGTCCAGGTATTATTTTCCGCTATTTTACCTGAAAAGAGGAGGTGGATATGTTATATACCTTCAGTAAGAGTTTGAACTCGTTAGAGTCATTTGGTTGATCGTAGCGATTTTTATCGAAAAATAGTTTTTTTCTTGTGCGTTCTAAAAATGAGTAACATGGATTTCAAGTAATGGTGTGCTATCAGGTTTTGTTTCAGACTTGGGCACAGTGCAATGGAAACTTTTATAAAACTTAAGCAGATCTACGGAGACAGTTTTATTTGTACGGACTAGGTTTATCGGTGGTTTTAGGCATTTTCAGAAGGAAATGAGTCGATTGAAGATGAAACAGTCAGCTGAAGGCCTTCAGATTGTCGGTTGACAGGACTGAATGATTAGAGAAGAGTTAAATTTGATTCACACCACCGTTCATTAGATTTTGACTAATTCATTGGGATGACAAAAATCTGTGTAAAACTGGTTAAAAAAAGAAGATATGTTGACAAGAAAAATCATTCCTGTGGCTTCTCACCCTGCTTATTCGCTTTCAACGTCAAGGTAACTCATTTTGGGAAACTTCAAAACATTTAAACGGCTGCAACCGACCAGCTGAAGGTGATTCCAGTATCCGAGTTCCAGCTCTGCCATGAGCACAGAAAAAACCATCTCCGGCATTGTGTGGCTTTCCAAGGAAGTTATTTTGAGGGAGATAATATTGAATTGTAATTGTATTCGAATATTAAAAAAAATATATTACTTAAATTACAGACCTCGTAGAATGTGTAGTTTTTTTGCGGGAGAGAAGAAACACCCTGCATTGTAGGGAATTAGAATGGGAAAAAACATTGGACGAAAACATGATTTCAAAAAATTGTAGAAACTGAAAAATATCATAAATTAATGAATGTATAATAAATGTAATAATCTGTAGACTCAAAGAATGCCTAAGGCACGATTATTAAATAAATACAAATACAAATGTCTATAGTATATAGTGGCTTTCGAACCATTCGAATACAGCGGTATGTTTATTTGGTAAAGCTTAGCGAAATTACGATTAGAACCTCAGATCTCACATTTCGCTAGCGTACTAACCAAATGAGCCACTATTGTCGAAGATTTTTAGACATGGATGAAAACTATAAATATAAATTTTATTTAATATATTTTAAAATAAAATGACGTCGGTACATTGCGAATTTTACGTTAGTAATTTTATACTTTCACATCAATCTTTTTCATTTGCAATAAAACAAAGTGAATAGACTTCCTTTCCGTTATTTCCTTTCCGTGATTCAAAAGGAATGTAATCAATATTCCTGCAAATCAAACTTTTAACACACAGTTTTTAGTTTAAAACTGTAGAACAAATCATAAAAATTTATAGCTGAGGTTTCGAACATGCACTGGGGTTGGGGTTGGATTACCAATCATCCCTCAGGCACAATGCATAACTCCCGTTTCCTTCCTCCTTCGTCATCCCCCGTCAATACACACTGGCTCATAAAATCCCTTGTAACACAAATCTAATGTTATTTCAGGCTACATTAGAAGGAGATGTCCTTGGGCTTGCTTGTTGCTAGTATTGTTGCCTCCTCACAAGACAAGAGTTTGAAAATCTTGTCTTTTCTTGAAATTTCAAGGCAAGACTTGACTAGGTCTAAGTCTAGATTAAATTGTCGTGTTATTGTTTTGTCTGGATATCAAGACTAGATTGTTTGTTATATGCCTAGTTGCACCAATAAGGCTGAAATTTTTAGTACAACTTTAACAAAAAAATTATAATCGCATTTTTGACAATAATGTTGAATAGTTTATTTAACATTTAATTCCGACATGATATTGTCCATTTCAGAGAAACTTAAAATTTAACTGGCCATCAAGACCTTCGCATGCGCTATAGACAAGGATAGAAATAACTCTTAGGCAGTGTTCTCTTTCTATTTCACAATTGTATCACAATTACGTATACCAATGATCAAAAATAAGGATTTTTCAAGTCTATTAAAATTTTTTCTTTTGTTAATGATAACAGCATAATACGCGTATATTTGATAATCAAATGATGGAACATTACCAATATTTTTAAATCTTTTGCGGTATACTTAGAATCTCTTGCGGCACACTATTGTGTCGTGGCATACAGTTCGACAGAAAATAAGTTCTGAAAATTGCCTACAATTTTGTCAAGAATCTTGATCTAGAACAGTGGTTCGGAAAGTAGGAAAGCCGCGGACGTGGTGAGAAATTTAGCATCGTGGATATTTTAATAATTCTAGGACTTGAGCATTTTAACCTTCTTCTTCATACTGATGTTAAATGGTCGTTCACTGAATGAGTATTGAATCGCGTTTACGAATTAAAAGTAGATCTACCTATTCACTTTTTGGGAATAAGAAAACAAAATTAAATTTTGTGAATTGTTAACAAATGTGAATGGAATAAAATAAATTCCAGGATGCAAAAAATGAGAGATGAAAACTGTTTAAAATCATAAGATAAAATTAGAGCTTTTAAGGCAAGATTTTGGAATTGGGGGCAAGTTGAAAATGTTGATGAAAACACTTACAACACTTGTTGTAAGATTTGCTCATATTTTCCAGATATATCTATTGATAGTTTTGACTGGATACGTCGCGAAGAAATATTCTGAATAAATACCACAATATTGGTGATAGAGCACTTCGAATTTTAGTTCGATTTTCTACCTCTTGTGTGAATGTGACCTAAGATTTCTAAGTTTGTTAACATCAAAAGTAATAAGCGAGAACGATTGAAGTCGGTAGAACATGAAATGCAAGTATGTTTGTCCAAAATACAAGAAATATAAAGGAATTATGTAAATGACATCTAGCTTATGTATCACATGTTTTTCTAAGATTAATAAAATGCCTTTAACTTTAATGTTGGGGCTGCCGGAAATTTTATATACCACATCAAAAAGTTTAAGAATCACTGATCTAGAATAAGAAAGTCATATCTTGTCTTGACATTCCTGGACTAGGCTTTTGCCAGTCTGGTCTTGATAATCTAGACAAGACAAGATAAGAGTCTACAAAGTCTAGACCTAGTGTAACAATATGGTATGTTTTCCATATGTTACTGAAAATCTGAACGTAACGAAATTTGATTTCTTGCATTCTGAATCGACATTTGTTAGTTTTTGGTAATAAAGTTCAAAATTTATCGCTTCACTGTCATTCTGAATGTGTGAGACCTGTAGTGTTAAAGATTAGTTTTTACAAGATCTGGTAAGGAGGGCAAAGGGATGATTTCATCTCAGCCCTCGATAATTTAACAGATTTTGTAGAGGAGTCGCGTATCTACGTTTGATGAAGGCGCACGTACATCGGAGCACTTCGCTCTGATCGCGGTATGGACATTATTAATATTTAAAAGAAATATAAAATAAAATACTTGGTTGGTTTCAAATACTTTAATCTCGAAAGATACAATACGTATTTGAAACCAACCAAGTATTTTATTTTATATTTCTTTTAAATATTGTTTAATATGTTTCAACGAGAAGTGACAGCCGAATCAATCAACATTATTAATATTAATAATTTTAGTATAATTTAGTTTATTTGTTAATATGTAAATAAATTTTATCCTAAGAAAAATTGTGTGTGTTCGTCCAATTTAATCCCATCGCGTTCCTTAGTGTTGTGATGTGCATCATCGTCACATTCTAGGAGTCATGAAGGTAATCATAATCAGTAGCATACTTTTTTTTCACCCTCCTCTGTTACAGTAGTCTACATCACCAACTAGAGTTGGGTCGAATTAAACCATCTTTTAGTCACGATGCATATTCCCCTTCCCTCTTTTTCCTTCCTCCCCTTCAATACACACTGGCTCATAAAATCCCTTGTAACACAAATCTAATGTTATTTCAGGCTACATTAGAAGGCGACGTCGTGGGACCTGCTATGTTTGCGTCTCGCTATAATCTGCGCATCAAACTCACCCAGTCCTATTGATTTTTTCACTGATAAATTGACGAAGTACAAAGCACAGCAGTAGTCATGAAACCCAATGGTACTGGGGCCATTAACGGAATTTGCTCTGGAATGAGAATTTGCGATAGGGTCTTAGCTTACTCGGAGGAGTTTCCGGATATTGCATTGTTTTGACTCCAGAAGTTTTACAACTATGACGCGTGTATACATGAATTTTTCATGTGTTGTGTTCTTGATAATAATTTAAAATAATGTCCTTTTGTCTTCTTCTGTTGAAAATGCAATTCCCAAAAACAGCTTTAACCATACGAGTGTATTATACGAACAGTCACTACAAAATAATGTTACTTCGGTTTATCAATAATAAAATATGTAAGGTTTGAAAATCACCATATGCAGCAGCATCGTGACAAATAAGGTGATCAAATTTATAAATTACAAAACTAAGGCATTTATCTAAAGAATTGAATATGTAAACATAATTATAAATTATTTGCATTTTTTTCTTTTCAAAAATAAAAATTTATATATGACAATTTTTAATATTTTCACCTATCTTCATTTTTACCTCTCGGCACTTACCAAAACGCATGCTAAAAATCGATTACTTAAATACTAATAAATAATAAAATTGAAATTTTGGATATATTAATACATTCTAATACCCTATATTAGATCTGATTAGATTTTGGTGTTAGTCGTGAAACATAGTAGATATAATATTGAGGTTAAACAATAATAAAATTAATTTATAATATTTGTAGTTTGGGTAAGTTACATGGGTCTAGAGTGATTTCAAATTTTATATTTTAATTGTTTAATTATTATACAACGGCCATCAAATAATTTCGTTTTTAATGTTTCTCAGGTTAAAAAATCAAATACTGTGAGATCAGGAGAGATAATGAGCTACTCTATTTGTCCACTAAGTCCATTCAAACGATTCTAACGACGTGGAAATATGTTACTTAGAAAAACAAATCTCGATATGATAGTTAATAATGACGTGAATTTGACAACCTGTGTTTCATTTTAAAGTGAACGCCTTTATACATTGCTGTCAATCAAATATGAAGTCTTAGGTATGAATATGACAAATCCCGTTTTTCTTGTTAAAAGAAACTCACGGTATATAGTTTTAATTTGGCACACTCGTGCTGAATCATCCTTTATATTTAAGACACTATTAAAATTAGAAATGTTCTGTTTTTCGTATTGAAAAAATAATATAAATACAAAAAAAATGTGTAAATTTGTATATAACTAAATAATGTTAGAACAATTTGAAATAATTTAAAATCAACAAAAGATGATTATCTAAAAATTGTAATAAACCGATGAAACTATTACGCTGTATTGCACATATCATGATCAATCTGAATGGATCACTTTTAAAATGAGGCCCGTGGGTGATCCGTCAAATAAATTTATAACTCAATCTAATCGAATCTCGTCATGATCACAAATTACCGAAAAATATGTCATTGTTCTGACAGGCCAACCCACCGCATTGCATCTGTTACATGCATTTAAATTGTATTGTTTTTTGCTGGACTCACGATTAAAACAGAACTGCATTTTTCAATTATCGGTTAAGTGCATTTTCATGAAAATACTAGGGATTAGCTTAATCAATAAATGTTTCTAGTTAAATTGAAATTAAAACCACACTGTTATCATTTATTTAATATGCACTACAATTTTATAAAGCGATTACGAGCAATAATAAATAAAACGAAAGAAAATATTAAATTCATTGCAATCATAAATGTCATTATTACTTAATCTAATTGTTCAAATTTTTTTTATTAATTTGTTAAACACCATAATTTATTTTGTCAATATAGTAATTAAGTATTATTACTGAATTGTTTGTGCTAGCAATATTTTATTTGCAAAAAAGTATTGATTATTAATAACAGTTGTATAAGAATTGGAAATTTACTCGGAACCTAATTTTCTATACCAGTTATACAATAATATCAGTTTTCGCGCCTCCGTTCCATTATGACTAATATTACAGAAATCAAAATCGTCCAGAAACTATCTGTTTGCAGGCCTAGTCTGTCAAGATTTTTAATTTTGTTTTATTGAAAATATGAAACGTTAATTAAAACTATTATTTTTGTTTTATTACTCATATTATACTCGTTTGTATGATTATAACTACATTAATTGTTGAAAAATATGAATTCACATTCGTTTTATTTTATTAGGTTACAACAAATCTCACTAATTTTGAATCCTTATCAAAATACGCTCGCTCTCGCAAAAGTTTACTTTCTGGATTAGTGATACAAATTTGCAATTGATTATTCATATTATTAATTTTTACATCCTGAAGAAAGGACATGAGATACTGAAACCGTTAGAGTCCGAAAATAAATTTTAGAGTGTGATCGAATTCTATAATGTCATTTTCATAATCACCATTTTTGCCAAGAAAACTTGTATTTTGTAAAAGATATATTATTATGTTTACTAAAAAATTGAATAAAAAAGAGTTAAATTTATTCGTACAAATTTCCATCAACACTTTTCTATTTGATAAAACCGTGCTTTAACCCAATGTGCGGCGATGCAGACGTCGGAACTTAATTTCATTTGAAAATGTCAGACGCTAATAAAGCTTGTTTATGCGTCACATTTCACCAATCTACATGCCCCGAAGAGAAAAATAAAGTCATCACCTGTTATGACAGGTTTGATGTGAATATATTTCATCCCCCTGGGACGTATCAAAACCTCGTTTCAAAATAAAGGTAAACAGTTTTTTAAATGTAGTCCCCTTTATTTTGATATACGTGGAAAATTGCAGTCAATATTAACTTCCAATAGATTACAAAAAATGTATAATGGCATATGACATTCAGATGAGCTAAATAGATAGCTGTGGATCGTGAAAATAAATTCGATTTTGACCTCAAACTCTTTTAATTGGAGCTCTTTTAGTTTTCTTTTTGCTTTCATCACACAAAACCGCGGATATATTTATGACTTTTTATTTTAGATGACTGCTACACTACTTTGATCAAAATTAAATGAGGAAGATGAAATAAAATGAAAAAAAAAATCCGGAATATAAATAAACTGTATTCATAGTACATGAGACAAATCTGTTTTAAACTCTTTTTTCTTAATTCTGATTGAAACCTAATTTAATTTGGTATATTCATAGTTATTTTCTACTTATTTTAAAGGTACATTCTCAAATGAAATTAGTTCTCGTTTTGTGTTTTTGTTAGTATATAATAGTTATTTTTTATACAAGACGATAAAATAATATTTTATCGACAAGCGGAAAGTGTTAATTCACGAGCGATATAATCGCGAGTGAATTATTTTTCGCGAGTCGATAATTTAATTTTATCGTCGTGTATAAAATTCTATTTTTTTCTATAGCAGGTTTTGAAGAGAAAAGAATTAGAAAAATTAAATTATTATTTAAGAACAATTTTAAAATGTCAGTAGTGTGCGTTGTTATGGAAATATACTTCTAATAAACAAAAGTTAAAGTACTTTATCTACCCTTGCTGTTAAAGTGTTACTTTATCTACCCTTGCGGTTAAAGTGCTACTTTATCCACTATTTTGTGTTGATAAAATTGCACTTTAACATCTGCTATAGAAAAAATATACTAATCTATAACCAATGTCACAAACATATTTGACAATTCCAAAAAGCGATAACTACATATATCTTTTAGATTATATAATTGTACTAGATACATACTAAGATTCTATTATAACGAAATAAAATTATACAGGGTGGTGACCCGAATACCAAGACATCGGGATATAACCTGTAAAATCATATTTTCTTAATTTCCTGCTTCCCTAATTACTTGAAATAAAAAGTCTTTAAATATAAGTTGTAAAGCATAAATTCTGCATCTGAATCAATAAGCAATTAATTTTACATGCCTGGCAAGCTCAGAAATTAGGTATGAAAATGACGTAAATCACCCCAAAAATAGAAGTAGCTGACAAAAATAACAAACGTTTAACAGTTTATCTATCAAGTTAGCTGCATTAGTTAATTTTTATTATGATTTGTAATTACTGTTTTGTCAAGATACAATAAAAAATATAGCAATTTTATTTTGATTTTATTTTTTAAATTCAAAATTAATTTGTTTAATATTGTTTACTTCAATAGTTATTTCTAATAATAATAAAAATAAACTAACGCAGCTAACTTGACAGATAAACCGACAAAAATTTGTTCATTTTGGTCTCAATTCAAAAAAAAAAGTAACACGTACAATATAGGCAAGTCTTCATATAATCCAATTATATGATACCTAGGAGATAACTTGTTATTTGGTTCCTGTTATTTGTTTAAGCCTACTTGATTGCAATTTTAAACACCTGTTAAATTTATTTTTAAACGATATATCTCTGGAACTAATGATTGGATTTGAAAAATAAAAAAACTGTTGGATAGAGAATTGAAAGGCCTTTCGAACTGTCATGTTTGACACCCTTTTCCATTTAAAATTTTTAAGGTGCAGTCCACCCCCATTTTAGGGTTGAAGTTATGCCATTGGTACTAATCCATTCAGGTGTCCCCCTTTATATTAAAATTGACGTGTTTTCACTGGGCCAGCCTGTATACGTCCTATTTGCTAATCCATAAATAAAACTTAAGTTAGGAGTTTTCTAACTTTTATAATAAAACTAAAACTAAACACATGATTTTGGAAGCTGAACAGTCGTTAAACATTAGATTTATATAAAGTACGTTCTGTAGTTCATTACCGAATACGTTTACAACGTCAATCACAATCTTAATTTAAAACTGGATTTATAAGCTGACAAATCGTACCTTGGTAAAAAAATGTGATGATGGCTTTATTAATAGTCTCTATTAAAATTTTTATAATTACGTGACATTATTTAAGATGAGAAAAAATAATCTGGTTTTACTGGTAGTTGTCACTAACTACAGCGTTAATTATAATTTCCATGCCATCCTAAGTTTTATTATCTCATCCATTTGATATGTGGTTACAACGCAGAATTAAAATTTTAATAGTTTGAATTTAATTTATAGTATATCAGAATACAGGATGGAAAATCATTATTGGCTATAATTAATACTAAACTTCTTTTTGTATTTCAACTAATTATTAATTAGTCTATAGCATACCAGTTTTGATATAAAGCTTATGATGATAATTTTAATATGTGGTTGGAACTTGTAGAATTTAATATTGTTTGACAGTTACTAAACTTTATATGACATACATATCAATTTAATCTTAACACACCATAAACTGCATCATTAAAATATGGCACAATAAAATTTGTGATTACTTTAAACGGAAACATATATCTTTGTTTCTATTACTACAAAATAGTAACCATTCATATAATTTTGCAATATACATAGTAATGTAGAATTTTTTAAAAATTCATGTACCTCACCAATCGTCCATGAATTTGTCAAAAATCATCGTATGATTCTTAATGTTATAACTAGTGTATAAATGGACAGTATTCTTTCATTTCTTGCTATTAAACACGTTTAGAAATAATGGAAAAAAACGTGGAAAAAGGAAGGTAGACTGTTTCTTACGTTTCCTCTCTATCTGTCTTTCACGATTCTACCAGAAAGACGTGACAGCATCTCTTTCTCAAATTTATAATAAGTATTTTCTCGTAAACTACGAATAATGAATCAATTTAAAAATATGGGTCTAGTCATTGTCTAGTATCATATAAGTAAAAACCAAATTTGATCACTTGACCTAATCGCTAATCAAGTGAGCCACTACTCGTTTCCTTTTTGATATTATGCTTTTTGATTTTCTTTCTAATTTTCTTTTTGCTTTTCATAGCTTTCTAGGACGGGCAGTAGTGGCTCACATAAATTGCTCTTACTCTATGGTAGTAAGCAATTTTCTAAAGTTCAACACATTAACACCCTGTTTCAAACTTCAGTAGTGTATTATGATCGTAACTATCAATGGCACAATATTCCTCGATGGAACAAGGCTTAAAGTACCGAAGATACTCGTACTTGTTTCATGACTAGTTTTACTTTGAGTGGTTTTGTTGTCAATCTACAGCCTCTACAAAGGATATGCAGCTAAAACATACAAATAAAAGTACTACAAAAAATATAAATTTTCATCAGTTTTACATATTAATACAACTCGATGTAATTATAAATACTTGTATACTCTTATGTCCCTTATTTATATTTATTTACAATTATCGTGGGATAATTGTACTGAAGGATAAATGAGAATTAGGAATTTTCTGGCTGGGTAGTTTATTGAACAGGAGATAATTTATGGAACTCAGTCAATTTTGATGTTTCAATCTCGACTGTTTCAATCTCGATAGTTTCGATCCCACATGTATCTTTTTCAGAAGATGGAATTTATAAAAGTATGTTTACAATAGTTATTTACTTACCAAATGCGGGAACGACTGGTTTCCGGAGGAGTGTTTGGCGGCGCGAGCTCGCGAGCGCTGCCATAGAACGATTCCGGAAACCCAGTTCACGCAAGAGGTTTGTACAATATTTTTCGTACAAAAATCATAAAATCAATAATTAATTTTTTATTTGTACAAATATTTTTATTTATTGTATACACAAAATGATTTGTGGTTATGTGTTTCAGTACTAACAAGTGCTGTCAATCTGTCAACATGACAGCAGTTGTTGCCAACATTGTTTATCAAATGCACTAAATTTACTTTTTCTAAAATAAATTTCATTCAATAATCCACTATTCTCTTTTATTATTATTATGTAAAAGAATGTTTGAAACATTATACTATTTTATTGTAAAAATAGTTTTTTAATAAATGCTGTAGAAGTAGAAGTGTTTTTTCCAAAATTTCCCGGTCACCTATCTGGTGGAGACCTGGGAAATTGACGTTCCAGGCGTTGCTTAGGCAACGCGAAACAACACATTTCAATGCATGAGTACGAAAATAAATTTAAATTCAAATATTTACTTTTACACACTATTTTTTTATTTAATTTATATTATTTATATTTTGACATTTTAATTTTAAATCATGACTTTTTCATTGTTAAATTTAAATATATTTGAAAAAAATTAAATAACACACTTTTATAATTTTCATCTCCTTAAATGTATAGGAGCGGGTAATTACTGTACGTACCTATACACTGAAGTTTTTGCGGGAAACGATTTTTAGTTAAAAAGTTCTCTTATTAATGACACTATTACAAGAAGAACAACAAACACGTGTATGATAATTTTCGTTGTAAAAAGTTTCATTTAGTTGAGAACACTTGAAATTTATTTGTTTACAGAAAAAAGAAGCGACAATGGATGCAAGAAATTAACCAAACTTGATGGCCCGTATTCCAAGTGCACTTTTATGAGTGCTTTTGTTAAAAGTTAGGTTTAGCGTCATAGGATTATAATGTAAAATCAGGCTTCCTAAAATCGATTTTATTATAAAATTGAGCTTGAAATACGGGCCGTTATCTTTAGGGAGAACATATAATCTAGGCTTACTTATAAGAATAAAGAAAAAATTTCAACTATGTTCTGAAAAGTATAAAAAAATATTTTATTCGCGGTCAAAAAAAGTCCAACTCTCCTCTACTATATAGGATTGTTATCATTTGTCATAAGTGGTACATTCTTCGTGTAAACAGCGACCATAAATTACACATTTTATCTAATTATTCTTCTTTATAGTTTTTCTTTCAATTTTCCCAGTATTCTGCATATTCCTTTTTAGAATCTTCAGCTTCATTATCGTCACCCTCTGATTAACCATTTAACAACAGTTCTTCAAAACTCATGGAATAGCAACTAGATTGTGTACCTTTCTATGTGCAAATGATTTTTTTTCTTATTTACCGGTTGATTTGATCTTTTTAATAATAAAGATCCTCTAGTCCATCTCTTCTCAGTTCAGGTGGTCCATCTGTCCTCTGTGTACAAATAAAACTACATTTTTAGATTTCGTTAAGTCTTATGCACATGTTTATAAAGTACGTACATAATTAATTAGTTGAAACTTACTGATGTAGTAATTATCAATTTTTTTAAGTTAATCTAGAATTATTCAAGGTTGAGTGCATTAATTTTCAAGCGGTTCTTACACTGTCTCTAAATAACAAACATTTCCTATGAGACATATTACTCTAATGTACTTTTAGGACCAAAAGTCCATCTTTTCTACCGGTCAATCTCCCCCTCACTTACCCTATGTACTTTTGTATTATATTGTACTGCAGTATTGTCTAATTCCTCGCTTCGAACTATATCAATATCTAATAACATTTACTAAACCTAAACTAAGGGTGACAAACTTTTAAATGAAAGTGATCTTGACAATTGAAGTAGGCAAATTGAAGTAATTGTTTGGTAAATGTATCAATTTTTTACGGATAAATAAAAGCATGAAATTCGATAAGAAGTTTAGCTTGTTGCGAGCAAATTGATGTAAATCCCAAGTTCCCACAGAAGCGTAGTAGTTGCCAGCGTGGCCATATCATTATACATTCTTTTCATAAAAGTTCAATTTATCACTCTCGCCCGCTGAAACGATTAAACCTCGACTGGGCTCGGAGGTCAATATTCAATTGATATTGACATGAGTTGGGAGGCACTGAGCGAGTATGTGATATGCGCTGTCAAACACCGTGGTGTACACTTCACAAGCTTTTATTTACTGTCTTGAGTGTCGCCTCGCCCAAAGGTTTCACAACGAATTCGCTCTTCGCTCTTCGATCTCGAAATAGATTCCCTTTGAGTAACCAATTTGAGATTTGGTAAACAATAAAAGAAGGTTTTTTATTTGACCGTGAGATGTCTATAAATGATGTTTCTTTTGTGAATTTCCTTCGACGGCGACGTCTTGGTGTTGCAGTTTGTATCAGACAAAGAATTTCTCTCCTTATTTTACTTCATATGTAGACGAAGTCTAGACGCGTATTCCATTTGCCACTTTGAAATTATCTAAGTTACACTTTTGAATTTGGATCACTTATTTTTCATTTCATTTGATGGATCACTTTAATCCTTCTATTGAACGAACTGAACCATTCGTCGAGATAGATCAGTTGGTTCAGTTTAAATCGTCACGTGACTTTGCTGTGTTTTTAAATCAGTGATTTTGTATTTATCTAGATATCAACACAACTAAAATGTATGTTATTATTATAGCAATGATGTACTTTGAAGCACTGTCTTTGTCTGAATTTTACATCTATCTATAGTCTATAGTGTCATCTTACTTGCAATCAACTTTTGACATAATGTCAAGAAAATCCGTTAAATTTAAAAATCTGTCTATTCTGTCATTATAATATCTTCTTTCAACAAGATAATGACCTCAAACATACTTTACGGAAACTGCTAGAATAGTTATTGTACAATTGTAGACAACAATTAAAAACGCTTCCACAATCTTCAGATATGAATCGCATTGAACATCTCTGTGGTTTATTTAAAAAAAATGTATAAAACCAGACGCCCAAAGAATATAAAAAGTATTACATCTATGATAGAAAAATGGGGTAAAACTGACCCCCAAATTCCAAGAAAATTAGTGGACAGTATGACAAACCGTTTAAGGGAAGTAATTTTAATTAATGGCGGTTCAAAAAATTATTGATTCTATATAATTCAAAAGTGCACCGAAACTTAATTAGCGTACTTAGTTCTTATAATAAATTTTTTTTTTCGACTTCATTACGAAAAATTTAAGGACTCAATACATCATTTTATTTATTTATATAGTAAGTATAATATAAAAATTTATTTACTGGTGTACGGAGACTAATTGGTTTGAGTGTGTATATACCGAATTTTCACATTATTTTTGTTTGCTACGGGATTATACCACATATCATTAGAACAAAGTCAATGACACAAAATACTGTCAGTAAAAGTCGCAGAAATGTCGTAATGCATTTGACAGGCAATATAATACTTCATAACGTTAACAAACTACTTTGATTCTAAAATCAATACTAGTCAATTTAAACAAGATAGAGACAGTGTATTATAAAATAGGTGTGGAAAAGTGAAACAGAGAATGACAACGACAGGTCAAAAGTCCCGTTTCAAAGCAATACTATCTGTGTGGAACGGAAACGAGAGAAAACAACCGATTTTTTGGCGTAATGTAGTTATAAAGCGATAATTGCTATGTGTAATGTCAGAAATATAGAATTCTATGAGACAGGACAGAAAAAAGTATCTGCTTAAAGGAACCTTTATCCCAAGTCTCATAAAAATTTGTAAGGGGCAACCGTTTTATTTAATAATGAGTTTCAAATATCTGTTACAACTAGACCTAATTGTTTCTTCATCTTATTGACTTGCGATGAGGGTTCATTTAAGGCTTATCAATTTTATATTAATAATATTTTAGACAAGAACTTTAAGCCTCACATGAAAAATGAAAGTATGAATTTCTCGAAAAATATTCGAGCTACAAAAATTTTGAGGACCGCTGCTAATTCCTCGTCAAAAAAGTACCTGCAGTAATCAAAAAGTAAATTGGCCAAAATAAGTTTTTTGCTCATAAATAGTGAGCTATGCAATTTTTCGGGAAAACAACGTGATTAAAATCTTTGCCCCAATTTAACTGCCTTCGTATTTCTTACGGTTCTCGAGATCCCAATGATTAGCCTCTTAAAACGAACATCCTGTATGTACCTAAGTATTTCCAGAAAATGCTAATAATATTAAGTTTTATTTTCATTTGTAAAGTCCTAATCCGTATTTCTCTATTTGTACTTTGATTCCATAGAAACTATTTCATTTCGTTTCCGCTCTCCAACAAGGTTCTTGAAATCAATATCCTCTTCTCGGAAATAATATTCACATAAGTACATAGGAATAGGGTTAATTAGGAAAGTATGATAGGTGGCCTGGTATACATGAAATATAACATATTGTTGAGGAAACACGGAGTAATTGCAACCCCTCGTGTTTGTTCTACATATGGCCGTACGAATATCAACGCCGGAGGGAGCGTTCCCTTTCTCTCTTATCCGTACCTCAGCGGAAGGATGAGCCTTGTGTATACCTGTTACATTCCAATATCAATTTGTGTTTCTTTTCAAAATAGGAATTTATTTCGCTCTTTTCACCAATTTTGGAAATTGAATTAATTGAATGTCTATCAACTTTTCTCTATTCTCTACATATTAAACAATATACCTACATTTTTAATTTACTTTTATTTTAAATTAATTTATTTTACATTAAGTTTTTATTTGCATGCGATGTCTTGAAAATATAAGTATTAAACCAATATTAAGACATATTTAATGTAAGACGAAGAAGATCTAAGAAAAGCAGAAGGAAATATACTACTAACAATACTGAGACCAGTAAAAATTGTAAAAATCGAATAAGGACCTAATGTGAATTATGAAATTGAACAAGAATTAGAATAAGACAATAAAGAGTCAATTGCCTGGGCCACAAAAACATTAGAAACTAGAACGGAAAAGATGATAAGTATATACAGATCTAAATGACTACAATAAGTAGAAGAGAAGGAGAAAACATGGAGAAGAATCAACAATCTAACATAAAGAAACGAAGATTGATCCACCCGATAAAAGATCTAGAAAACTTCGTAGTGGTGGCTCGTTAGGAGAGGCAGATGAGATAGTGCTTAACAAAAAAGAAAATAAGAGCTAGAAATTTTTAATTTAACGCGCAATATGTCCACAAAATCTAGTTTTCAAAATACCACTGTTTTCCTATCCCACAGTTACTGTACTAAGAAGATAAGGACTATCTCGATCTAAATGGCTACAAAAAGTAGAAGAGAAGAAGAAAACAAAAAATTAGAAGACATGGAGAAGAATCAGCAATCTAACAAAGGAACGAAGATTGATCATCCAAAAAAAGATCTAGAGAGCTTCGTATCGTTTTCTCGTAGAATCTCATATTCAAAATATACATATACATTTGCAACTGACAACTAATTTTTTGACAGCAATATATTTTTAATACGTTATCATGGTAACAACGTCGAATTAATCAGTTGATTTTTTGATTATACGAGTAATATGCACTAGGAGACAATACGATGAAATTAAAAAGAAAATTTTATTTAATTACAACTACGTTAAGCAGAATTATATGTACAAAAAATTTATAAATTGCAGCTATTAATTTATTCTACAGGGCCCCAAATATTTGTAACGCTTCAGTTCCCTTAGATGTTAAATCCGCCACTAAAATCAAAACATTAAAATATTCCCGGTTTGAATGTTATTTAACACTGAATTTCCTCGCAAAAGATTGTGTGAAAAGCAATTGTTCGCAATGAATTTTTCCAGAGAGAATTGTCAGCAAACCGTAATTGAACGATATAAACATCGAAAAAATAATTCGCGCGATATTTTTAGCTGGCCAAACGATGAATAAAACATAGTGGCCGCAGTTGAAGAGAGATATGTAATTCTGGTTCTATGATTACGAGACGTGTTTATGTAGAAGTTTATTGAAAGTAAACGATGTTTACCAGCAATTTACAGAATATAAATCACATAAACCACGACTTGATTTATCCCACAACAAATTCAAGTTTTATATATGACGGAATATGGCGAAACACGCAAGGAAACCGCCGGGAGGTTCGAGCCCAACTATCTATCAATATTATCGTATCGGTTTCCGCACAATAAACCATTCATGGTATTTTCGAATACCGACAGCAAAATGAGAAAAACAAAGACACAAGCGTTCGTCAGCCCGTTTTATAACTCGTAAAATTACTAAATTCTCCCCGAATGAAAGAAAAAACTATTAAATAATAATCGGAGAACTGTTGTTCTCATAAAAGCGTAAATTCGGTAGCCAAGCGACAGTTTATGGTTGAATAAAGACAGTGGAAGCGGCCAATCAAACTGAAGGCTGTAAAAGACATAAAACACACCTAAATACGGCTTCCTCTTTAAAAGGATTCGCAACCGAACCGTTCGCCCCGATAGTAACTACAGTAATATCGCCACTAACAAGATTCTCTCGTTCTCGCTTCCTATCGACGATCCGGTCACCATCAGCACGGATCTCTTTTGTTTTCTTATTGATTTGAATACGAATCGAAGTGAGATATAGTGCAAACACCAACATTTCCTCTAATATTGATAGACGAACCTTAATAATGAACTCACATCGCCAATAAATTATATATTGTTATACGAATTTTGTAAGACGATGTACTCGTATTATTCCCTGAGTTGTTTGGGCACGACGAGCGCAGCGAAACATTTTTTATACTTTGCGTCACTTATTTTATAAAAAAAAAACTTAAAAATTTAAATTACAAAAATTAACTAACTGCAATCTAGGAATATATGTAAAATATAGTATCTTTGTTGATTGATGTTGGATATTTATAACTGTCATAATTGATGTAAAATATTGTGAAAAATATTCAAATCTCTTATTAATACAAAGTATAAAAACTATATTAATGGTTCTTTGTTTTAATTAATTGATACTCCTGCACAATATTTAAAGAAATGTATATTGAAATTTAAATTTATAGTTGAATTGAGTATAATAATGAAAAATTTATTATTATTTAAAAATTAAAATAAAAAAAATTGCATCCTCGACTACAAAACAGTCCGCCTTATACTTGTGTTTATGAAATTGGTTTTATTTATAAATTAAAGATATAAATATTGTAAAGAGCATGACTTGATGACGATGATTCATCGCTACCGACTTGTCTGGTCAGCCTCTAGAAGATTTTGTGAGGTTCCAGAATAATTATCCGCAACTACAATTGTCGCGGCCTGAGGGGGTCAGGCAGTACAGTTAAAAAAAGCGCTATATTAAGTAGAAATACATTTTGATATCGTGTGAATAAAAATAGTGTATAAATAAATACTGTTGTATATAAATAAATAAATGAACAGTAGGTAATAATTAGTATGTTAAGTGTATTTTACTTTTTTACGTTAAGTTTAATTTGTGCTATTTTCGTTATTTAATAAGCTTGTAATATAAATATTCACATAAAAAAATAAATTCTTGGAGAATTCTGTCAATTTATTAAAATTCAAATAAAAACCAACGTTTCGACTTCATGAAGCAAAGTGTCCTTTTGACACTGTCGATTTCAATAAAAAAGGGAGGTGCACAACAAGATGTTATAGGACTCCCATAGACAATTTCATCATTCTACGGTTAATCAGTTTTGAGTTTTCCGAGATACATACGTAAGTACAGACGTTACGCCGAAACTAGTCAAAATTCAGAAATGGTAAAAATGGATATTTCCTTTGAGACCTGAAAATCAATATTTCTCGCAATTAGTTATCACAAGAAAAAAATATTGGATAGGAGATAGTAAAAATAGGCAAAAGAACTTACAGTTTCTAAATGAATTATAAGATAACCACTATAAAACCATTAAATGAAAAGTAAAGAAAAACAGGCTAAACCTAAATAAAAGATGGATAATAATAAAATATTGTTCCACATTTCGTATTTTAATGCAAGATGTCTTTATAGTTGTTAATGACAAGTATAACAATACTAATAATTACACATGTATAACACAATTAAAATGTCAGTGTTAAGTTTACCAATAGAAATATTAAAAAATCATATTAATAAAGGTTAATTAAAAAGGAGCAGAATCTAAATATAGAATTCAATTTACGTAGTAATGTATGAGATGCTGATGAAGATTTATATGTCTTGTAATATTTTTATTTGCAGAAATGTTAATTGGATGTAACATGATATGCAAATATGAAAACATACATGAGTGTTGCAGAAAGCCATTTCTTGTACATCTAATTTTCATGAGTTTGTTTTGTGCATAACCACTCGGAATGTAGGAGAATATACATTACCTTATTACTTACGAGTAGATAATAAAGGAAGTAGGGTCTCTAATATGTCTTTTGTTATACCTCCAAAATGAAAACCCGTAACTGATTTAAAATGGACCAATTACCGAAACTTTATAATTTTAAAGTTGTAAAACGGAGCGAAACAGTTATTCGACTATATTTTAGTAATATGAATAAAATAAGTCAATTCTCCAAGAATGTTTATTTTCTCAATTTAAGTATTGTAATATCTATGCTCTGAATTAAAAGAAAGAGAAATAAAATTCATTTATATTTTTCATTTAATACTACTAACAAAAAAGGTAAGTACATGAATTATTAGAGTTTTATTCTATATTTAAAAGGAAAGAAAAATAGACAAAAGTGATTTTGCTTTTTGGTATTTTTTTTTTCGCTATAAGCATTATATCTTTTCGTTAGGGTAAGTGGTGGAAAGATGGACTTTTCGTCATAACAGTATATTAAGAGTGATATCTCTCATAGGTAATGTTAATTTTGTAATTTAGAGACAATGTAAGCAACCACTTTAAAATTAATGAAGTTAAGACTGAATAATTCAAGCTTTACTTAAAAAATTGTCAGAAAATTTTGTACCTTATATAAACTATTAGTTAATTCCTACTTTGGTAGGGTAAAACAAATTATTTATGTACATACTTTATAAAAATGTGTATAAGACTTAACGTATCCTAAAAATATGTTTCGATTTGTACACAGCCATAAGTAATTTAGTACATTAGTAGTCCATTTAACCTCTGCTCTGAGGACAGATAGACCACCAAATGCTGGGGAGATATGGACTAGAGGATTTTAATTGTTAGAAATATCAGTTCAACCAGTAAACAGGAAAAAAAATCGCATATAGAAAGGTAGACGATCTACTTGCTGTTCCATGAGTTTTGAAGAACTGTTGTTAAATGGTTAATCAGAGGATGATAATGAAGAAGCAGAAGATTATGAAAATGAATACGCGAGGTGCAAGGCAATTATTTAAAAAAACCAAAAAGAAGGATGATTGGATAAAATGTATAATTTTGGTCGCTGCTTACACGAAGAATGTACAACCACATATACATATGACAAAGGAAAAGAATCTTTTAATCAGTTCCTCTCCTCATAGCCTTGATTCGTCTTGCCAATATGTTATATAAATGTATTTGTATTTTAAATTTTATTGATTATTATAGAGTAATAATTACTTTTACTAAAGTGGTTCATCTTCTCCTCACTTACTCTAGAATAAATATATAAAATTTTGTACATTTATGTAACTTACCCCCTAGAATTATTGCCGTAAAGCTAATCATTTAAGGAGCACACCTAAAAAACATTTTTTATGTATGCTCTAAATGATTAGGTTTACGTCGACGATTCTACAGGAAATGTTTCTTAAGAATACAAAACATAATGTTTTTAGGTATAACTACGAAGGTAGATATTTCGAAAACGAAAAGAAATATTTAAATACCGTTTAAAAAAAATTAAATCAGGTTGTTGTTATATACGAAAACCGAGAAAATCTTATAGCATTGAAAAAAGTTACATATCGAAAAATTGTTATTTACAATTTTCAATTATCCGGTTTTTCGCATAATCGTTTCACAGAATAATACATCCGGTATAATTTTATAAAACACTCCAGATTTATATTTTTTATAATTTAAATATAATCCGAAAATAATAAAACTAGTTTGAATACCTATTGAAAATAATATATTAATGAGCAAATCCAACAATTTTATTAAATAAGAGAAATATGTATTTCAAAATTCGTGGAATTTAATCTGATGAATTTCATATGAAAGCATAGAATTATTTATTCCATAAACGCATTGAGAAATGTACATTTATCTGCACAGAATAGGGAAAAGGCACGAAAGAGCGCGCATCATGCATTTCCGCGTCGCGGTTCCATGAGTCAATGCACGGACACTAAAAATAATTCCTGCGGTATTTTTAGAGCTGATGTTGAATAATACATGCTGCACATCTATAACAAGATAGATTTGTTATCCCTGGTTTTATCTACAATTACACAGTCTCTAGTATAATGTAAATAAGCGATATTTGATGGCAATAAAATGTACATGATTGACGGTCACGGAATTCTGACAGCTAGAATTACATATACTTATTGCGAAAGCTTTTATACTTATATAATATAATGTCATTACAATTCGATATTATTCATTGCGCGGGAAATTAAAATTTATACACGCTTAATCTCTTTAGTTTTTCCTAATATTTAATGTTCATTCAATTACTCAGGTTAATGAAGTCAAGCTATTTTGATTTGTTATTAAAAGAACTATAAATAACTTATTCTGCAACCACTATGGAAATTGGCACTTTTCTTATACTACACACTTTGAAAGTAAATTGAAGTGTGCAAAATCATTTCTCACAGCATTTGCCAACACTGCGCATGTGCAGTGTGAAAAATATCATTTCTCACTTCTTTACTGCGCATGCGTGAAGGTACTCTTTGTGTGGTTACCTGAGCCATATTGTTAAATATATAGTGTGCCACTCGTGCAGAATCACACATTTTTTATCTTGTGTAATTTCAGTACCCAACTGTATCGAAACTTGCACACCCCGTTGTAAATAGACGACTTTCTGTACTTGTTGCACAATATACTATTATTCCATGTATTCCTTAGAGAATTAATGGGCCTTTGCATCAATATTATTTAAATTTTAAGTATCTCTTAAATATACATTAACACATCCGAATAAAGTATATCATTCCCAGGTGCAGTTTTAATTTTAATTTCAGTTTTAATTTTATGTGTTAGTCGTAAGAAAAATGTATCACGCATGTGCGTAATCATCCCCTCCGCCTCTGAAAATATAAAGAAACTTAATATTGTACTTCATAAATAAATATTAATAATATTTAAAATCGAATTCAAAATGGATTGTGCTCTTTTGCACATAGAATTGTGAGAAGAAGAAGAATTTGTGGTATTGCTACAGCTATAATTTTAATAAAAAACGAACAATATAGAAAGAAAAATAGATCAGAATTTAACCGATTTCGTATCTCTTACCGTTTTCGAGATCTGCATGCTTAACAAGTTATTGGGACATCCCGTATAAAAAAGTCACATTTATGCCAGGAAAATAATCCAAAGACTTATTTGTGAAGAGCATCAGGTGGATAAAAATGTAATTATTAGAGTTATATATTGCGGCAAATGTAATACCATTAATTACTAACAGAACGTACCGACAAATTTATTTATTTTAAATCTCAATCATTTATTTCCGAGCCTGCGAAGAATCCCATCATTAAGCTTGCACTTTGTGCATGAATATTTGCCGTGATTCCTTGAGAGATTCACTGGGGAAGGTCCCTGTGATTAATAGTTCACACCCTAACTTTCCGAAATTATATTTGGAAGGGTCTTGCCAGGGTTCAGGGCCAAAGCCAAGCTAACCGTCTCAGATCTTAGCATCCTATTATTTAGACAAGGGTTTCAGACACAAAGGGCACAAAGAGAAATGATATCTATCAATTTCATAAATTATTCTCCATCTTTTGTTTAGCAGAAAGTAAACAATGCTTGTGGACGCTCTTTTCAACAAGATAGTATTTTTCTGTTTTTGAAGGGTTGGGTCACAAATTATATAATAATTCGTTTTGGGAACGATTTATTTTATTGCTTCCTAAATCTTGTTGGCAATTAAAAAAATATAAAACGCATTTAAAATTAAATTAAAAAAAGTCATTTTTCATAGTAAAATAACAATATAATGTTCTATACGTATGTTAAAACTTGTGGAAAAAGAGTTTCTAAGTTAGTTATTGGTAGTGATCCATCAACTATCAAGTGTATCTAGCTGTCGAAGTGTATTCAATGCTCTTAGTAAGAGGGTATACTTATGTACGTGGCAAAGACTTGTAAAAGATTCATGAACTTCTTAGGACTTTGTTGCTAAGTTCATTGAACATACTAGTGATTTTTTTCTAAAAAAAAATAATTCTTCATCATTTAAAATAAGTTAGGTAGGCGAGTTTTGGTCGCAGGTGAAATCGAGAAATGAACTTCATCTATTCAATTATAATTTTTAAATACATTTTTAGTGGAAGTTATCTGCTTAAAGCCTCATCTAGGAACCTAGAAGTTGTAGTTTTTTCCGAACCACTCGAAAACAACGATTTTTAGCTTCCACCTATCAATTTACAGCTAAGGGAGGAGATATAGGGTCTCTAGAGTACGATTTTGTTCCGGTTTTAGTAACGCCAGAAATAGTTTTTTATTCGGTTATAGAAATTTGATTGAATATTAGGCATGAAATGGATTAAAATTACTCTGAACTGTCATAAACTAATTTTAAAACTACAAATTGAATGTGCTAAAAAACCTATATAGAACATATTACTGCAGTGGAGGAAGGTAATATGTTGGACACATTAGATGTTATTCAGAAGCTTTAAGCTCTCCTGTTATTGAACTTTGGTCTCTTAGACAGTATAATAACTAATAACCAATAGTAAATAAAACAAATCTAACGAAGGTAGTGTTACCATCTAGACAAGACAAAACAAGACATTTCAAAATCTTATTTTGTCCAATAATTTTAAGACAAGATTTGACTAAATCTAAGTCTAGATTAAAAAGTCTTATCTAGATATCAAGACTCTAGAATGTTACAAGACTCTAAATTATCCTGCGCATTTGCTTTACACAAGGACAGATAATTCATCGCCAGCGTTCTTTTTTTATTTTATAATCACTTTTTCAACTGGGAGGATATATTTATACTTTGAAAATTTAAATTTTTTATTAATCTTGAGTCTTGAAAATTGTCTAGAATTTTCTCATCTTGATCTCGAATAAGAAAGTCTTCAAATTTTAAGACAAGACTTTTGTCAGTCTTAGTATTGTGTTGATTATCTAGTCAAGGCAAGACAAGTATGTAGAAAGTCTACATCTAGACAGCAACACTAATCAAGGGTGATACAATGAGATGAAAACAAATAGTTTGTCTCGCAAGATTAGCAGCTTCTGTACAATAAAACTAGAAAAAAAAGCAAATTTCTTTGGGTTTGTCGGAATACTTACAGTTTTCAGGATTGTATAAAAGTAAAATTCTAATATCTTATTGGACAATGTCCTTATGTAATTCATTTTAAAGAATCATGGAATACTTATTACAAAAGTAAGAAATTACCTAACTATTATTGTATATTTCAAACGTTTTATTACCATCAGTCAATTTTACTACTGTGTCGTCGTGGGATTCGAACACTCAACACCTGAGTTGCAAAGCCTGAGTGGTAACCACTAATTCAACAATGTCAGCAATTACAATTATCCATTTGTACATAATAAACATAATTAACCATATTTTGGGCACAATTTAAGAGAATGCTACGAAGTGATTATGTTTCTAGTACATAATTACAACTAAGTATATTTTAATAGTAAACTACAATAATTAAAACAACAATTTAAAATGTAGTAATTTGAAAGACAATTTTGTTTTTCGTAATCGCCAACAAAATAAAAAAATAATTAAAAAGCGTGGAAGAAAATAAAGCACAAATGTATACACTTTAAAGGTACCTACCTGTCTAAAAACTGGCTGTAATGAAAACTTAATGCGGTAAACATTTATATAAAATATGCGGGCTAAACGCTTGTTTAGGAAAAAACCATGGTAATTACCCAACAGCCATTGCCATTGTTTCAAGTTCATTTTAATTTCTTATTCGGGCATTCAGATTCTCACGTTAACAGGAAGCTAGTGCAACACGTAAGCGAAAAAACCTAAAACTTATTCTGACTAGTTAAAACTGTATCTGCACTGGATTTTCAAACTAACGCTTCAGTTGCAGTAAATTATTGACATCCCGCAAAAAGGATAGAAGTTTGCCCGGAAAATTAAATAATTACTTTTCCACTGAGACATACTCATGGTAAGCTTGACGTATTTACTTACTGCTGTATATTATGTTTATATTTGTTTTGTTTCTCTTACAAATTTGTTATTATGTTATTTGTTTCAAAACAACGTTGTATTAAAAGTGATTTCGCAGATTTGAATGTGCTTTTAAAACTATAATTCTTTATTAAAATATTTTTAAAGGGATATTTATGGAAGTCGAATCTAAGACAATTACAAATTAAAGTGAGAATTTTATTTCTACATGTGAAGATCTATTATTTTTGTAAGTTTCAACACGTAGAAGACGGAAAATTATAGGTACTTCCATTTAAAGGTTACGATCGCAATAAAATACCGTTTTATTGTTAAACTAACCTATACTAACATATCGTTTCTCATGCTTAAATTTACTTTATTTATTAGTGAGTGTTAAATGATTCAGTAATATACGAAATGACATTTCACAGTAACAATATATTGAAATATATATTGGGTTGACAACTAGCTTAAATGAAAGTAAAAGGGTAACAAAAAAAAGAAGAACAGAAACTATGGATTATTCAACAATCTTCAGCGATCAAATATTTTAAAATTAAAAATTAGCTGCGGTTACCAAAGAATGTGTTTTGTATTTTTTGTTTCAGGCACTAGTGCGTGAAAAGTAACATTTTGCAAACTCAAAGGGAGCATGAAACTTTATCCTGATTATAGGAAAAAAATATTTTTGTACTCTTACATCAAAGCAACGTTGGGAACCTCCTCCAGATTAATTTTGTTAAAAATATCTCAATTTCTACATCGTTTATTAAAAAACAATATTTACAATAAAATAGTATAACGTTTCAAACATTTATTTGTCTATTAATAAAAAAAATAGTAGGTTATTGAATAAAATTTAATTTAGTAAAAGTAAATTTAGTGCCTTTAATATACAATGTTGTCAACAACTGCTGTCATGTTGATACATTAACAGCTCTTGTTAGTATTTAAACACATAACCCCAAAAAAATATGTGTATATAATAAATAAACATTATTACAAAAGTAAAAACGAATTATTGATTTTATGTTTTTCGAACAAAAAATAATTCCCAGATTCGTGCTACTGCACCGCTCGCAATCTCAGGCCACAAAATCCCCATCCAGGAAAATAGCATTCCCACACTTGATATGTAAATAACTATTATTGGTTTCACGGTTTCTCAGCAAATTTTAATTATTTACTTTCTTTATTCTCGATAATTCAATTTTTAATCAGTATTTGTGCAAAATCGGGTAGACAAAAACTTTTTTAAGAACAAGAGCTTTCATCCTTGAACAACGGAATAAATGATGAGAAAAGAATGACTTGTAATTTCAGACTTTTAATAAACAATAATTAAAACCCACAAAGCTCTTGTAAAAATGCGTAGCAAGTAATTAATTTAAATGAAATCAAATTTTAATCCGCTTTTAATTATATGAGCGATAATTAATTGCTATACACAAACCAATGTTTCTTTTCTTTGTGGAGCTTTAAGTATCGACGAATCGCTACGACTCATTTAGACGGCGAAACAAAACCTGCGGTTGGTGAATGGGAATGAAAGTAACCTCTTACCCTTCAGACCACCTTGAGCCTTGAAAGCAACCCTTTCAGACCGTCGCTCGAGCAGACAATCAACCCTCGTGCTTTACATGAAGTATGGAAAAGATGCGTGTTTACTTGCGGGAAACAGTGGCGGAGAACGGGGGTCTGTTACAGGAGCAAGGTGGGAAAGCAGACGCGAACTTGGAAAAGATGGCGGGGACACTTGTGGAATAATAAGCACAAACTTTGCAGGTATATAAACATATAAATACAAAACTGCAAATTCATCAGAATATATAAAAACAAAGGTGTTTTTACGGTATGAATAAGGTGTTTCTAAACGAAGAGATGAAGCCGAATCTAGAATTTCGAAATGAGTACCGTGAAAAATCATTTAACGGACGAACGACGTATAACGTTTTATTTCATAGCAACACTTGTAACAATATAAATATGATATATAAACAAAATAGTAATTTACGATGTAAGTCCGGTAAATGAGTTTTTACGATACGAATAAGATGTTCCCGGACAAGGCGATATAGGAGCAGAGTCAGGAGTATTGTGAAAATAATTTAACGGACGAATGTCGTAGAACGTTTTATTGCATATTGTATCATATTTTTCAATTTAAACCAAAGGTTTGATTTTGTTACTTTGAAAATTATTAAGAAAACAAAATAAAAATCTTAGTTCTAATTCAAATAATTGGGAGGAATAACGCTTTTATTTGTCATTTATGACATGTCAATCATAAATTTTTAATTGAGTTATATTAAATTAAAGTCAGATAATGCATAAAGAATTTAAATTTAGTACTACAAAATATAAGAATTGTAACAGGTACGTTCGCCTAAGCCGAAATATAGTACTTGACTTACAAGGAGTTGAGAAAATTTACTTGACCCAAAGTAACCCAATAATGCAAGACTTTTTAAAAAATCAAATTTGATCAACACATTATCTCCTACCACTGTTGTATAAAATATTCTATAAAAAATCTTCAGTACATTCAATATTTATTTTTAAAATTTAAATTAATATTTTTAATTCAAACGTAGAAAACAGTTATTTTTTGCGTAACTGAAATCTATTCCTTAAATATTTCTTCCATCTTTTTGTATTTTATAATAAAAATCTTCATATTTATTTTTGAAAAATATTTACGTCAAATTTGCCAACAGAATATGTCAAATTTTGTAAACATATGAATATGTCATCTGTTTTATAGAAATTCCTCAGCTTAAACGATATGTAAAGTTAATATAATTAAATTTATAATATTTATATAACAAACACACACACGGGCATACAGACACCACGGTAAAAATAGTAAAATCGTATTCTAAGGACCCTAATTCGTGCTCATATGTTGAAATTCACTCTCAAGAAATTTGACCAAAAACAATACATCCCTTATTGATAGGCGGAGTTAAAAAAAATGCACAGACTCAAGCGATTATATTACAGAATGTACAAATATATTCTCATTGATATTAAAAAGTACTATTATTATTTTTATTGGTTTTGAGGTTTATTGGAAAGTCTCGTTTACTAGCTCCTGTCACATAAAAATCACGATTTGCCTTCTTTCTTCTCTTAAAAAGTAGAACTTTTCACTCTTTGATTTTATTTATTAGTTCTTCATTAACAAAATAACCTTCGAATTAATCGAAACTCCAAGGTCTGTTCATTAAAACTACTAGTATACTTGTTAGTTATTACGATAAATATTACAACTTGTTCGTAAAACATCTATAGAGATAGAAAAAGGAAAATAAGTGAATATCAAGAAAAAAGTAGAATGTCATATAAATAGCAGCGCAAGTGCCTTGTTTGATAACAAGCTCTATACGGATGTGAGTGCTTGTTAGACTAGTTTTTAATAAACGTTATATTTATTCGTTGTGCTTATTACGTTCTCTCTAAAAGATAAATTTGTTTGTATGTGTAATTCATAATTTCGTACAAAATGCACACATTTGCATAACATATATGACTTTGTACCATATTTAAAAACAATCCTACAACTTACATATTTATTTCATGCACGTTTATTCCTTTTCTAAAAAAAAGAAGGTAAATAGATGTCATTGGTTTAAGTGGGATTTTGTATTGTCTGAGCTTGAATGTATATTTTAAATGCATAATTAAAATGTCTGTAGATAATTGTCAGCAAAAACTATGTTGTCAAAACATTGAAAATGTGGGTCTCCCAATAATTTTGCAACAACATTATAGGTTCCAATTTCTTGATATAATAAATACCTTTTTTACTTTTTGTCGCCCAGTTGTTGCCACCCCATATGTATCGTTCAAAGGAGCAGTAGGCTGACAACCATTTTCATGAAAATGCAAGCAAAATTTAATACATATTTCAAATATTTGAAGAATGCTGTGCCCTTACCTTAACATTTTAAATAATAAAGAGATGAAAAAGACATACAAAAAAAATGGAGATAGCGGTGGCTCACTGGGTTAGCGCGTTTCAATTAGAATTGAGCGGTGTATAAAATTTAAGGATCAAATCTCAGCTTTGCTAGTTTTTAATCAAATAAAAACACAGCTGTGTCCGAGTGATTAATGGGTTTCAAGAATAATATAAAACAATATCTATTTTCATGTATAATAGACTATTTAATAATGTAATTATTAGTGTCCAACCAAATTTTGATTTCGGTCAATTTCGGCTAAAATGCTGGTTTTGGCCACAGTTTCGATTTTGCCCAAAAATTGGCCGAAACTTTTGCCCAACCAAAACTAGCGCTTTCGGTTTTACTCGCCTTTTTTGGTTTGTTATTTAATAGTTTTGTTTTGTTCGTTATTTCAATTTTCTTTCTTTTGCAGATATAATTCTAATTTTATTATGGTTATTTTAAGGCCATTAGTACAAAAGATACCAAGGTCAAGATGAAGCAAGATCCCATTAAATTAGTTTGTAGAATTTGGATTAAGACTTGTAGAATTAAGGAAAAAAAATAGTAAACATTATTTTAAGAAAATAGCATGTGTTATATACCAAGACCTGTAGTTAGTAACAAATACTTCTTGAAAAGACTATTTATTTGATTGTGATTATTTGTGATATATGTGAAATGGTATAGATAATTAAAGTCTTTAGTGAAAATAGTACTCCATATTACGAACGCACTTTTATAATAAAAACGCTCTTAGTAATCATAGGAGGCCAGACATTACTTTTAACAAAAATGTCTATAAAAGAGTGCTCTTAATGTGGGCCATTATCTTTACAAAAATATTTTTATTTTCTATTAAATTAAAGTCTTCTATTTAATTTAATAATCGAATAATATCATAAAGGTGAGAAAAATACTGTATTTTCGTGTTTAATACAAACTAACTTAATTACATAAGTTTCGGTTTCGGTTACATTTTTGGTCGAAACTAGAATAGGAGACGGGTTAAAAACTACTCACGGTATAATCATCCACGCATGCATAAACTACAAATGAACTAATCACAAACCTTTCAGTTGAAACAAAAAAGCTGTTTGTAAATACTTTAAGGAAGTGTTATGGAGATGAGATTGAGAAATACCAATAAAGCAAATTGCAGTGGGGTTGCAATAGGTAGCTACGCGAATGAATACATCTGCAAGTTGAAGGAGTTGGGTTCCCACATCCGACCGTCAACTGTCACCCATCCACTCTCACTCGACGTCGACATCCCTGCATTGTTGTGGCCGTCGTGATTCCGCGGCGAGCTTTAAAATTTAATCAAAACGATGGGAGTTGTAATCTATATAAGAGAATTTCGCGTCGCCGCCATTTACAAGTCGACATATGTCGTGTGTGACATATCAGCAGCGCAGGGGAGCAACGTGGAGCACAAGGTCTCTCGGATTCCCAGCAGAACAAATGACAAATGAGAGCGTCGTCATGGTAACGATGCAATGACGACGTAACCACCACACCGTTTGTTCTGCTCCCTAGGTCTCGAACCTAGACGCTGCTGCTGCTGCTACGTATCTATTACTGCAAAAGTACCCAAACTTTGCTAGTTTCAACAGGCATTAAACCCACTATGTACATTATATGGGGTGTGCGGTCTACCGTAAAAATGTTTCCTTGACTTTTCTATAGTTTGATAATGATCTATAAGATATTGTTATTATATTCCAAATAGGAATTATATTTGTTTTGAAATATATAAACTTATTAGGTATGTGCAAAAATTTAATTGTGGCAATTTTACTTTTTCATTAATAATTTTCATGTTTCAACTTAAGTAGCATGCATATTCTACTTTTTACAAGGAACTGAAAGCGGTCATCAAAATTTTTGTAGCTCGAATACTTTTCGAGAAATTCATACTACCTTTCAATTTTCATATTAGGCTCAAATTTGTCTTTAATAGATTTTTTTCCTTTCGCCAATTATATAAAACGCATGTACATTAAAATGAAAGTAAACTAAGAAATTAAAAATTATTGATTTTGTTCATTTCGGTCAAGTGTGCTTTGGAAACAAAATCGAAAATCTTTTGCGCACCCAATGTATTTGTTTCTGTTTAGCAAAAATTCAGGCGAATATTTAATTGAACTGTCAAAAATTTGTTTGAAATAAATGATTTTTGATTTTGTTTCCAAAGCACACTTAACCAAAATTGAATAAAATGAATAATTCTTCAATTTTTTTTGGATTATTTTCATTTTGATATATATGTGTCTTATATCGTTGGAAGGAGAAAAAAATCTCTATTTAGCAGTAACATCTCGTGATCTCAATTTTTAGCCCGTTAATACGAACTCTTTGTTTTATTATTTGTTATAGATAGTTTTATTTGAATAATATTTAATGCAAAATGTGATGGAGTACAAGTTTTTTAATAATATGAAAAAAAATAAAAATGTAAAAACGGTTGTAAGTGATCTTGTACTCGTGCTTTAAACTTGCTAAACAAAATATTATATATTGATATATGTGTCTTCGCCATTTAATGTAATTTCATCGGAAACAGGAAATATATGACAATTTCTTGTTTTCCGTCAGTTTTTGGTTGAATTATTGAACAGATAAGAAAGAAGCTGCTTTTAATAAAGATTATAAAATTAATCGCGTACAATTAGGAACATTATCCTGTATTATATTACTTGTAATTATAGCACTACACTTTGTGGAACAAACAAATTAAATTACATTTACGAGTATTCTCATATTTCACTCCTCAAGAAATCTACCTTGAGTGCTGCACTTTACATTTGTATTTTATTTTATTACCGTTGTATGTTTAAAACATCAATAATGAAACAAAACAAATGATAATTAGAAGGAAAGGAGAATTATAGTACTATGATAAAAATTTATACTAACGTATTTCATATTAAAATAATTGGAAACACAAAAAGAGAAGTTTCTTTTTTGATGTAGTAAATAATTTTGTCTGTGAATTAAATGACAATATCCTAGAGTTCGACACTTGCAAACAGAAACAAACGCAGAAAC
Source organism: Stenolophus ochropezus (assembly GCA_035578165.1). Taxonomy (NCBI): domain Eukaryota; kingdom Metazoa; phylum Arthropoda; class Insecta; order Coleoptera; family Carabidae; genus Stenolophus; species Stenolophus ochropezus. The sequence goes on along the minus strand of JAQOWZ010000003.1, from coordinate 26,113,709 downwards.
TAATACCTTTGTACAAATAATGCTCACAAATGAACAAAAGCCTTTAACTTGATACTTGACGCAATGCGATATCAATTATATCCTTTCTGCATCCATGACTCTTTGATCAGAAAAAACGTAAAAACAAATTCGTATCGAATACTGTTGTTGAGTTCACATTAATTAGAAAATGTATCCGATGCACAAATAAAAGAAACGGAGAAGTATACAAAAATGATAACAAACATCTCTAGACGTTCATGCAATTCAAGAGGATCAAATCTAAGCCAGCTCAATTAAACAAGATTCTTCCTGTTTGCTGGCAACAAAGAAAGGGTTCTGGAACAAAGAAACTTAAATATTCCAAACGGTGACGAATTCACATCTTGAGAGGGTTTTCTATCACAGTCCACCGCTGTTAAAATAATAAAGAAGATGATCTTTCTCTGATGCACCGACAGTGATTTTGTAATTATCTAGATAGCAACACTACTAAAATGTCTTTGTCTGAAGTACATAAATACCAATAACGTTATCTCACTTGCTGTCACTTTTCAAAATAACCTCGAAAATATACCAAAATAGACAGTCTCTGGTGCGCTCGCGTCTTTGTCTGAGGTGTACATCTATCTATAGTTATCTCACTTGCAATCACCTTTTAACATAACCTCGAAACAATGCGTTATTATTGTAATAACATCATAAATTTAGTTTGATAGTGACGTCGTCTGTAAATGCCATGTGGTCGGGAGTACACACATTCTATCATAATATTTATTCCAAAGTCCTGGACTTAATAAGGGATGTGGGATAAATGTTCTTTGGTTGTTAGTTATACTTCTGCCCTCAAAATTTCCATTATCTTATGGGTACCTTACGGACATATGGACGTATGAGGAAAATACTTACGGAAACCTTCCCTGAAAATAAACACATCCTATAATAATTTATTTATAATTTACCTAATAAATGACAGCAGTGAATCCTTCACTTGTGAGGTTTGGCATATCAATCATTTTTTAGCCATTGTCTCTATTTATTATAATACATCAATTCAGTCAAAACACGCTATAAAACTTATAATAGAATTTACAAAACAGCTAGGTTAGGTTGAAATTATTGTCCTAATAGCAGGGTAATTATGAAAAACATTAGAATTTCGTTTACATTTTGCATACAAGTTGCAAATAACTAAATCTGAATTGCCAAGTGAATTGTCACATTTTACAAATACTTTAACATTATTTGAAGTTAATTGCTACTAGTGGCACGAAAAATATAATAAGAGCTTCGGAATGTAAGTACCCACTATAACTATTCTTTTACAGAGACATGAACTTCGGTTTCGTACTTACATTCCTTGTAGCTCATATAAATACAAAATTAAGATACATGAAAGAAGAAATAGTTACCTTGGACGTTATTTTTAAAGATAATAATGCCGCGGGTCAGACTATGACTTAAGAATATTTATTAAGTAGTCTTTTTTATCACTCCCACATATATTATTTGCTGTTTGTGTTATTATTATATTTTTTTATTAGTATCCCATGTTTCTTCTACACCCTTGTCCGTACATTGAATTTTCTCTACGTCAGTTAATCTATCTATTTATTTCTTGTCCGTGTTTTGTCGCTATTATCAAATCTCTAAGTTTGTATGTTTGTATTGTCTCATATTCAATCATCCTTGTTTCCTCCGTTTAAGTGTTTCTAACAAAATGATCTTTAAAAATTTCTGGAGGTGTTCTTGATACCTTAATTACTGTAATGTCTATTGCGTACACATTAATACAAAAAAAAAGAAGCGGAAGAGTATCCTAAGATAAATTTCTAGAGGATTAGAGCTGAATTAAGCAAGATTCGTCGTGTCTGCTGAGACACAAAGACAGGGTGCAAATGACGGACGATTCTGAAACAAAGATGAACCCTAGTAATAAATCCGTTATAGCAGTCCTGATGTAAATAGTGATATATTATAGGATGATGTTTTCCCGTAAATCGCGGGCGGCTGAATGCCGGCAGCTGAGTGGGTGATTATGATGGGCAATTAGATCGGGAGAAAAATCACCTCGGTCTAGTCACACTCTGCTGCCTGTGACCGATGCGCTTTCCACCAAATTGCACTTCACGGACCCGACACCGGACTAATGTCGCACAGTCATTGCCCCGGTGTCTGCAACTACAAACACATACATCGTATTACCAGATGTACTATTATTCACCCAAAAAAAGTTTCAGTAAAAATGTATATACAGAGGGGAAATAAACTTAATGTCATAAATTTAAGTGTGAGTAGTATGACATATGTAGATTACGAAAGTGAAAGAATTTTTTAAAAATTCGACTTTTCTTAAGGAAACTTTTTTACTGCTGTTTTAATTCATATTTCATTAAAAATATATTTATCAAAAGTACATTTAAAATTAATTGTATAAGATATAAATTTAATCAAAACATAAATAATAAGTTTATTTATTTAAACATTTAACTCCAAGCACTATTAATTTACATGATATTTATCTCCACCCCCTATTTATGTTCACCACTCGTATTAACATCAGGCTGTCCTCCCGATCTTTTCTGCTTCGGCTTATATATCAGAGTAATTAAACTCTCGAATATTCTGGTACCTTCGATGCGTTAGTACAATAGAAGGGCGGCTAACGTGTCTCGACCTGTCTGCTAGATACCTTGGGATTTCTACAATATTATCAAGAATTAAATAAAAATAAATTGTAATACCGAAATTAAACTCAAACCATTGCTGGCTCAAGGTAATGAAGTTTTCCGACGAAAAAAATACATTGAAATTTAATTTTATTATTAAATAGTGTATAATGAGATAAAAATATTAAAAATTTATACATAAGGAATTGAAATTTATTAAAGGGACTGTGTCGTGTAATGCTGAATCCCGGATTAGAAAATTGTTTGTCAAACGTTAATATTCATTACTTTTGATTCTCTTTTACGTGTTGTGTTTATAGTCTCATAACTAAAATTTTATTAAAACTTTAGGAATTAATTATTAGGAATTTTGCAATATTTATAGAGAAATGTAAAAGACATGGTACACTTTTTTCTACAAAATTCTTCAGATATTTAAAATACCATAGATTCCAATATAATATGGTTATAATTCAGTTATAAATATACTTTAAATTTCTTCTTATCTTACTTATTTTTAACATGAAAAGCACCTACATCCTTTCAAAATCCGCATTTTAAATTACTTTTTACATTATACCTAACGTTCCATGTAAAAATGTAAATATGTACCTGCTAAAAATATTTGTACGTAGGATGTAGATGTAGCTTTATAAAAAAACACCAAAAAATATTTCAAGTGTTCAAACTAAGCAGTAAGCCACCAAAAACCTTTATTAAAAAGGTATTCTAAAGATACCGGCTATGCAATATACAGGGTGGAATACGAAATTGGATTGCATGACGTCTGTTCAAAAATGATTAGCCAAACAATTTTGAAATTTTGTATAATAATAACTGCTATAACATCTAATTGTGCACCTTCCTTTTTCATTGTAATCGGCTGTACCAAAAGGGCACTTTGCTTGTAGGGTTTTTTTTTTAATTTTTCACATAACTCAAAACGATTAGCCGTAGAATGTTGAAATTTTATTTATGCAGTTACTATAACATCTAGATATGCACCTCGATTTTTGGTTCCAATCGACCTTTTCAAAGGGCAGTGCCTTTGGGAGAAACTTAATAAAAATGATAATTTAGTTGACTTTTAATTTTTGTAGGAAACACTTGATAATAAATTAACATTGACAACTGTCAGAATATATTTCGTGAATGTTCGTGACTACGAAATGTACGAAATAAATGAAAACCATATTTCTTTCTTTGCAAGTTTTTGAACGATTAAAATAATTCTGTGTAATACAATAAAGAATAGTGATAAACATTTAAATAAAATTTTTAAAAGATGATCCATTTCGAAGGGAAGTTCGAATATAGGAAACTAATGGAATTTGAAGAATTATTAGCCGCAGAATGATCTCACTCTCAAGTGAAATAAGTTTAAATGAAGTACAGCAAAAATGTGTATAATTTAGCCTATAAAAAAGTCATGTGGTGTCCATATCAGATCTTTTTTGTAATGCATTAACGGTAAATTTAATTTGTTAATTTGGTGAGTATTTAAATTTTTGTCCCCAAGAAAATTTATTAAATGCGGCGCCCATGTACTTAGTTCTTACTATTAGAATCTATTTTTAAAGAGTAAGACTCGTACTCAGACTAGTTTTTATTTAGCATCTTTACTGACTATTCGAATTAATTAACTACAAAAATATATAACATAGAAACAGAAACTATATCTCCATAACATTGACATATTGTTACTTGATACTAAAAGTACAAATTATTCCAACATCTTTTACGTGTGCATGAGAACAAGTTGTATACACCAATATAATTTTTTGTTTCCAGAACATATTTCATATCATATCCAAGAAGTCATCACGTAGTTAGATGATGTTATGATAACATGTACACAGTAGTTTATTCATTACGGTTATAATATATCATGTTTTGCGCCCCTATGACTTGGGCGCTGCAGGCGAGTATAGAGTCGCCTCTCCCTCATTCCATAGATCTTGTAGATCAGCATTCCACGCGCCGATTTATTAAACTCAAAGAATGATGATGATAAAATTGTATAGCTGTAATAAAAATTGTTTGATGTTAAATGATCGCTTTAATGGTAATGTTTACTGCAAAGTACTACATCCGGTGAATTGAAAATAATATTCAACGTGTTCACGTTATATAGTTATTTCATTTTGAAATGGGCCATTATATGGTGTAAATATTAAATTACTAATTTCTTATGTCTTATTTTACATCATATCTAGACGTTGTTCAGAATCCTCTACAATATTTTACATGTTTTCTTTTCTTCTTTATTATGTTCTCTATCTTCATTCTCTTGATGATCTGGTACTCTTAGTATTTTCATGTAGTTTTTGAAATTCTAATACCCTGTACCTACACATATCAAACAAACGTGAAATATGAAACGAGAAATGTGAACATGAAAATAGAAATAATAAAATGCAGTTTATATGAAGTGTGGATGCAACAAATCTTTATGAAATAGATCATGCTCCGTCTTTTTATTTCTGTTTCATAGTTTTAACTTTATTTCATTAAAATAAGGAGTGGGATTCCATAACTCATAACAACTACAAATAACAATTGTACTTGATATTATATCATTACAAACGTCAAATGTCACCATGGCCGAAATTCAAATTTGCAATGAATTTAAGACATTCCCAAACCAATGTAGACTTGTAGAGTGTTCTTTATATAAGTGTGAGTATATGTAAGTAAAATCAACAATAAATAACCATTACTGTTATAGAATAGAAAATATACTTTGTAGTTGATATTTGCAATTGATATCATAACAACTCCAAATGAGAGTTATAGAATCCCACTGAAGTTCTGTTGTGAACTAGCAAAATAATAATAATAATTTTTAATTACCCAACAAACAGTCCAATGAGGAATATAACCATATTTTTTTCTTCCATTTTATGATTCTGTAAAAAAATAAAAATCCCTGTACTTTTTAAAACGCTTAATTGTTGATAGTTCTGGAGAAAACAATAATAAACTTTTGGAGAGGGGATATATGATGCCACGAAGAAGAATTAAATAGAGAATTTAAATTCATTTGATAAAAATCATTTCATAGAATAATTTACATTTGGCAGATTACTCATGTTCCATTTTTAAAACGATGTTGAAATGTGAAATTGAGATAACCGACGTTGCTTAGGTGACGAAAATCAAAAGCGAATGTCTTGTATCATTTATTGTATTCGTAATAAAATTCAAAAATTATCTATTTTCTGTACTCCTTTTGTACCCTTGCCTTATGATTTTGAAATACTGCTAAACCAGTAAAAATCAGTAAAGTTGTAACATAAGGTACCTACTCAGTAATTATTTCTTGAAGGTTTTGATTGTAACCTTAAATGTAATGATTGTCCAAAGCACAGTTAACAATTATCCACTGTGTGGGAACATTTTTCACTATATATGGCTAACCACAACATAAAATTTAATTTTAAAAAGAGAAAGCTAAAGCAGCGGAAACATTATAATCTTAAAACAAATTTTACGATATATGCAAATGGATGAGCCTGTAATATCAAGCGTGTTAATGCACGCGAACCGGTTGAAGTGTCGGTAGCCACTGTGAGTGGGTTCAACACGACACGAACTAAATCATCCAGTGCGTACCGTTAGTGACCGGAAATCGTCTCCGGAAGAAACACCTTTTACTCATCGCCAATAAGATATATATACCGAGAGTGTTTTTTATCAGTGGACATAGGCGTATGTCATTACCATGGTTACATTTAAAGTTAGAATTATTTAGGTAAAAGTATACAAAATAAATGCCAATATACGGATTTTATTATTTAACCAAAATTTAACTTCAAACATATCAGTGGATTTGTAATTTTATATAGATTCCAAATAAGTAAAAATATATAGGATGTTCCATTTAAAATAAGAAAGTTAGGCCTCATATCTTGAGAACCACTGGTTTTTGCTCATTGTGTTAGTCTTGTAAAATTGTGGTTCGTTGCTTTTGTAACCAACCTCGTAGCTCTTATAGTTCTCGAGATAGCAATAGTGGCACACTTAAGGTGAAATGAAACCCCTTGCGCGTGAAATTCAAATCACTATAAAGTATTTTTAATTATTATTACAAATTATGAAACTTTACGTATTTGTATTATAGGTTGAAATAAAGAAACATAATTCTATTGTAAAAATAATATAGTTTTAATAAATTTAACCTTCATTTACACATCTTACTTAATTTTTTAAATGTTATTTTCAATATATCTCCAATACTAGACGAACAATTTTCTCTAAATTTGTAAAATAAATTTATAACAGCACAATGTTCAAAATACGTAAAAATAAAAAAAAAAATGAATTTCAAACTACTAAGAACAATAAAAATAAATCTAGAACTAGAACTTTACGTATTTGTATTATAGGTTGAAATAAAGAAACATAATTCTATTGTAAAAATAATATAGTTTTAATAAATTTAACCTTCATTTACACACCTTATTTAATTTTTTAAATGTTATTTTCAATATATCTCCAATACTGGACGAACAATTTTCTCTAAATTTGTAGAATAAATTTATGACAGCACAATGTTCAAAATACGTAAAAATTAAAAAAAATGAATTTCAAACTACTAAGAACAATAAAAATAAAACTAGAATTTGACAATAAGTTTTAAAAATATATATATTCTTATAGTACCTTACACCTTCCTACATACTGTGTTATATATTTAAATAAGTTTATGGTATAATACAAAAAGATATTTGCAATTATTGTCTGAGTTAAAAATAGTGCCCACTAGCGCTCGCCTCGGCCGTGAAACAAAATACTGAGCCCTTTCATTTCCCCTTAAATGGAACAGCCTATATATGTATATATATACCGGGTGTCCCAGCTCGACCGACACATGGGAGTTTTACATGGGAAATCAGTTAATTATGAATAGTATCTCCCCAGTGCAATATATTAACTTGAAATTTTGTATACTTATCGGAGAATATTAATTCTATGGATCACACTTATTTGAAATATGCAATTTCGTCTGCAGGGCAAGATTTATTAAATTTAAAATCTAATATTTTCGTCCAAAATCAGACAGCCATGGAAATAAAAGAAAATATTTATCTGACAGTTTAATGCAGTACCACTGATTTTAATTTTTATTCCCTGTATTTTAATATTATTTAAGTTGAATTTAGTTTCTTTTTGTTAAATAATATACCAATATTACAAAAATATAAATATCTACAATGGCATGTCATTAACTGTCAGAACTGTCACATAGATATTTTCTTTTATTTCCATGGCAGACTGATTTTGAACGAATATGTTAGATTTTAAATTTAATAAATCTCGCCCTGCAGACGAAATTGCATATTTGAAATAAATGTGATCCATAGAATTAATATTCTCCTATAAGTATACAAAATTTCAAGTTAATATATTGCACTGGGGAGATACTATTCATAATTAACTGATTTCCCATGTAAAACTCCCATGTGTCGGTCGTGCTGGGACACCCGGTATATATATATATATATATATATATATATATATATATATATATATATATATATATATATATAGTGGCTTAACACCCCCATGGGGTTGCGCTGCTTTCTTCGAAGCTTTCTAGATCCAATTTATTGGAGTGAATCAATCTGCGTTACTGTTTCTTATATGTTCTTTATAATCTTCCTCCACAACTCCCTATTTCTTGTTTTATTCTTCCAGTTGCTAATTCCGGGTGCTTTTAGGTCTTCTTCCACTTCTTTTAGTCATGTTATTCTGGGCCTGCCTCGTCTTCTTCTTCCGCCTGGGCTCCACTCGACTGTTGATCTTATTGTATCACTTTCTTCTGCTCTCCATACATGCCAAGCCATCTCATTCTTTGTTTAATTTTTTCACTATATTTTCTCCTTCTAATTCTTGTTCTATTTCATGGTTCATTCTTATTATGTATTCATTTTCTGATACTTTGATTGATCCTAGTATTGTTCGTATTATTTTGCGTTTCATTATTTTTAGATCTTCTTCCTCTTTTTTTATCATTGTGATTGTTTTAGCTGCGTATAATGTTATTGGCCTTATTATTGATTTGTATATTCTGATTTTGGTATTTTTTGTTAATAGTTTGCATTTTAATATTTTTCTATTTGCGTAAAAAGCTCTATTTGTTTATCTTTCTTCTTTACTTGACAACATAATTCCTAGATATTTAAATGTATATACTTGCTCAAATGTATGTTCTCCAATTTTTATTCAGCATTCTATCCTAGCAGCATTATTTTGGTTTTATCTTCGTTGATTTTTAATCCTATCTGGTCTGCTTCGATCATTATTTCTTGCAGCATTTCTATCATTATCTTCCTGTTCTTCGTTACAATAACTATGTCGTCGGCATATGCTATTTGTCGTCCTCGTGTTCTAAGTGTTCCTTTATTAATTTTTCTAAGTACTCGTACATATTCTAAAGCTAGGTTGAACAATATTGCCGATCTCGATCTCTTCTGTCTCCCCTTTTTGCGTTATGCTTATTTTATTTTCCTCATTGTCATCGCGGTTAGTCTTCTTAATATTACGATATATGCAAATGGATGAGCCTAACATCAAGCGTGTTAATGCACGCGAACCGGTTGAAGAGTTGTCGGTAGCCAGTGTGAGTGGGTTTAGCACGACGCGAACAGCGAACTAAATCATCTGGTGCGTACCGTTAGTGGCCGGCTGCGGCCAGAGATACGGCGGCAGGAAATCGTCTCCGGAAGAAACACCTTATACTCATCGCCAATAAGATACACACGTGATTTATAGCCGCATTTTTCTCCCGGCTCTTTCATATTGAGCAAGGTGTTATAGAATTCTGACTTCAAATTAAGAAATAGGTAGATATATATCAGATAAGCTTATTTTATAGAATGTACTGCGTTAGTCATGGTTTAGTTACGACTTTGTAGGTATTTTTAAGACGAAGGTATATTATAAGCTCATTACTATTTTATAGGGTATGCCATAATTACACCCTATTTTGTTTATTAATTATTAAAGTACATGTCTCTATAATTAAAAAATCTGATGTGGACACCACATGACTTCCTCTTAAGCTAAATTATATATTTTTTTTTCTGCACTTCATTTAAACCTATTTCACTTCCCTTCGAAATGGATCATATTATGAAATTTTTATTAAAATGTTTATCACTATCCTTATTGTATTACACAAAAAGGAAGAGATACAGTTTTTATTTATTTCGTATATATTTCTCACGTAATATATTCCGACAGTTGTCAAGGTCAATTTATTATCAAGAAATCAAATATTACCTGCAAAAATTAGAAGCCGCCAATTAAATTATTATTTTCATTAAGTTTTTGCCAAAATTAAATGGCCTTTTTGAGTTTAGTTGTTTTAGAAATTCTATAAACAAAAATTGCAACAATTTAATCGTTTTTGACTTTTGGCATACCCGATTACAATAGAAATGGGAGGTACACAATTAGATGTTATAGCAGTCCTGTATACAAAATTAATATTTTTTTTAATAAATATCTTAAAATTTTGAATTAAAAAATAACAGATTGTAATCTAGGGATATATAAATGTGAAATATGGTAACTCTGTTGAATGAAGTTTTGTTTATTCGGTTTTCTTATTCAGAAAGAATATAAATTGTATTAAAAAAGATTTAAAAATATTTGAGGTTATCAATATGACATTTAAAGTGGGGTGCAGTTGTTAGAAGTACCAATTTTACAATAACAAAAATACCAAAAACAGTTTATCAATATTTTATATTATTAAACTGGTTTCGATATAATAATAATATTTTTATTATTTATCAAACACTTTTTAATCATCATTAATAAAAAAATAGAATAGAGAAGGTTTTATAACGTAGTTACTATAAAACGAACCAAAAAACTGTGAGTTATAATTTCAAACCCACTAGTGAGTTATGACCAACTTGTATCTAAAAATACCGTAGTTATAGCGTTATAATTACTAGGTGTTGGATAAACAAGAATAATTTTCATATAATCACGAAAAACATCATGACAACTAAATAAAATTGTTTATTATGTCATTCCCTCTGTTTTATAACCAGCGAATTTTATTTAAAATATTCTAAATATTTAGCAGTACATACACCATAGAAATAAAGTTGAGAAGCGTAGAATTAAAGTATTCCTAAATGAATACATGCTACGTATGTTGTCTGTAAATAATATCTACGCGAGGTAAAATAGTTGTTGAGTTTGTTCACTTGTTCAGTAACTACGGGAAAATTCAGTGTAATGGATACCTTCCCGCGGCATTGTCAATACCCTGGGTTCCGCACTAACCGGAAATTTTCTGCCTTCCTCCGTGTACTCACTGTTATCATGTACAAACATGCAGCCAGGAGTACTAAGTTTTAAATAGATGTTGGATTCAACAAACCAAGTTGCTTTTGCTCAGCTGTAATTAATCTGATTGTAGTTGTAACGGAAAACAGCGATGATGTTCAAAAAGTAGTTTTATCATGTATAAATGTATAGTTTTTCCAAGTGACATTTTGCGCGATGTTTTTCCTTATTCGATGTCGATTGATTGGTAAATATTAGTGGCAAATAATACATATTGGACAATAGTTCCTAATAGGGCATGTAACTGGTTTAAAAAAAACGGTATTTTGAAAAAAAAATCCCCGCTTTAACTGAAATTTCTCAAGTCTGTAAATACCGGTAATCTTCAATATAAAAACAAAAATGTAATTTAGTGAGAAAAAAATTATAATATATTTTGCAACAAGCGCAGAAAGTAGCCTACTTTCCACGAGGTGTGAAAGTTTCGATACGGGACGAAGTCGAGTGCTATAACAAGAGTTGGGAAATAGGTGATTCTGCACAAGTGGCACACTATATTTTTCTACAATATCACTGCTGCTATGAGTTGTTTGCTAATAATATATAATAACCTATTAATTATATTTCTTTGTTTCAGGTATGTGATCAGGAGAATTGAACTTGCCAAAATGGATATTTTTATATATTCTTTACAATTATTAACAGGTATGTTCAAAAATATTAGTACTGCTTTATATCATTTACTTAACATTTAATTTTGTATCAACTCCATACCAATCGGTAGAAAAGAATCGGATTATGATATCAATAATTTTGTATTTTATAAAATAAAAGTAATTAACTCTAGAATATGCCACGTGACTTTTTGTTTATCAAAATTAATTAATTAATTAAATTAAAATTGCTAAATGTCATATACGTATTTGAATATTAATTTTAATTATTTTCGCCGAATCATATATTCTATTTCGGGGAACTACAACTAATTTTTAATTCTTTATTTGTTTAAGAATATTATAAAAATATATCAATTAAAAAATCAATTATCGTGTGCTACGAAACGTATCATTTTATTGCTTATTTTTGTTTGAAAAAAAAGCCGATCAAACTGTAATTTTTAAAATTACTTTGTATTGTACCACAGAAAGTATCTACATTATGTTCTTGATAATTTCATTAAATACGATTCTAGTAGGATAGTTATTTTCTATAACACTCCATTGACAATGGTAACCAAATAATAAATGTTATCAAAAATTTACGACTATTTGCTATAAAAGTAAATTATACTTACGACAAGAGTGGTGCGACAAATAATTTAATCTAACTAAAATTTTGGTGAGGCAGGTGATAGAAATGAATAAAAACTATGAACTGCACCAAATTTGTACAACTGCAGGTTCAATGGCCAAAATTTCAAAAACATTCGGTTCGGTCACATGTTCGCTTCGTTTGCGACCACGAGCAAACAGATCAATCAGAATGCACTTGAGGCATGCCTCAAGACTCTCTTTTCTGAAGCAGGTAGTGCACCGAAAGAAAAATCGATAAACGGTGTCAGCATTGTAAAAATAGTAGTCATACCACATATAGATGAAGTTTGAGGCAGGAGAATTTTTGCCTCAGCACTTTTATTGTTGAAAAGAGAAGAAAAACATGTTTTTTTTACTTACATCAAATATAGTTTCCATTTAAAAACCATAAATTTGGATCTTATCTAAAATTATGCCCCTGATTTTTTTGGGTACGTGACCGACTAAACACTATAAAAATCTAACTTATTTATTTGAAACATTATCTCGAATATTCAACTGTTTAAGAATTATTTGTAGAAAAATAAATAGGTCAAAATAAATTTTTCACCATTTTCTCATAACCTATGGAGAATTTTGGGTTAAAAAGAACAGGGTTAAAATCGCCCCTAGAACCGAAATCATAGCAGTTATAGTTTCCGAGATCCCAATGTAGTCCGATGAAATCTGGACAGTTTATAAAGTCATACAATCAAAAACATATGAAACAAATAATTGTACCAAATTCCATAAAAGAAATACACATATCATTGTGTATAAATAAAAGAAAAAGAAATGAAACAGTTGACTGTGGAGCTATGATGCGCAATAATACAGTGTCTCCAAATGTTCCATTAACGTCGAAATAAATAGTTGTAACAAATTCTATAAAAAATATCATTGTGTATAAATAAATACTGTACCAAATTCCATAAAAGAAATTGACATATCATTGTGTATAAATAAAAGAAAAAAATTGAAACAGTTGATTGTAGAGCTATGATGCGCAATAATACAGTGTCTCCAAATGTTCCATTAACGTCGAAATAAATATTTGAAACAAATTCTATAAAGAATATCATTGTGTATAAATAAATAAATACTGCACCAAATTCCATAAAAGAAATTGATATGCCATTGTGTATAAATAAAGGAAAAAGAAATGAAATAGTTGATTGTGGAAGCTATGATGCGCAATAATACAGTGTCTCCAAATGTTCCATTAACGTCGAAATAAATATTTGTAACAAATTCTATAAAAAAATATCATTGTGTATAAATAAATAAATACTGTACCAAATTCCATACAAGAAATTGACATGCGATTTTGTATAAACAAAAGAAAAAAGATTGAAACAGTTGATTGTGATGCGCAATAATACAGTGTCTCCAAATGTTCTATTAACGTCGAAATAAATACTTGTAACAAATTCTATAAAAAAAATATCATTGTGTATAAATAAATAAATACTGTACCAAATTTCATAAAACAAATAGACATATGATTGTGCATAAATAAAAGAAAAAGAAATGAAACAGTTGATTGCGATGCGCAATAATACGTGTCTCCAAATGTTCCATTAACGTATAGATCAAAATCAATTTTCCTTCATTTTCTCATGACCTATGGGTAATTTTGGGATAAAAAGGACAGGGTTAAAATCGCCCCCAAATGGGCACAATAACTCCCAGTTAACCGAAGTCGTAGCTGTTATAGTTTTGGAGATCCCAATGAAGTCTAAAGTCCGATGAAATCTGGACAGTGTATAGTATTACACAATCAAAAACATATGAAATAAATACAATGCAAATTCAATAAAAGAAATTGACATATGATTGTGTATAAATAAAAGAAAAAGAAATGAAACAGTTGATTGCGGAAGCTATAATGCGCAATAATACAGTGTCTCCAAATGTTCCATTAACGTATAGATCAAAATCAGTTTTCCGTCATTTTCTCATGACCTATGGGAAATTTTGGAATAACAAGGACACGGTAAAAATCGCCCCCAAATGCACACAAAAACTCTTATTTAACCGAAGTCGTAGCTGTTATAGTTTCCAAGATCCCAATGAAGTCCTATCTGGACAGTGTATAAAATCATACAATAAAAAACAAATGAAATAAATACTATACCCAATTCTATAAAGAATATAATTGTGTATAAATAAATAAATACTGTACCAAATTCCATAAAAAAAAATAGACATATCATTGTGTAAAAATAAAAGAAAAAGGAATGAAACAGTTGATTGTGATGCGCAATAATACGTGTCTCCAAATGTTCCATTAACGTCAATCTCGTAACACATCGGCAGCCCTCTTGAGACTAACGATCGTCACCCACTTCGCAAACACTGCTGCACGGCAGAACTACTAAGCGTAATGGATACCTTTTCAACCACATTGTCAATAAGTCATGAACCGTTACCATTGTCTCATTTCCACTGCCTGTAAACAAAGCCTCTGTTCCTATCTATATTATAATACAGGTTTTTTCATTCTCCCGACTCCAGTCGGCCAGTCAAGTCATTGATCGCTACAAAAAGTATCTCAAACCCTGCGCACATATATCATACAAATTCTTTTTTCTTCTGACTCCCACAATAAAAAAGGAGCGAGTAATTTATTGCCGGGTGTGTTCACATCTATTTGATAATTTTTTTGTTAAGTCGACTTAAATAAATACGATATTCTCAATAGAATTCGCGAATATCATATTTTTTCATGACAGGATATTTTGAGGAAGACCTAGATTTGTAAATGGAATTATTCGGTGCAAATACAACAACCTATGACCCTAAAGAGGTTAATAATAACAATATTTTATTTTCCACCGAATAATATATCGGTATGGGAAAAGTCAAATATTTGAACAAAATAATTATACAGGTAGATTAGAATGATAATCAATAAAATAAAAACAAAAATAAATAAATAAATATGGTATAGGAGAAAAAAATTAAATGTTAGGTTTTATCATTTAATTTTTTTTTTCCTATAATTGCACAATTTAGTTTTGACATTATTTATATTTACAAATAAAATTAGAGAATACTAGTATGATCATTTTTATTTGTGACTGTAAGTTTCTGTTTCTTTTCAAATTTGACAGACATTAATCATTTACGTCTACCGTCCGTAGATAGACCATCAGTACCGTACAGAATTTTGCGCCCTGGGCAAATTTCATTCCTTATGCCCTCCGAATTCCGGATCTTCATTTATTTCTTATCTAAAATTAATATGGATTGTAGTATTATCTGACAAAACGTGTATAAGAAAATATGTATACCATGAAAACATTACATAACAAAAAAAGTATTCTAAAAAGGAACAAATAATTCTAAATATTTATAACATAGAACATGGATATGTACGTATATTTAATTAAATCGGTTAAAAATGTAAGATAAAAAATTAACTAAAAATAAAAAAGTCAATTATTTAGAGTCGTTAATTAGTGTAGTAGAGGAAAGGATCTGAATTTGTGCCCTCTTTGAGCTTGCGCTATGGACACGTGTCCCTAGGTCTCTGCCCTTTTATTTTATTTTTTTTTAGTCGCATATGAATTCGATATGTACCAATATAATTAATTAATTTTTGAATTTTTTTTTTTGTTTTAATTATTTGCGTAGTACGTTGTTTCTTAAATTCAAATTGTAAAATATCAAATAGTGGCCTCATTACAGAACAAAAATACAAGCACGAAAGCTATTTGATAACCTTACAAAGAGTATCTTCACATATGTGCAGTGTTGGCAATTACTGGAGAAATGATTTCTCACACTTTATCCCACGATTGTGGGAAATATGCAACTTTCAATGTGAGACAAGTACCACTTTTCATATAGTGATCGAAGAAAAAATATTTTTATCTACAACTATTGAAATATGGGTACATTATAGGTGTGATACTACATATAATATACTACTCATATTACACAAGTGTAATATGAAATGTCATGATACACGCTACACTTTTCTGTAATAAATAGGGCATATAATTTAACACATAATATTTTATTAAACTGTTAATTTATTAATAACACATTTTTTATTATAAATGTCAATATATATGCTTATAAAAGTATAATAAATACAATTTGAAAAGTTATTTTGACATTTAAGTGCTACTGTGGCGCCATCTGTTAAGCTATATATGAACTACTCACACTTTACTGAATATTTTACAAATAATATCAGATTTTTTATATGCCTGATAGTTGTAGATAAAGTATAGTATTTGACTCGCATAATATGGCTACATTACACGCGGATGATTAAATATACTCGCTACCGCTCGTATTTTTAATTACATCCTCGTGTAATATAGCCTACATATTATGCTTGTTAAATAATATACTGTTATTTAACTACATAAATTGATTAAAGAAATGTTTTTCACCACTCTGAAAAACATGTTTTTAAAACTCAGAAGAAATGTATTTCCAAAGTATTTCACGCACGGTGCAAGGTAACCTAACAGCAGTGAAAAAATCACCTACTTTATGCACTGTACACAATGTTAATATTTTTTGACAGTTGCAGAAAAAACCAATTTAGATAGTGCATTAGCTTACTCTAATACTGATTTCCTATCATATACCACCCACTCCTCTGAATTTTGAACGTTCGCATCTTATGCCTTTGCACATGCTGATTTGCGTGGCTACCAATACCGCCTTCCGTGGAGTATTTGTCTGTGTGATCGACCACCGAGAAAGAGAGAAGAATAATATAAAAGGCTGATTCCCTTTGGTCCTTTGCTCGGGAGGATACGGCTGTATTAGATTCCGCAGTAAGCGCGTCCGTTCACGCTGTATACAGAAGCCTTTGCGTGCCGGTAGGTGCTCCGAAGGCCTCTATTGCCGGATCCGACGGATGAAATTCATTATCCGCGAAATTTTATGTTATTTTGCATGCCGACGTCTTGTTTCCTCGTCCTTTTATTTACTGTTATAGCCGGGCTGGATACTAGTAACGGATAATACAGGTGTATGCTTATTCTTCACTTTAAACTAGTTGCATAAGATTAAACATAAGGATGTGTTTGATCCACAGTATATTCAGGTCATTGTGTTGAACAAATATAAATAAATATTGTGCCATTCTAGTTTATCTAATGGGGTATGCAGGACTAGATTTATTGTATAACTTATAGGTTATCTAAGTGTTCCTTTACATACGGCCATGTGTAAAGTAGCCGATACCACAGAATAGTTACCTACAGAAGCGAAACTCCGTGTCGGCACCTTTTATGTTCGCCTTTTCAGTTCTATGACCTTGAAGCATTGTGTAGACCTTTAAATTTGTGCTCTTCCCCTATCTCTCTCAGATGTGAGGGAACTTTCTGATTTTATACGAGCCCTTTAAATTTGTGCACAGTCTCCGTCTCTCTCTAATGTTCGTTTCTCTGTCTTACTGTCGCTTCTGTACAAACCTATTCTGTGCCGATAAGTCAAATGTTAAAACATTACATGCCGACGTCTTGTTTCCTCGTCCTTTTATTTACTGTTATAGCCGGGCTGGGTACTAGTAACGGATAATACAGGTGTATGCTTATTCTTCACTGCAAACTAGTTGCATACGATTAAAAAGTGTGGATGTGTTTGTTCCACATAAATTCAGGTCATTGTGTTGAAGAAATATAAACAAATATTGTGCCATTTTAGTTTATCTAAGGGGGTATGCAGAACCAGATTTTGCGTCATCAGAACCTTATAAAAACAAAATTCTTAAGGAAAATTTGGGTATCGAAGACGAAATACTTATTTATGGTACTAGGACGAAACATGAAATTTCTCGGACATCTATGCTTCTTCGCGCCTTTCGAGGCATAGGAGCGCAGAGTTATTTTGTGCGTGTATCATATACGATTTTTTAGTCAAATGAGTTTAAAAGAAATTAAAACCACATTAAAACATACTGATCTGTATCATAAGTAAAACAAAAACACAAAAATAAAATTACGTTTTGAAGGAAATTACGAAATTTTTATAGCGTACACCACATAAAATAATAGCAAATACTAACATAGTTACTTTTTGTTCTTAGGCTATTAAAAGCCTTTTTTTCGGAATGCAACGTCAGTTTTTCTGACGTCTACTAAACTGATCTAAAAATAAATATGTAGATAATTCGTAACTAGACACATGACCATAAAATAATTCCATAGTTAGGTACGATCTTAGAACAAACAAATTTGAATTTCACATTTACAACATTTAATATACTTAATTTTAATTTTGTTCTAATATTTATATGTAAATAAATACAGAATTTACAAAAGATTTTTCTTTTTCATGAAATTAGTCGGTGGACAGGATATAATTTCATCAATATTAAGGGGATAGTCTACCTACAGCAAAAGAGTCGATGGTACTTTTCTAATAACAGTAATAACTCATTTTTTTTGTACATTTTAGAAAAAAATGTTATTAAAAAAAGTTTTAAACTAATATTTTTAACATCGGAATATTTTTCAATAAAATATAATTTAAATTTAAGTTTTTATTTTTATTTTAAATTTCAAAATATTATCAAATAATATATTAACAGTCCGATGTTAAGAAAACATGTAAGAATATGTCTATTTTTTTGGAATGAAAAACCTTTACATAAAATGGTTATTAGTATTCCGAAAAATAAATATTTAGTTCGATGTTAAGAATATTATTTTATAAACATTTTTCTTTTTTTTTTCTAATAACATTTTTCTCTAAAATGTACCAAAATGAGATTTTAGAAAAGTACGAACGACACTTTTGCTGTAGGTTGACTATCCTTTAAGGCCCTGGATATTATTACATTTTTCAAATAAGATTTTTCTATTTAATTATTTGATATTTCATTATCGATAAAGCAAACAAATATAAAAATTGTGCCTCGGGTACTTTTTGTCAAATTCCTATCAAAACTAACTCATCTAATTTCCAGGCAACACATATTTACATGAAGAATTTTAGATCACTTTTAGTGCACTTAATTTATTACTACAGAGAATTTATTAATTAATTAAATTGCTATTATTGCGATATAGGTGAATATAGATAATAATTTTATAAATTTCAATAAACCGTAGTAGCATACTAACAATTTGATAATAGGCACTTAATTTAACGTGCATTTGGACTGGTAATGAAATGAACTTCAAATACAATATCTGCAAAGAGGAATGCGAGTGCGTTGTTTGTAAATCAAACATTAAGTTTGAAGTAATTCAAATTTGTAGCCGAACGGAACCAACAATAATTAGCGTAGTAAAATTACATTCTATAATTAACACGGCACAAAATAACACTGTTTGCACAATCGAAAACTAATATTGGCCATGTCAAACAATAACTATTTAAACAGAGTTTATGCAACTGTTTGGAGACGCGAAAATCACATCAAACTTTATGTACCTACATTTAATCACTATTCAGTGGATTGGCAGACGAAGAGCGTCGCAAGAAGGAGACAAATGTTCCGATGCGTTGCCTAGCAACTGGGTGGCTTCTTCACCGTTCTGTATGTTAGTAGTGTTTTTACAAACAAGTTTATTGGCCTCTGGAAACGTGGTTATTAAAACGCGCTCCGCAAGCGAACGACGAACGATGAAAACGTGAAAAAGCATCCGACCCCAATAACCGACTCGATTTGATTTTTAGATTGACACATTTCAAATAAAACTGCTCTGATTACTTACAAAGTTACTTTCATGTTTTACATCCGCTATGAATATATTACTTTTTAAGACCAGCATATCAATTATTAGAATTTAAAGACTATGATAAAAGCTAAGAGCTATCGCAGTTTTGCTCGTGTTATCTAATTTTCTTGTCATGTATTCATCTGCCAGAAGAGACCAGAGAATTTCATTTGCTTCCTATTCTATTTATAATTAATACTTTCAAGATTAAACTTATTATAAAGAAAAGAAAAAGAAACATGCATTAGATCTCTTTGTATTGTATTGAATTCTCATTAGTCTTCTTCTTCTTCTTCTTATTCTACATCTAGATCATTATACTGGATTTATCTGCAAATACGAAGAGTACCACATACATTTTGACTCTAAAAATTGCTAGCGAACCTTAGAATTAGATTTTATCAGTGATATTATCAATTAATTGTTTCATTTTTTTAGAACAGCGCCCATAGTAATGCTTTTACTACGATTTGTTCATTGTGACATGGGGAAATCACGCATTTATTAACGAAATTAATGAAAGGGGCCATTTTTTTTATTAATACCAGTATCCTTAGTTTCTGTTGAAAGACATTTTTGCAGCGCTGCTCTGACTACTACAAAAACCCGCAATAGTTTAGTTTATATCTTTATTAGAAGCCTCATATTTATTTGTATTTTTTTACCTTTATATTTTTTTTGCTAAACAAAAAGATTAAACAAGTACTTCTTCTAAAAAACTACCCTAAAACCTTAGATAATCGTATTCTTAATATTAATTCTACTAATCTTCCACGCCCCTTATTATACAACACTAACAATTATTACTGTTCTATTCCCTACATTTCTGAATTGTCACATAGTCAGAAATACGCTGACAAGACATCTCAACAAGAACATTACGTGCAAACAGTATAAAACAGTAAATAATTTGTTCCACGTAAGACTGTAATAAAGCTTATAATGGATAAACTAAAAGATACCTTCAACCTAGATTAAAGAAACACCAAAGGAAGCAGTAAAACCAAATTAATGTTCCAAATGTGCCCTAGTCAAAAAAAAAATCTTACTTTTCAATTTGAAGAAACTAGGATACTATTTAGCTAAGGAGAAAAACTTGAAAAAACGCCTTACTCTCAAAATGTTATTTGTGTAGAGGGATCAACAATCTGTTAACGCACAGACTGAGATTCAAAATTTCAGCTCCATTTATCCTGGGATTTTGAGAAAACATTATGGACTATTGTTACAATAGTTTATTCCATGTGTAATTACATTTTTGTGATATGTACATCTGTAATATTTAATTAGCTTGTTCAATGGGTTTTGATTAGTTAGCTGTAGATTTTTATAATTTTCGACTGTTACTCAACTAAAAACTTCTTGTATAAGTCAGTTGGTTGATTATTGTTAAGTAACATGAACGTGTGTGCGTTTTATCTATGTTTCACGAAAGACTTCTGTAAAATATTTTTATATTTTACTTCATAATATTTTAATACCATTTTTTTAAGTCCGTTTATTGTATGTTTTGTTAGTATCAGCACCCTGATGCAGACTGATTTATAGTCGAAATGTTGGTATATTAATGGATTTTATTGAATGACTGCAACTCCAATAAAGTATTTTCCTTTTATAAACAATATAAAAAATTGATGAAAAATTTTGTAGCCCTAAAGAACTACTTAATTTTTCAAGTATTGAAATATTTTAATTGAATTGACTTGAAATTCGAATAGGTACTACTATTTGACTTGTCCTTAATTTCATTTCAAGTCAAATCAAGTCCAGTAACTTGAATATCAAGTCAAATCATGAAACCTGAATGAGTAGGTATAATAAATGCCGCAGCTCTACGAATTATACGGATTTTAACATCTTAGGCCTGATATGATTCATAACATCACTAGTGTCTAAATAGTTTACTGAACGATTCAGAAAAACAATAAAGTGTAAATACGCAACTTCCGCCACTAAAATACAAGTAAAACTTTTATTGTGCCACAGACAAGATGAATTATTTCACTCCATATGGAATATAAATGTAACACATTTTAAGGGCTAAGTATTATTCGGTTTAGTTTCCCGTGTTTAATTTGAAATTTCGTTTTGCTGTTACATATGTTCGAATTTTTATCCGTATTAATTTAAAAAGCTATTTATTTACAGATTGCACTATATGAACGACATTAAACACAGATACAATTATGTAGTCCATATAAACGCAGATAAATACCAATGACCATTTTATTTAACATAGGAATCAAGAATAATACGTTTTAACAGCTATTTAGTTTTAACGAATTACTATACATGAAATTTCAATACGCTACATGAAAGCTATGTGACCTGTAAAGCTAATGATTCGGTCAAAAGTCAGATACACTCGAGTATTACCGTATGATCAAATTATTTAATCGATGTCCATGTTCATGTGCTCACTGGTTAATGATAACAACTGGGGTAGGTTGACGGTGTTCTCTCTGTGAATAATTCATAATATCCTAAATTTAAAACATCGTTTTAATCATGTAATAGTATACAGGTGTCTCGAGACTTCAACTCATGTTCAAAATTCAATATTAAAGATTAAGGCTGCGTCTTATTTTAGTCGCGGTGTTAGAACATACATATCTAAATAACAACTTTGCTAATCTGTGGATTGAAAAAGGAGGTTCAGTTCTTTGATCACCCTGGTCACCAGATCTAATGCCTCTCGACTGTTATATTAGGGGATACATGAAGAGTTTAGTTTAATATCAAACCAAACATGAATGAATTTATTAATAACAGCTGTAACTACATAGAATACAAACATATCATATCAACACAATTTAAATAGAAATCACAGTTTATAAAACAAGATGTTTCCTTAGTATGATCACGAAATATTTATATATACGTTATTTTAACCAAACTATAATTTTCCAAGACTGCAATAATAAACACCGAATCCATTCTCACGATCTCTTTTGATTAATTTATTTGTAATCGTATCATAGATGACATTCCACAGTACTTTAAAACCATATTCGTATTTTATATAAAAGAAAATGCTATAAACTAGAAGATAAAATGTCTAGTTAATAATTTTGATGATACACTTAAGTTTATAAATGTTAAGTACCTATCATAATAATTACATATTTATTTCGTAATGTAGAAAGTAATTTTCGCGATACCATTCGACCCAGATAATTGTATTGAAACAAAATTTTCTATGATGTAACTTTAATAAAATTGTAGTAATGAGGAATAAAAAAATTTATTACAAGGATTATTTTCAGCTGTTTCTTCAAACCAATGAAATGTTTCAATAGATTTGTTCGAACCTACAGTTCCAAGCAGTTCTTAAACAAAACAAAATGAAGACAGTTTCTCAGACTAAAAGTATAAATATATGATATTTCAATGGGATTATTAACTACTTGTACATGTATATTCTTAACATTCCTGAAATTTATGAAAAATTTACTTTAATTGTGAGTACAATACTTTCTATCATATAAAACAGGCCGATCCTTCAAACTCTCGTGATCTAGTATGGTCTACATGAAAAAAAAATTATTCTAAACAAATGCACCTGAAAAGGTACCGCCAAATTTAAACTAAAGTGAATTTCGAACATATCCAAATGAGAAATGTTTAGAATTAGCTTTATTAGATGAAATGCGCCGAACTACCAATTCTGGAACAAACACCCTAAGCCCCTTATATCCCCCAGTGAACGATCGTTAGTTTTGATTCTATTATATGGTGATGAATATGCTTTAAAATTTCCGTTTAAAATATTTATATTGTCTGTGCGAACAGGAACCCCACGAAGCACGAAGCAAATGCGCTAAAACAGTAATCGATGTTTACAAATGGCTGGCACGCGTATTCTATTTGTGGCTTTGTATGAGCGGGTTTTAATAACTAGTTTGTTAATGGCAACGCGATGCAATTTTTCTACAAATTCAAAAAACAGTTGGTTGATGTTTCATTTTTATGGCGTCGTATGCATCTATTGTCAAATATAAATAACTGTAAAAATCGCACATCATTTCATTTCGTATAGTGTCATTAATTTTCATTTATCGATTTTGTAAAAACAATTTTCCGTGATATATTTATAATGCAGCGAAAGCTGATTCTGATTAATACGTAATTAATGGCTGACGCTACCATACATTGCTTTTATTTTACTGATATTTATAGTTTTATTATACGCAGAACATTAAAAGCACGTGTCAACCTGATTCATGGATCCTGATATATGGATATGTCGTGTTTACATATTCGCGATTATTACATATGCAGATATTTACGCGCAGCCAACTTGACAAATAAATAATCAGCATATTTATATTCCTAATCTGTGTTTGTGGAACGCACCATATATTTTAATAACCCTATTCAGCTTTTATAGGACAGCAAATATAGGTCATATTGGTCAAAAATTGCTTGAAATATCATATTTTATATACACCGCAAACAAATAATCAAAACTGCAATACTGAAATAAAATAGTTTATGAGTTTCAAAGTTTTGGATTGAAGCGCATAGTTGATATTCGAAGATATCCTGAAGAAAGAATATTTGGTCTTATTAAACAAGAAGGTGGATTGGTGTTCGATTGAAATTCTATACAGGGAGTTTATTTTATGAGTAGAGATAAACTATGCTATATCATAACTAGAGTTACCGCGTAAATTGATTGACAACAATATATTAAAAAGTTTATTTTATGACTAAAAAAATATTAATTAAAAAAATTATAAATTATATATTTATGTTAAAACACTTACACCCAGATATATAAAAGGAATTAGTCACTTGCTCCGATTAGCTAGTTGCAAAGTTATAACCTTTGTTAACATCCTGAAATGTCAAACTAATTGAAATCCCAAATCAGAAAAGTAATTTGTTAATAATTAACAGCAAAGAAAGTGGAAGAGTTATGGTGATACTTGCTAACTAGAAGTAAAATACTTTGATGCATGCGTATTCATTCATTCAAGTATAGTTATATAAAAAAAAAAAAAAAATTTCTTATTAAATTCGTATTTCATAGAACACATAGGTTTTATTTTATTGTAATTATTTTGTTTTCTTATTTTTAACGTTCATCTCGATCTTCCATTGGATGTAAAAATCAAATTATTTGGAACTGAAATAACTAAATACATATATTTAATCATTCACACACTTTCCGTTATGCCCGATTGATTTCCTATGTATACTCGTAAAATAAACGCTTCAATACATCGCTGTCATTCTGTAAATCCCAGTGAAATCTATGAATTTTTCAAAAATATATTCTTCATTACTATTAATAAGTTTTACATTTACTTGTTTCATGTTAGTTTTAATTACATATGAGTTTTGTAGGTTTTTGTCCTGTAGTCTTCGTAAGAAACTCACCTCACCACTCTGTCGTAGCCATGTTTTATTTAATATTAGTTATCGACTTTGCGAATCGAATTCTCGATCTTTAACTTGAAAGAAATTTCCACATTATTGCAAAACAATACGAGTTAGAGCCGACCACAAAGACAAACCAGGAAATCACTTCATTCTGAGAAAAAGTAGGCGATGAAAAAGAAACACGAAACGGGCAGAACTTGAAGTGTTGCAGCGGAGAAAAAGTAAACGAGAGTCGCGGACGAAGGTGTCGAAAGCGAACGACAATTCAAACTTCTTGTGTATCAATAAAGCATTAAAGTGCCTTTACATGGGAAAACGTGAAACTTGACAATGTGACCGCGACGAGACAGGCTTCGTTCGACGGATTGCACGTTCTTCAACAAACTTACTACTAGGATTAAAACGGTTTTTAGTGTTTACTACCTATTTCAACGTAAATTCATTGTTTATGATCAGTCTGAAAGATCTAATTTCTTGACATCATTTATTAATAGTAGTTGTCATTTTCAAACTAAACATATCTATTGGTAATGGACCGTTTTTATTATGTTCGGTTTGAAAATGCCATAATATAATAATAAAACCGGTTAAAACTACTTTTCGATCGAATACAAAATTTTGTGTATATGATTGAAGATGTCGTCTAGTTACAAATCTCGATCGGTTTGCAAAAACGTTATTTTAAATCTTGGTGTACAAATTACTTAGTGACTTGCAAAGTGTTTCAAATTAAAGTATGCGCAAAAAATAACAGCATACTTAACATTTTCTACTTCTTGTACAAAGTAAAGGAAGTATTGTAACCGCGAAAACAGGAAATGTCTATTTTGACGATCCATGAATCCATTTTGACTAGTTTCGGCGTGACGTCTGTACGTGTGTACATAGGTATCTCGCATAAGTCAAAAATTATTAGCTGTAATTTAAAAAAAAAAATTATATGGAATATATACCATCTAATTGTCCACCTTCCTTTTGTATTGCAACCGGCAGTCCTAAAAAGACACTTTGCTCGTAGTGTCTTTATTGAATTTCTTGCATAACTCAAAAACGATTAGCCGTAGAATGTTGAAATTTTATATATGTAGTTTCTATAACATCTAGTTATGCACCTCTATTTTTGGTTCCAATAGGTCTTTTGAAAGGGCACTTTACATTTGTAAGAAAATTGACAAGAATAATGAATAACAAAGACAACTGTCAAAATATATATCGTGAGAAACATATGTAGGAAATAAATGAATGATCTCACTTTCAAGCGAAATTTAGCGTACAAGGAAGTCATGTTGTGTGTCTTTTAATGAAGGAATAGAAGATTGTACGAAATATCTTTAAAAAAATTAAGTGAACTTTTTTTGTTTAAATCGAATATATAATTTTTAATTTGTTGCTCTAGAGTCTAGATGATGATTTTATGTTATATAATAACGTTCTAAAGTATAATATGATGATGATATCTGGTGTGAATTTATCTACGTGTGTATGCCAGATCCCGAATATTGTGGTTTGGCGCGTTTGAAAGTTGGTTAAGTGTACAGTCTGTGATTTAAATCATTGTAAGGGTTTAGTGTACCACTATATTTGCAGAAGAATTTATCAGTTAAGTTAAAACAATATATTTGACGTTTGAGACGAGGTGAAGTTGGGTAAGTACCTTAATATGTCGCTGGACAAGGGGTGAAGTGGGGCAATTCAGTCGCGTTTTATAGGATATCATTTTTAATAGTAGTTTTTGGGAAAAATAAAAAATACGATTTTAATATTTTTCATTATTCTATTGATTAAAGCTAAAAATGAAAAATCGTGCAAGATCTCATTAATTCATACCTTGCAGTCCTTATACACGTCGAAATTATAAATGGCATTCACTGTTCATTATATGTCTGTGACAAGTTTTTCTACAATTGTAGGTATTGCATTGAAAAAGAGTGACCGTTTTTCAAAATCGATAAATTAACCAATGTATAGGTTACATTTTCTTTGTGTTAAACTTTAAAAGAGAAATTTAGTAACATTTTAATATTAAAGTCAATTTTGGGGAAAATTAAAATTATGGATCTAATATTGTTCATTATTCTATTGATTAAAGCTAAAAATGAAAAATCGTGAAAAACCTCATACCTATCATTACCTTGCATTTTCGTCCCAGTTATAAATGATATTTGCTGTAATAGTTCTATGACAAGTTTTTCTCGAATTGTAGGTATTTCATTGAAAAAGAGTGACCGTTTTTCATCGATAAATTAACCAGTGTATAGGTTACATTTTCTTTGTGTTAAACTTTAAAAGAGTTTGCATGTTGCAAATTTAGTAACAGCGCTGGTATCGACAGTTTGTGTTAAAAAATGCTCGGCAAAAGAATGAAAAAGGTAGAATCGGTGGGTGACGTTTCATAGCCGTGGAATCTGGTGCTCTGGAGCCCCGTTCTCCGTTCCAATTTGACAGCGGGCCACGGAAACCGCTTCAAAGGCCAATAGATCGATATCAGGGGCGGCGGTGAGAACAACTGCACGTCCTGCACCACTGACACCCACAACCTCAAATTCAATTTAGTAAAAGCGAGACAAAGCGAAATCTCACATCTAATATTTAGTTGAAAAATCAGGCCGAGGACGTTTCCGGCTTTCCTGAGCCGAACCTGCTCCGACAGGTCCGCTGGGGGTTGCACAACCCGATTGGGGGTTGTAATCGCTTCACAATTAGTTCTGAACTATGTTGCACAGATTCACACAATCATTATCAGCATACAACTACATCTATGTTTAACCGATATTCTTTCTCATTTTCGAAAACTAATTTCTTGGCTGATATAGTAATAATAATAATTGTTAATAGGCTTAAAATCTACATTTGTGTTTACAGTTTAACTATAATACACAGTGTCATACATTAACTTTCCTCTTCTTAATAACTTCTTTCCTCCAATCTTTTCTAACCCGAAATAATCTAAATTCTTCTTCCCCTTAGTGCCTCAGAGATTCCTCTTTCTTTTAACAAAGTCTACACCTTCTTTTGTCATTTGACAGTATATCTCTTTTTATTGCCATATCTAAATTTAGTATTCTGTTTGATGTTTTTCTTTTCATCGGTACTTTTACTTGCTTGTACAAAGTAAAGAGTAGAGGAAGTATTGAAATCGCAAAAAAAAATTGGTTTTCAGATTTCAACGAAAATATCATTTTAATAATCCCTGAATTCATTTTGACTAGTATGTACGTACGTAAATTGCATAACTCAAAAATTATTAACTACAAAATTTTGATATTTTGTGTATGGGACTGCCATAACATTTAGTTGTGCACCTCCCTTTTTTATTTTCATCATCTATTGAAAGTGAGACCATTCTGCGGCTAATCATTCTTCAACTTCCATTCGTTTCATATCTTCGAACTTCCCTTCGAAATGGACCATCTATTCAAAATTTTATTAAAATATTTATTCCTTATTGCATTACACAAAATTATTTTACTCGCTCAATTTATTATCAAATATTCTCTAACGAAATTAAAGCCAACTAAATTATTATTTTCATTAAGTTTCTGCCGAAAGTAAACTGCCCTTTGAAAAAGTAGATTGGAACCAAAAATGAAGAAGCATAACTAGATGTTGTTGCAGTCCCACATACAATATTTCAAAATTTTGCGGCTAATTATTAGACAAAATGGATATCCGTTGCAAGTTGATAACCGAATTTTTTTGCGATTACAATACTTCCTTTACTTCGTCAAGGTAGTAAGAAAAAATAATACATCTTTATTAAGATGATTTAAGTTTTAAGGTATTTTTTTTGTTTTCTTTTGACCTTGAATATAATTCATTAAAAAATTAATAAAAAGACCTTAATCACACTGTATTGAGTATAGTGAAATAAATTTGTAATTAAATTGTTACAAATATAGGAATAAATCCGCAACTAATTGAATATGACTTTAGGCAATAAAGGGTTGAAATGAAATCCACATTATTTGATTTACGTGAAAATGATTTAATAATTGATATATAAACGGATTATATTAAATTCGTAATCAAATATTCTAATAAGTAAACCAGTGACAATGTATTTACATGTTTGTATTTGCCGAACAAATCAAACAATTAGTGAATACACATTTTCTAGACAAATATGCCTTGGTATCGGCAAACAAAATAGAAACTGCGAGTGTTTGTATTGACGGCATGTAAGCACGCGGCAGCTCTAGTTCCGGTGCTGACAAACTAGCTTTCGACGTCGTGGGATCGACGCCGCCGACGCTTGAAGCTGACACTGACGCCTGCTGGCATCACGTAGCATACCGCCCGAGAACAATCTAATTTAGCCGACGTGCATTTGTTGACGAAGCCACCGTGATTATACTCCGCTGAATTTTACAAACTCTTATTTTTCTTTACACTTATTTCGTTATGGGGAAAAACTGCAGAGGAAGTGGCTAATGCAATACATTTTTTTGTTCTTTTAAGCTACGTTTCCACCTCTTAAAATAGTCACAGGTTTTGGTTTTTGTATTTGTCTTAAATTTCAACCACTGTAAATGTTCGTTTGCAAGTCTGTAAAATACGGAGTTAATTTGTTGAAATAATAAGCGACTGGTCTTTGTAGCACTTTATTTAGGGTGACTATACGTCTAAGAGTCTAAGAGCTTTAAAGCTAAAATACAATACAATTTATTACAATTTGATTTATACACTTTAAATTTGTTAACTTACATTTTCAGTCCCTTATTGTTTTATTTATATTTTTCAAATTAAATTATTGATTTTATATTTATTTTTAATTTTGACATTTAAATTAATTGATCTTATTTATTTTCATATTTCTTTTCTTTTTTCCCAAATAGTCGCCTACTTGAATTATTTTTCTAATTTCACCGCCGTCTGCCGTAACATAAATACATATTTTAAGAACACTAAAAATTATTTGATTATTATATTATATTAGTAGTTAGTAATTTTAGAAGATAATTACAGAATGTTAAAGTGTAATTGCTAAATGCAGTTTTTATAAACTGAATTTTTTTGTGGTAAACTAGCCAAAATAATTCTGACAATTGATCCATTTTAACTTTATTTTCTGTTTCGCTTTCTGTATTTACCGGGAACCGAAGATATAATTATTGTTTTTTCTATTTCCCATCAATAGTTTTACACGTAAACACAGAATTTACAATATACTGCAGTGTGCCTATCTTCTATCCAATGAAACAACGGCTATGACAATGACTAAAGTATGAAGTTTGCATACTTTGATTATGTGCAACGACAAAGACTATGACTATGTTTAAAAAAAGATGTGGAAACGATCAACCGCATTCACGAATATCAAACATCTCTAGGTTATGACTAAAACTAAAACTAAGAGTATGTTAAGAGGTGGAAATGTAGCTCTATCGTGAGAATTGCTATTGATGTCGCCAGTGCTACATAAACTAACTTTATTATACTACTAAAAAATGTCAATATTATTTGACTTATTGTTACATTCTAGATTATAGAAACTAATAACTAATAAATTTTTCAAATCAATGTTTAACGACCTCGCAACTACTAATGTCAAATGTAGTTGATTGAGTGTGATACGATTCTACGATTGAATGAAAGATAAACATGATTCGAACTCAGAACACCTGTATTGCGAAGCGCTAACGGTGTGAGCGATAACTCTTTTAATAATAATTTTAATTATTTTCTTTGATACTAATAAAGCATTATTTTTATGATGACTAAGAAAAATGAATAGTTTTTCACGAGAGTCTTGTATTTTTCTTGGTCTTGCCTCACACTTGTAAAAATGCAAAACAAGTACAAGACAAGAGCTACAAATTTCAAGGCAAGGCAAGAAATTGTATTGCAAGAAATTGTGCAAGAATAACAAGATTTTCTTTAATTCTTGTACTCACGCATTTTTTTTGCTAATTTTAAATCTAGTTTTATTATAAGACGCTACTTAATATATTAATAAAAGTACAAAAATATGTAAGTATTTAAAAATTAATACAATTTTTTAACGTGTGTAAATTTCATGTTCAAAAAATATATAATAGTAATAATTATTGACTAAATAACATCATAATTCTTTGAAATCATGTAACCAAGAGTTAAGACAAAATGCTTTCTTATAACTACGGATACTTTGGAAAAAGCTTTTCTGCTTGTAAAAATGTCATTGTTATTTATTAATCCCCCTTTCCCCCTTTTTTGAATCACCTGGTTACGATTGATGATGTGAGGGTCAACTTGTGGAAACAAACTTTAGAATATGTTCTTTAATATGCTACATTTGTATTTTAAATGTGCATAGCTAAATTTTTCAATTCTTATTTTTCTTTGCATTTCGTTATGGGTAACAACTAACAAGCCAGGAAGTGCCTAACACACTACAAATTTTTTGTTCTTCTATCGTGAGAATTTGTTATCGTTTAATCAGTAAGTGCAGTTCCTTTGTTTAGTCGCTGACTAAGTACTAGGTGCTCGATGATGAACTTTGAGAATTCAACGCGTACTTGATGTTATTTTATCTTTAACTATAATAATTATGTGAAAAATGAAGACAATTACTTTGCTACGCCAACGTAGTACGATGATAAAAGGTTTGCATCCGTTTGAAACAAAACACATATAACTAAATTTTACATCATACTACATAAATATATTGTATATATTGTGACAACAAATAGCCAAATACAGTGTAAATAATACTCGTACAAATACAAACATAAATATAAACAAAATATACCCGTGCATATTTTTTCTGAATTCAAATATTTTATTTTGCTTTTGTGCTTTCTATAAATATTGTTAGCCAGTGAGGTTTTTCATGTTTTTGATTTTTGAATATACTAATTTTCAAATAAAAATATTATGCACCATTTTTTGTAAAAATTCTAGTACACAGTAAATAACGTTATTGCTGTGAATTCATAGTTAGATTAGAACAAATCAAAGGTTTTAAGTTATATTCAAATTGTTAAAAATTCTTTTTAAAATTTGTTGGTAATTGTGCATATTTAATAAATTTGTTAATTCTATTTCTTGATTAATCTTGCTGACAATTTATTTGTTTATATTTTTTTAATGAATGGTTTCTTTGTACTATATCTTTATAATTTGATACATTTAAATATTTCTTATTTCATATTTTTTACAATACATATTATCAATTTTGTATTAACATAAAATACAAAAAGCTTTATAAAAATAAAACCCCACATTCGGATTCGAACTTATGATCTTCCATTTCATAGGTCGTTAATTTTGCAGACAAGATTTGACTAAGTCTAAGTCAAGATTAAAAAGTCTTGTTTACATATCAAGACAATGGATTGTTTCAAGATTGTCTTGGAAGAAATTTGCAAGAATAGTAAGATTTTTTCAATCCTTGTATTCTCGCATTTGTTTGTTGTAAGTTTTAAATCTGGCTTTATTATAAGAACCTACCTATTAAGTAAATAAAAGTACCAAAATATGTAACTATTTAAAAAATGACAGTTATAATTATTGGCTAAATAATATAATTATTCTTCGAAATCATGTAACAGAGAATTATGCCACAAAATATTTTCTTATAACCAAGGATGCTTCGAAAAAAGCTTTTTTGCTGGTACAGATGTCGCTGTTGTGCTAAAATATATAGAGTATGTGCAGCTATACAATTTTTTGTTTTTCTAAATATTTATTTAATATTACAACAATACATATATTTGATAATTTACATTAATATTATCTAAACAAAAAATGTGCGATTGATGCAAGATTATTTATATGTTTAAAGCAGGGCATGTAACCGAAAAAAATACTGGTTAACGGTTAACCCTTATAGAGAACGTTATAATAATAACGGTTTTAGTTCGAAAACCGGTTTTTGAAAATTGGAAACCGGTTTAAACCGGTTAATATATCGGTTAAAAAAATAATTAAAATTAATTAAAACAAATTAATTA